>CM036541.1:1373849-1571349 GCA_020745685.1 Tautogolabrus adspersus | reverse complement strand
GGAGGAGGAAGAGGAGGAGGAGGAGGAGGAAGAGGAGGAGGAGGAGGAGGAGGAGGAGCAGGAGGAGGAGGAGGACGAGGAGGAGGACGAGGAGGAGGAGCAGTAGGATGAGGAGGAGGAAGAGGAGGAGGAGGAGGAGGAAGAGGAGGAGGAGGAGGAGGAGGAGCAGGAGGAGGAGGAGCGGTAGGAGGAGGAGGAGGAAGAGGAGGAGGAGGAGGAGCGGTAGGATGAGGAGGAGGAGGAGCGGGAGGAGGAGGAGGAGGACGGTTTTCCCTTTCATTCACCTGTATCAGAGCATTTTGTCTGTGTTAAAATGTAAGGTTGTTCACTATTTGTTTGCTGTCATTCAGCAGTGCAGACACACTCATACTGAGAGTCTGCTGCAATGAGAGCTGGTTCTAATACAGCACACCAAACATGCACTCAGTCTGCCCCCTAGTGGATGAAAAACAACATGCAAGTAAGCTTCAACTGCCCTACATTTAGTTGTAGTTGTGTTTTAAAACACAAGGTGGCGATGCACTCCACAACTTTGTCATAAATCACCTTGTGTGTGGATTTTGAGATGGTAGAAGTTGCTGAAAATGATAAATATCAGAGAGAACCGAGATTCACTGCAGATTTTATTTATTTATTTTACCAGGAGGTTCCTCGGAGGTTAAAAATCTCTTGTACAAGAGAGAGCAGACCGAGGGAGCAGCCAAACGCAATCACAAACACAACATGGGGAAATCACAAATATTTAATAATATAACAACCACACGCCTCTGTCACCACCTCCTTCATGATGCTCCTACATGTGTTGAGGGAGATCAGAGTGTCTAATTTGAGCTCTTTTTGAAGATTATTCGATGCCCGATGTGTCAGCTCTCTGCGTACCATGAAGAGAAACAAATGAGAGGATCCCGACTGGAAACCACTAGGACTGAAATAAAGAAGGTCACAGAGGTCATCTGGAAGTTTTCACAGTATAGCTTCATACATAAAAATATAGCAGAGCTGTTGTCTTCAAATTGTTAATGATGTCCAACCCACTGAGTCATAAAGAATGCAGTGGTGAGTCAGTGAGGGATTTTGTGTTGGTTAGCGAAGAGATGCATAATACACACATAAGTGACAGACATCAGAGAGTAAGAACAACATCAAGAGTCTGTAAAGTGGATGAGGATGCACGCAGATACAACATGTCGCCATTATCAATCACAGACAGGAATGTAGCTTCAACACATTTTATTGTTGGTGCTGAAACTAAAGCAGGACTCAAATACTTGTAGGTGGAGCGCTGATGGCCCGATGTACGGGGGGTATCGTCCTCAAAGTGGGCGGCACGGGTTCAAGTCCATCCTGTGGCACGTTGTATCTCTCGCTCTCTCTCTCTCTCTCTCTCTCTTTCTCTCTCTCTCCCCGATTTCCAACTTTATCCACTGTCCTATCCAAATAAAGGCTTAAAAGCCCCAAAACTTGTAGGAGGTCACTTTTTACCATCAGAAGTAAAATTATTAAGATCAAGCCGCTGTAGTCGGCGCTTTTTTTTGACTCTGTGAGCACTGACTGTGCTTCTTCTTAATTTACTGCCTGTCCTTATTTTAGTCTCTTACTTGTGTTGGATTATAATGTCTGTGTTTGTATAGTTTCACTGTTTCTGTAGTTTCTGTTTTAAATCTGAAAGCCGAGCAGGGTCAAGGGTCACAAATCAGCCACGGCTAGAAACCTGTTCGCATGACCTCTACTTTGTATTTGACACATAAAGCGATGCTCATTGCATGCACGTGTACCTCTTAAATAAACAAATAAAATAAAAGATTGTTTGTTAAAACGATGTCTTAGTTTATGTTCAGACTAATGATTGAAACACAGTAACATTCAACCAAACCAGGAAGTGTTTCTTTTCTTTCTCATAGTCAGTTTGGAGAGGCCGCCTGTCACACACGTTACCCAACCCTCCTGAACAAGTCACGTCAAGTCAGACTTACTCGCATGCTTCGTCACAGCCGGTACAGTCAGTGTTTGCCAGCACCTATGTACTGAGAGCAACGTCAGACACACAGCTACCAGGTGTTTGGATTTCATCACACACTGATGACTGATATTGAAAAATGTGGATTTAATACCCAGCCGGCCCTACCCTCTGAGGAGAGTAACAAGTTTAGGATTTGTTCAAGTGTTCCTCCTGTGTGGTTATTACAATGTTGGTCCACGAAATCAACATGTTACTGTTATTAGTCTTATATTAGACATCTGTCCAGGTTTTTATGTTGACAAAATGCACCTCTGTAATCTGTCTTCAACCACAATGTGGATAATTATTCATGAAAAAATAACAAAGAGCTATGAGGAATTAAGTAAACGGTAAATGGACTTGAGCTCGTATATTTCTTTTCTAGTCTTCTGACTACTCAAAGCGCTTTAACACCGCAGGTCACACCTACACATTCACAGGCCGACGACGAAGTAGCGAGAGCAACTTGGGGTTAAGTGTCTTGCCCAAAGACACATGTGGCTGCAGGTAGTGTTGTAGTCAAGACTGCACTAACCGAGACCAAGACCTCCCGAGACCAGAGTGCTCCAAGACCGAGACAAGACCAAGACATTTAGGGATCGAGACCTAGTCAAGACCAAGACCAGAAATATCACTGAAAGATCTTCATCTTGGGTGCAGGGCGCGTTTCACCCACTTTGAACCTTAACACCGGGAAGGTTGCGGCAATAAAAATCCAATTATGAATGAACAGACGTCATTTGTTGTTGTTTTTTTTAAGAAAGGAGTGTTTTCCTTCTAATCACAGTAATGACATGGAAAAATAGTGGTGGTCTTGACCGGTTTTGATTTAAAATCTGGAGACCACCAAGTCTGAAACTGAGACAAGACCAAGTAAAAGTGCTTGAGATCGAGACAAGACTGAGAACTCCAAAAAGTGGCCTCGAGGCCAAAACCGATTTTGAGTACTACACTAGTGGCTGCAGCAGCTGGGGATCGAACCCCCGACCTTCCGGTTGTGGGACAACCAACTCATCAATCTTTACTAATAACCATTCCTTACCTTGGATGAGCTTACACTACAGTCTCTGGGCTTTTTTTAAAAGTACAAACACATGAAATGATCAGTAATCTTGTTGGTATCAGACATGGGATTCAGGTACTGATGGGTCTTCTTGACCAAACACAGGACTAATTTATGAGCTTCTAATAAAGGCACAACTGAAACCCAGCAGTGAGAAAGTATTCAAGATGTGTGGATCCACTGTTCATTATCACAATGAAGGCTTACTGCTGCACAGCTCCACACACTGGCCAGCAGGGAGACTTTATACTAACATTAAAACTAAATGGAAAGGGCCTAGCAGTTATGTCCCACACCCCATGTACAGAGGCTAGTTCAATATGCAGTGGCCTTGAGTTCGAATCCAGTTTGGTCCTTTGCTGCATGTTGCACCCCTTCTCTCTCCTCCCAACATGTCCTGTCTGTCTTCAGCTGTCCTATCCAATAAAGGGGCCCACAAAATACCTTCCAATTAAAGCAGCAATTCCCAAACAAAGACTTTTCAACACGTCATTATTTTTATTATCTGTAGTTTTTGCATGAACCCAGCTTTACCCACTGCGCTCCATCCCTTCACAACCTCCCTGTACTAGGCAGAGATGTGCTGCCCTCTATCGGCGGCAACACGCCCCGCCCCGCCGAGCAGCATCTCTCCGGTCAGAGCGAGGAGCAGCCTCAGTGTAGAGAGGAGCAGGGAGTCTGGAGGAGCTGGAGCAGGAGCAGGAGCAGGCAGCAGAGTTCAGCGGCTCCTCCCGCGTTCGTCCCACACTCAGCTAGTGCTGCTCCCCGGTAGAGGAGGTGATGATGGCGGCGGCTGTAGAGAGAGGAGGCGTCCGGGCCGCTTTCCTGAACCCGAGCAGCGGCGGCGGCGGAGGACCAGTACCGACAACCCTCCCGACCGGAGGGTTGGCCGGGGCTGTTGTGCTGGGCTCCGGCAGCATGCCCGTACCCATGAACCTCTTTGCGACCTGGGAGATAGACCGATCATCCCCAAGCTGCGTGCCGAGGTAACACGAACACCACAAACTGTGATTTGATGAAAAACGGGGTAACGACGCCCCGGCTGACGGTAACGTTAGAGACGAGATGACACACATTTCAAAACAGAGCTGCTAGCTAGGTGGCTAATGCTAAAGCTAACAGCTAGCGATTAGCATCGGTGTTCCAGCTCCTCTCATGTTTCGCGTTATAAGCTCTTCACTCTCAGTACTTTATTTAATAATAATATTCAGTGTGGCAAAATGATAAATTACAAACTGTTTAATTCACAGGCTCATCTTATTTTTGGTCTGAAAGTGTGAAATTGTGTTTTTTTATTCGACCGTTATGATAACTAGCAGCCGTTATAAAAAGTTAAGCTAACTAAAGTGTCAGAGCTGCCGTTCATCCTCTGTGCTGTCATTACCTTTATGCAGTTCTTACATTTTATTAGTCTATTGGGCTGTTTCACGGAATGAAAGCCACCAAGCAGCAACATAACTCTCTATAAATACAGCGACATGGAGGGTTAGCATTCAGGACCTGCACAGACGAGCCTTCAGGACAATGTTTGCCACTTTCTGTTAACGTACCAAACTTGATTTACATGTAAGATGTCACCCAAGTGTTTGCATTAACAGTGTGAGGGTTTGGACATACAGATTTAAAGACTATACTCTCTCCTTGATGCAGTTATAAAGAAAACATGTGACTGCTGGTAGGATGATGTGGAGGAAAAGACTGAATTAAGTTGGAAAGTGTAGAAGTACTTGCTCAGCCTGCTTAGTACAGGTGTATACTCGTCAGGTTACATTGGATAACTTTGGTTGGTCCCCCTTGTGGCTCACAGAGAGTATCAACATTACCTGGTTGAAACTAAGGTTGTTAAAATATTTGATACTTGCTACGTGTTCTAAAAAAACACAATCTGTTCATTTTATGATCGATAGAAACTTTTTAACAAGACAGGTTCGTGTGAGAGGAATTAATCCACCAAAAACTGCAGGTAGCAGAAAGTTGTCGATGTATTTGTTCAATTTAGACAGTGTGCAGGAGTTAACCTGCAGTTTCTGATCACTGAAAAAAAGAAATGACCAAATATTGGTCGTCTAAAGCTTCTGTTTTCAAAGCAAGTTTAGATGTTGTCTGATTTTTACCAGAATCATATCAAGGTTTGAAATTCTGCTATCGTAACCCGAGTTGAAACTCAGTTTAACACCGGCTGAACGACTGACGTAATGAGACATTTATGTAGAATTCATTATAAATTATTTTCAAGCTGTTTGTTATTCTAGATTGGTCGTTGTATAATGTGCTGATGTTCAGAGAGGAACCAGAGGATTTGCGATGTCTGTAATGACAGCCTCATCAAGGATATGTTTAATTCAGATTGAATGTAAGATTTGTGAACTTTAAACGTAGGTGTATGGCAAAGTTTAAACCGGTGATTCTCAACTGGTCGACACCAACTCCTTCATGGAAAATCACGAGCGATTGAATGAACTATTTTACAGTCGGGACGTCAGACGGTACAAAACATGTGACAGAACAAAACAAACATGTTTATAAAGTGCTTCATAGAATTTTTTCCAGGCTCACAATCGCAGCCCACTGTAAACATCTCCGCGGCCCACTTTTGGGTCCCGACCCACCAGTTGAGAACCCCTGGTTTTGAGCCACTCGTCATAAACAAGTGGACGCCCTGCCTTTCTTTGAGGAACATTTGTTGTAATCCAGCCACGAGTTGTGCAATCGTTTTGTGCTCCATGCTGTGTGATGGTCCTGAGCCCCGTAAATAAAATAGATTAGATTAAATACAGATAAGTGTCGTTGTCATATTTTGTAGGCCATGTTGTGTTTTGATAGCCCTGTGCAGCTCATGATTGGTTAAACATGGACTCACAGATATAAACACAAACACTCGCAGTGTTGACAAAGCAGTTTGCACAATGAGACCGTAAACTGTTCTGATTGTCTCTGTTCTGTGTGCAGATGTTCTCACAGCCGTCTGCGTCTCCTCCTTCATGTTGCTCGATATATTTTGCAGTGTAGCAGTAATATTCAGTAACACTGTGCATTAGTATTCATCGGCAGGGAGCAGGCACTGCTGCCACCTGACCAGAAGCCTCTCGGGAGCTGTGGGCACATTAATCAGCTTTGACCTAGATCTGCTCCACTCTATGGGAGAGAAGTGGGCTCGTGAGGGGAGGCTTTCCTCCACACTCAATGTGTGTGTGTGTGTGTGTGTGTTTGCCTGCTGCCTCTTTAAGCCTGCATGTGTCAATGGAATCAGAGCATTATGGGAAACATTGATCATTTACACTCGCTGATGCCGATCTGTCACAGCTCTGTTTGTTGTAGCATCGCTCCTATGTTGATCGTCCTGTGCACTGCCCTTTTTGTATTGTTGTTCTATTTCTTAGAACATGATTCCAGTTTTGTGTTGTCGCTCTGGAAAGGTCAAAAAGCTTTCCTGACCTTAATCTCTCATCCTCCCAGACAAAAACTATAAGATCATAGATGTTTGGCTGTAATGAAACGCCGCCAGAACTCTCCCTGGACACAAAGATAAAACCGATGTTGTACTCGGAACAAGCCGCTACAGCTGTTGTGTTCAGACATAGGTGTGTTAGCATGCTTTTGATAACTGTATCCATTAAGGTTTAAGGAGAAAGTAGGAAACATGCCTGTGCTTTTACACAACGCCACATTTATGATGCATAGATTTCCCACTTCTCTGCCTCCAGACTTTGCACCTTTTCTCCATCGTGACCGACATACAAGGAGCAGTATGAAAGATGGATAAGCATGGAGATGCAGATGGATTATTTATGAGGCATAGAGTAAAGGTTCACGAGGCATTGTTTAACACAAACTGCAGTATCTGTGTGTCGATCTTTATTGTTGCATAAGTTATAAGATCTGGTTCTAATTACTACGAGTTTTCTTACGTCATGATGTCAACACGTTTGTCCATTGTGCCTCTTGTTGTGTTGTTTCTTTGTAACTTGATGTCCTGAAGTTGCAGTGCTCTTTTGCTGAGCCTTTTTCTGCCCCTGTGTTTTGATACCCCTTATGTTAACGGCCCGTTGTGAGGGGTCTTGCATGCAGCCCGGCCCTCGGCCTTTTTTTGGGGGGGGGATTGTGCTTTGGCATTCTTTCAGGGGCAGGGCCATTTTGGGTGCAGCTGTTTGCTCCTCCACTTGCCTTCAGCAAATGTGGCTGTCCAGATAAGTGTCTCAGTTTCACACGAGAGCGCAGGACTCTTTGCTATGGGCTGTTTTATCGTGCTATGACTGACACACTGCTGTTCTTCATTAATGAGACGTTGTTTTTAAAAATGATCCTCCCAGGCTTGCAGCCGTTCTGATAGCCATGAAAGTATTTTTATTCTCTGGTGAAAATGTGCTTTCTGCTCATGGGGTCCCTCTCAACTCTGGGATGTGGTTTCTCTCTGTTTTGCTCTTGACTCACCTAAGGCAATTAAAACTCTTCTTAACAAAACGAGATTTTCAGACCCCCACGATCAACCAGCCCCTCTCAAAAACACATGTGCTTCTTCCCTTCTGGTGCAGGAAGAGTTATTGTTGATGTCTACCTGATCACAAAGTGTTTGTCGTCAACTCGTGCTTTTTCATTTTGGTGCCACTAAAGGTTGCACCTGTGACACACGTCAGATTGTTGATTCTTGTGTCAACCGTCTTTTAAAGTTACACAAAGTGTCCGAAGAGGTTATCCCATCCTGTCCCAGTTTTACTTTTAATAAATAGAAGAACAATGCGTTGGTATTTTGAAAGGATAAAGCCAACAAGGTGACTCCTGCTAGGCTCGTCTTTACTGACCTCAGGTTTGATTCAAGGATTCAAGGATTAGCATGTGGACGTCAATCTTGCTTCTCCTTTATGGGCTTCCCTTGAAAGTGAAGAGAAAATCACTCGTGTGTCCTTAACACAAGTCTGAGTTTGAGCCACTCTTCCAACAGAGGACATTTGGAAGAATATCTACCAGTTAATGTAGTTCTGTGCTGATAAGCTGGGTGGTTTCACGTGTTTTTATTGTGGTTATTTTGACTTCCGTAGAGCAGTTTTGACTGTTAAATCCAAGGCTAGCTTGATATCTGACACGTCTAAGCTTCACTGAGCATGAAGAACAGCGGCGTTATTTACACACATACTTTTTACCCTCTCATCACTGACCTGTAAGAATAAACTCCTCAAAAGTGTTAATATGGTTAAATAGAAGAAGACACCTTGCATTTGATATTGTATTTAGTTAGTGAGTCTTAATGACCCCACAGGAAAGATGACCTGCTCAGGAATCCAAATGTCCGGCCTGTATCTTTGTGCAGGCAGGCATTGGTTGAGGGAGTGTTGAGGTATTTGCAGGAATGGCACTCATGCAGAAGTCAACATGGAGCCATGTTTATCTGCTAACAATAAAGAATGTGTGGCAGCATGCAAGGAAAGCTTCTCACTCACTTTGAAGATCTTTTACTTTAACTTTGGTTTCAAAATTGTGACCTCCATCGCTAACATGATGGCGGTTTTGTTATGTTCGCCACAGCTTGCAAGGCGTCATGGTTCAGGCTTAATTTCTAAAATGTTGTGGTCGATGTCTGTTACACAAGTTTCCTTAATAAACCTTGTTTTATTTGGGCCAATAAACAAGAACTGTTTGCAAGACATGGAAATGTTTTTGCTCAACATGTTCAGACACTCCAGATAGTTGTGTGTGTTTAAAGTTTCGCTCTGTGAGCTCAGAGAGGTGAAGATATCTCAAAAGTTTACCCAGAAGCTCTCTTCTTGTCCTGTCTTTATCTCCTCAGAGCAGATCCTCCTGCTCTCTGCGTGTTTGGTTCCTGTGAGTCCCAGGACGACCTCAGCCTCTGTGAGGGGCAGGGTCTTATCTCCACCAGGGTCGTTATCGGAGGTTTTTCTGTCTTCTCTCCTAATTCTGTGTTGTGTGTTAAACTGATGTGAGCTGTGTGTATGTCTGCAAACAAAGAAGATGAAGAGAAACAAAGTGAGACCTGAGCTGGAGCCGAGTCTTTGTTCTGGGTCAGTGGAGATGAGCCCATCAGCTCTGAGTCTTGACATATCCCTCATGCTGGGATGTTTGCACGCAGCCATTTATTACTCGCTCAAGTTTGAGTTGTTTGCGTGCAATCTCTAGAATCATCCCTGGCCTTAATCTCTTTGATTCATTGTCTAACTCTGTATGTTCATTTTCAACCTAAGATGAAACCTTTTAATCAGGATATAAACAGAGGAGGCCTGTCTGCAGGATAATACAAGCTTACTTTCGCCTTTCACCTCCTCGATAACCCCTCCATCTCAGGGCTGGATATTGTTTCTCCTGGCGGGGGGGCTGCAGTAATCTGATTTCATAACAGGAAAAGAAGAGCTAGTAATCTGATGCTGCACACAGACACTGTCGGCTTAATCCTCCGCTTCCTTTAGCAATCATGAGCGCGACCCACCAGCCGTCTCGGTGTCCTTCAGGATAGTGACACAGCACTCTGTGTCCGTCTGCGTCATGTTTACAACCCTTGTTTGTGCTGCAGCAGACAGTCCAGACAGCTCTGTTACTGTGATGTCAGAGTCAAACAGCTGCTCAGTCTCCACGACGATGTCTTATTGTGACAGGATGCTGTTTTTGCACGGCCCTGCACCTACGTGATGTGCGTATGTATCTACGTCCTTTTTCTTATTTTGACAGGTTGCATTCTGTGGGGCTGTACATAAATTATCTACTGACTTTTCCCTGTTTGCATAAAGAAATAGTCAACACTGACATTGTATTTGAGAGGAAGTTGTTGTTAGTTGGGTTGCTTGTATTACCTCTCGTAGATGACAGTCAGAACCGCTCCTGCCTACCTTCCTCTGTGGACGGAGTTGTGTGCAAATTATACTTTTAAAAAAAGCTCCAACCCCTAAAAAACTCTATATTTCTTGCAGTGAAAAATACATTTTTGAGTATTTTCCTACTGCCCCTTACTGTGACACAGCTCTCTCCCCTGGCACTATGTTGTTGTTTACAACATCTAAATCCCTTAGCACCCTATCAGATTAGCTGTTTTTTTGTCAGATGTTTAAATGCTTGTTCCGTCTCCGCTCCGCCACGGCAGCAGAGTCAATGTGTGTGCTTCCACTGGCTCTGTTGAGCTCCTGCCTGCTGCTCCAGGCGGTGCTCCGAGAACGAAGCCAGTTGGTGTTGATCGACGAGGGAGCACGGAGCCGTACTACAAGAAAATAAGATTGACTGAAACAAGTTGCTGGTCCTGGAGACAATGAAACAGAGAGAGGGGAACCTCTGTGGTTCTTTAAAGTATTTGACATATTTATTTAAGGATATTTAAAGCTAATATTCATGGTTCGTTGTACACTTTATGTCTAACAGATTCTGAAGGCACATTTTTTAAAGGCTCAAAAACATCCTGGTTGCGAACATATCCCACAGAGATGCAGAACTAAGCTGCTGTGCACTCCCTTCAGCTGGCTTTTCCAAACAGGAGCCATGCTGACCGCAATCTACTGCTAACATAATGACTATTGATAAGTACCTTATGCAACCCCCCTTCAAAATATCTGCACTATTCCTTTAATACCCTGAGGACACACCACACTGATACTTTGAATTCTTGGACGGGAGCTCAGGGAAGATAACCCTGTGATAGAAATGTTCACTGCTGGAGATAATTCACGTTAAAGAGAGGAGATACATGAGGCTGCAGCTTGGAGGCCAAATCACGGATATCAGTCAGGCTGTCGCGGTAATCGCAAACATGAATGAACGCAGTATCAACTAGCCAACCACGGAGCTTTGTGGCAAACGTCACAATCACACGTGAAGATAACTCACCTCACGTTCATATGGAATCAATGGCAACTGCACTGGTCCCTAAACCGAATGTTACTTCGCCCCTTTGGGGACATTTTGGCTGCTTCGGTCCTTTGCTTCAGCGCTGTCTGTTGTATTTAGCGCTGCTCGCACACTGTTCCATGGCGGGAATGTTTGTGTCTGTCACTGACTGTGATGCCATTTTTGTTAAAATTCACAATCAAAGTGATCATGTGGGCCAGATATTATTGTTGGCGGGCCCCATGCTGAGCCCGGATTCACAAAGAAATATGCTAAATAAATAAAAGGGCGTGGTGCGAGACTCTCGCATACCACGCTATTTTGAGTCACCCTGGATCACAGCGGTGGGAATTCCTTCACCGCAACAGCCCTAGATATTGGTCATGAAATTCAGAGTTTAATACAAAGGTTTTTATTAGTAACCTTACCATAGCTCTCTGTGCAATTGAAACATGAACGTGTCATCTAGGCAATAACGTTATTTCATTTTTTGGTCCCAAATAAAATGCCTCTGCAGCTCCATGCTCTGCCATGCTGTTCACACACTGCTAACAGCAGTGGACCAATCAGCACCTCCGCTCTCGTCCTTTTCACGCTCACTCCCACTGCATCAAGTGTGTCAGAATATTCTCCGTTTCCTTCCCCTCTTTCCTGAAGGAGGTGGAATTTCCTTAGGAAGAGATTCACATTCCTGGCAACGAGAGAGCTTCTGGTGTAGCCGAAAACCAGCCCTCAGACCCAGTTTGTAATCTGGTTTTAACCAACAACCTGTTCTCTTCTGAGGAAGGGGCGCCGTTGCATTAACACTGGACCCCCCCTGCTTGTTGAAAGGGTTTTGCTGAACAGGCCCAGAACTCCACAGTGATCGGCTATGTGCTGAATGTTGAATTCCTCCCAAAAGGGGAGAAAGCTTTGTTTCCCCCTGCAAGGACCTCCGAATGTGGGAAAGGCCAAATTCTTGTGTTGGTGGATACGGGGTCTCTTCTCATGAACACGTCCAACTTCCTGATCCAACGAGTGAGGCAGGGACAGCGTCCTCTGACACAGGGAGGATCCTGTCAAAATAAGCACTTTGGGGACAATGGCTCCCAGCTCGTGTTTCTCTCGTGTTCTGTTCTTCTTATTTCCCACCTCTCCCATTCAGGCATTTCCTGAGCTGTGTGTGCCAGCAGCAACACACACACACACACACACACACACACACACACACACACACACACACACTGAGGCCAGTATGAATGAGAGCACATGACATTTAAAAACAAGCACTAGTATGGTCTCTTATAAACAAACACAGGTTTCTGGGTGCAGCAGAGACCGTTAGGAGTGCAGGAATTATCAGTGGCAACTTTTATCTTACTTCGATATTGCTCATAAAAGTTGCCCTTGTCTTTGCTGATTAATTTCCTGAGAAAGGTACGAACACCTGACATTACACAGTTCTCTTGCAGCATGGGTGTGATCACATGCCCGGTTGTAACAGATAAAGGATTCTGAAGTGTCTGTAGTCCTTGCTTTGTGGAGGTGCTCAGTTAGCACTAATCGTCAGTCTGTATTTCGTGTTTTATTTTGAAATTGACAGGACACTAGTTCCCTTTTCTGACTTCCTGTCCGGCCTGATCTCTTCTGTCCAGCTTGACGCGTGCCCTGTTGAAAATAGATTTGCAGCGTATTTAAACGGAGCAAAGCGGAGTGGCGCTGCTGGCACGCGCCAGAAAGATCTTTGACTAGAGTGGCAGCAAACGGCACTGATGGTCCGCGGCACGCACAGAGTATGTGGAAAAATTGGTAGTTAGAGATTTCCACGTTCTTAGTCTTTAAGAATAATCGAGTAAAGACTCTTCTCCAACCAATTCAAAGCACGTTATCCTCTCTGCATCATACAGTCTCTATCAGTTTTTCTTGGACCCTCGCTCTCTAAATGATCTTCCTCTTTGTCTACAGTCTGAGTCTCGATGCATTTTTGCAGGTTGAAGCTTTATAAAATATTTTTGAGTGTGTCGTGATGACATTTTGGCAGCTTTGGTATTCCTCTGGATAATGAGTCTCATCTTTAGATTTCTCCTCTCTCTGGCGTCTGATGTAAAAGTGTTTACTTCATGGACACAGAGAAAAGCAGCGTCTGCACAGAAACTCTGCAGTAACCTGAGCCCGGATCCATTCAGCACATTAGTCATTATGACAGATTAAACCAGGGGAATAGACGGAGGAGGAGTCAGAAAACACCTTCGGGCTGCAGCAGCACACACACACACACACACACACACACACACACAGACACACGCACGCACACACACACACACACACACACACACACACACACACACACACACACACACACACACACACACACACACACACACACACACACACACACACACACACAGTAATGCAGCTATTGTTTGGAAAGCATTCATCCTTCTGAGAAGTTTGATCATCATATTTTATCACAGTGAGAAAGGAGGTGGAGTCCGTTTTGCTGAAGTGTTATCTAGTACTATTGAATGCTCTATTCCCTGTTCTTATAGCCTTCATTTATCTTTGTGTAAGTGTCGTCCACTTTGCACAAAATAGTTTTGAGTCAGAGCTAGCTTGTCAGCTGCAGTGAAGTTAGCATCATTAGCAGACAGCAGGCATGGTGCAAAATATACCTTTGTAAGGAAAGGCTTAGTGATTTTGATTCTTTCTGTCTCCAGCTATAGAATTATTAAAGGTCACTGAAACATCCGATCCACTGCAGCCTTCTTACTTTGTAATTTAACGCCTCAAGTTTCTGAAAGCTTCAATGAGTTTGGCCCCTGTGACGTCTCTCCTTCAATGTGACTGATCTGAAAAAGATGCTTTGAACTAGGTTTTCTTCGAACTATGGCTGTTCATTCTCACTCAGAATTTCATCGATTCTTAATACGGATCTCAGCTGTGATTGTATTTGCATTTTTTCCATTGCAAGCCAAGTATCCAGAGGCCTTAGAGCATCAGGAGGAACATAAGCACCTTTTCTAAGTTTAGGTGAGGCTGAGGGTCTCAGGTTGTTTTTTCATCAAATCTCTCATCAGTAGAAAACAGATATGCCCGTGGTGGCTGCAGTAGTTAAAGGGCAGACGTAATCCTGTCTCAGGCTTATCGGAGGCTCCATATGGCAGGATGAAATATGTAAAGTAAAACCCTTTGAATGAAATGTCAGCATTGTGTTATTTCAACACAAAGAGCAACAGTTTCTAACGACTTTACAGGATCGGGTAACGTCCTCGCTGGATCTTAGATGTCTTATCATTTTCTCTTTTTAAATAGATTTCAGCAAAGATGTGGTTCTGATGAAGAAAAGCTCCTGGGGTTCGATGCAGGCTTTCCTCAACATCCTTTTCATTTCATTTTTTTGTCTTTGTACAATCGAGCCCATTCATCGGGGGCTTTGTAAGGGGAACCGTCTCCAGTGATTTGTGAAAAGGCTTACATAAGCTCTGCAGCTATAAATACTTTCCCTGACATACATGCATACATGTGTCCATGCTCTTTGGTGTTTCGTAATATTTTCTTTTGAGCATTTCTGCACAGTAATGTCACAAATGATCAGAACAGTCACTCTGAGGTTTTGAGCAGAGTCACTGTTATTCACCATCTCAGGCTGCAGAGTTTCTGCTCCACACAGGAAACTGTCTTTGCATGAACAGTGGGTCTAGACTTTATAACTATATGAATAAATGTGTGCATCATCTTAAAACACTTTGGGATTCTTTGCTTTCAACAATCACTTTCTTTTGTGAAGGTATTTGAATTGTCCTGGTCATCAGGTTAGAGAGGGATTGTTTTAAACAAGGCTTTACTGCTGAGCTGTAAATCTGAGCTGCAGACTGCAGCTAGACGAGCATACCTGCCTGGCAGACCATCCACCTTAACAGGATTGAATAGCTCAGTCATAACCTTGTCAGAGGCTGTGGCTCTCCCAGGATTCACCTGTATCTGTTCGACTGTTGCTATAAACTCTTCATGAAGTCATTGGATTCAGCTGGCAGCGACTCGGAGACCTTTTCTTTTAAGAGGATGTACTGTCTGAAGGTTACAGTTAGAGGATAATCTCATGAATATGCTTTCAAGGGAGATATGATGTGAGTGTGAGTACCTCCTCAAAAATGGAACTTAATGGCTTGGTAACATTGTTCATTTACAACATTTCTGGTGATGTGTTGCTGGTAGCCTAGCGGTTAGTGCACGTGCCCCATGTGCATGTGCGGAGGCAATGGTCCCCTGGCATGGGGCCCGGGTTCGAGTCCGACCTGTGGCTCCTTTCCCGCATGTCATTCTCCACTCTCTCTCGTCCCCTGATTTCTGATTTATCCACTGTCCCGTCTCTATAGAAAGGCATAAAATGCCCCAAAATAAACCTTTGAAAATACATTTCTGATATCATTGCTGTTTTTAAAATTCTGCATAAGGACGATCGTACAAGTCGGTAACATAGCCAGCTCCAACTCCTACATAACATGCTGTGTTTCAGACACCATGGTTTCCTGTGCACAAACAAGCAGAGAATGTGAAGGAACCAAAAACTGGGGGAATAACAAGCATAGAAATCAGACTGACAACTAGTGTTAGGCGGAGAATTGCAGAGCTACGCTCACACACCAATGCACAGTAACATAGTGCCCACGATGTAATAGGCCACTACGGCGTCCACGCAGAGGTTTACATCAGGCTTAACTGTGGCTTTGATTTAGTCTCTTCATGTGGCCTCTGGAAGCGCGTGCCTGCTGACCTCATCAGTTTGTGTTCATGTCTGAACAAAAGAGACATTTAGCTCTGCAAAAAGTGCAACAAAGGATGACAGAGTGTCTGAAAACAGCAGAGGAGGGCGAGAAAACCAGTACAGCACATTATCAATGTTGTGTCAGGTACAAAGAAGACAAGCATCACCACTTTAGTAGAGTTTTATGCTACTATGTGAGCATGAAGATATGGATGTTTGCTGCTTAAATGATACAAATCTGTTGTTTATCCGTCTGTAGAATGATGCTGAGATTTCTTTTCAGGAGCTTAGCAGGAAGTCGGCTGAAATATGTATACAGACATCTTTTTAATTTCATTAAATATGAATAAACTTTTGAAGGAGCTTCATGTTCAAGAAACTCCTTGTAAAGTAATTCAACACATTCATGCATGTAGTCAAGTGGAACTATGTGTCCTGTGATACAAAATCACTGTGTAAGAAACATTTATTTATGGCAGTCAACCAGACACTACTTCATCTTATAGGTCATCTTAAGTTTTATCTTTGACATCATTTGTAGTTAAAGGAATAATGTGTGTCATGTTCCACATAAATACTGTATATCAGACATCCAGTCTCTCCTGTGTAAATGTGTCTCTGAGTCCTGACTGTCTACAATGAGGGAGAAGCTCGAGTCCCGCTGGCTGTGTTGTTGTCAGAGCCGTGTTTACATGGACGGGACGGCCGGCTCCTCCCCTTGTGTATAAAAGCTGTTTTAGTCAAGGACTAGAGAGAAGAAGAAGAACATACTCACTGATTATTTGGATGTACCGTAAGAGTTTTTAGATCACACTCATTCTGTGTCAGTTTACATGCAATGTGAAGCTACGAGCTAACTAAAGAGCGCTAACATTAGCATGCTAACACAACAATGCAGGTCACAGGTGATTGCAGCTCGAGTCGAGGACTATTTTGTCCGCCACTTGTGCTTGACTCTTTTGTGGAGGGGTGTTGGAGGTGTGTCTCTGGAGGAGAGCGGAGGCTTCAGTATGGAGGAGGTGTGGCCAAACAGCAGTTTGTTTTGGTTTCATGCTGGTGCTCAAGGGCGACATCTACTGGATCAAGAAGTCACACATTCGTCATTTAAATGAAACAAATAAATCCAAATCAGTTTCTGTTCAAGCTGTAGAAAAAACGCTTCATACAATTAAAATCTGAATAATGTCTCGTCATGATTTAAGTACTGTAATAAAATCATCTTGTCTGTTTCTTAAAAACTGTTGTGACATCATGAGGCATGCACCCAGCGTGGAGTTGGCTGAAGGGTTTGGAAATGAGCAAGAAGTCTTGTGATGATGACCCCCTGTGGGAGGTCGTGAGAGACGTTGAATGAAGTGCTCTGTCGTCGCTGACTCACAGATCCTGTCATCGCCTCACCACGTTGTGTTATCGTTTGTGTATTACATTAAAGACTACTTTGTCTGCTGATGTGGCTCAGTGCCAAAAGAGCGGAACATCTATTTTTCACAGCGTGCGTTTGATTTGATGATAAAATATGAAGACAGGTTCATCTCTTACTTATGCCTTTCTCTCCTGCCCCATATTTCTCAATAAGACACAATGCTGCTAACACACCCTCCACTTCCACAGAAAAGCCTTTGAAGGATTGTTCCAAACCGCCCACACAACGAGAGCATACCGGTCAAACCTCTGATTCACACCACGCAGACATAAATCTCTTTTCCTAACGGGCGTTTGACGGAGAGCATTAGCTTAAATCAGCAAACACAAACACAATCTGGCACTGAGCTCTAATGCAACAGCTCTGTGTAGTATTACATAAAAAGTTGACGGTAATCCCGACAACTGTCCCGTTCTGCCGCAGCTCTGTGGAGCCTCACAACCACAGATTTGACAAAGAACATACACAGAGTATTAGGACCAATACGAGCGCAGCGATTACGTCCTCTTCTGGGAAGTAACATGTTTATCTTTTTCCGCAATCTTCCTTTTCATGACTTTTCCCTCGGGGTGCGTTCATACCTGAGTGATGACAACTGTCCCTCCTTCCTGTTCAACACAAATACCTGCACTGCAGCTCCCGTCTCTGCACCTGCTGGACAAACTAAGACAGGATCAGTCCTGCTAAACTCAGAGTACAGCATGGAAGAAAGATTTTTAACATTGAACTATGAGTGGTTGCATCTTTGATAAAGTCAAAGTCAGTTCAATACTTTTTGATACCATCGGTTTTACAACGCTACGAATACTGAAGCGTTAAGAAATAACATTTATTTCATACGATGACGGTGTGTCATATCCTGAATCACTAATCATGGTCTAAATGTGTCTTAATAGCACATAAACATTGGCACAAACACGTTTCCAGTTTGTAAAGTTTGCAGGAGTTTGTCAGCAATTTTTGGGTTTTAGAAAAAACAAGAAATGACCAAATATTGGGAGTCTGTAACTTCTGTTTGTGATTCTTGTTTTTGTTGCTGTGGTATCAAACAGGCATCAAATTATATCAAAGTTTAAAATTCTGGTACGAATACAACCCTGATCCTTAACACCAGATCCAGACAGCAGAATGATTTGCTTAAAAGCTTCTCTGCACAGATATCTGATCGAACTAAAACGTCTTGAAAATGATTCCTTCTTTGGTCATTTTCTTTCTGCTTTCCGCCCATGAAGCATTCAAGATAAGGCTTCTTTTTTATTGTACATATGTTCTTTTACAATCTATGATATTTTCAATCGAACTACAAGAGTTTGCATGCTGTTTTTAGATCTGCAGGGATCCCCTTGTTTGCAATGATATGCAGGATTTGCGTGTGAGGTTTGTGCAGCCAGATTCTCAGGAGACGAGCTGGTGTGAAATAAGTTCTACGACATTATTTAGAGTTTTGTTGCTTCTTTAAAAACCCGGTGGATTCTGCAACGGGACAAGAAAAGATAGCAAACCGTAGAGCTACATAATGTCTGTGCGAGGTTGTTTCTTTGCAGCGTACAGGACCTTTGCAGCAACTTTCTACCAGCAGCATTTTGATGTTTGAAGCTGAAACCATTTAAGCCTCTGTCGACACAACTTTGGATGAGCTTTGTTTAACTTAATCACATGACTTCTGGCCTTCAGGCTTAAGCTTTCATCCCATTACAAAATATTTTCTATAGTCTTTAGATTACTGAGAGGGCTCCATCTGTTGTTCTGCATTATGAGAATGAATGTCTGATGAGAAACGTTCCATGTTACGACTGCGGCAGATTAAAGGATATATTTGTAATTTCAGTTTCAGCCGCTGACATTCAGCTGCGTTTCCACAGCGAAAGGTCCGAACAGACTCGAGACTCTTGATCAGAATAATCATGTGAAGTTTACTTCTTATCCAAAGGTCTTTATTCTGCTTTCATCTTTTGTGTCCTGCTGCTTTAGTGACTAATCATGTTTGTATTCTCTCACACATAAAGTCAACAGTGACAGCAATCAGGCTTTGCCAAATTAAAAGCTTCCTCTTGTTCTCTTTGTGGAGCCTCTTCCTCCTCTCTCTCTTCAGAAGATTTCATTCAGGGAATTAAAGTCAAACAGAATATGACCATCTGGCACACAAAACCAGATATTTGGGGGCTTTGCATTCAAGCCCGAGTGCAGCCAATAAGCTCTTACGGGACATCCTACTGTTGGGTTCTCACCGTACCAGAAACTTCAATTTGATACAATTAAAAATCAAACAATATTCAAACCTGTTCATTCATCCCGATATTGGGTAATTTCTTGTTTATAAATATTAAAAATTGCAGATGAACTCGTGTGAAGTGTTTAAATTGCTCAAAAACATTTGTGCTGAAGTCTGCTTGCCATTCCTGATGGATTCTTTCCTCTCTTCCTTTGTTGTTTTTTAAAGCTTCAGGACTTTTGCATACTATCGATCATTAAATGACGGATCAAATTATTTTAAAGGTCCAACCAGTGAGATGTGTAGTGAGTGAGATGATAAAGTGAGCTTCCTCTATGATCAGACATTAAGGAAACATGCTATGTTGAAGTGCTGGCTTCTCTGACAACAATGCAGCAGCCAGTATGTCCTCCTTCTAACTTTAGATTCTGGTCCTGAATGGTCTGGATTTGTTTGGACCAGAGAAGGTAGGCGGTTTTAAGACCCCCCCACACGGCCGTTTTGGACGCCCCTCGGTTTGCCAGATATGAGAGCAGTTATCAGGTCAAACCAACAGGTGTTGCAGCGATGGAAGCGGGCAAGAGAACTGGTTCAGATAGAAGTGATTGTACCCGACCTAAAAAGCCTCTGCACGTTTCTAATAAGCTCCACGAGCAGAAACGTGCTCAAACTAGGATCAATATTGGAGATGCTTTTGAAAAATGGAGAGAGGTTAGAACGCAGAAAGGTTTACAGACCGATGCAGAGCTGGATAAACACTGAAGCTTCAGTGTCCACCACATGGTGACCTGCGTGAGCATCCCCTCTAGAGAGGGGGGGGGTAGTATTTAGTCCTTCCCTAGATTTTTTTTTTCTGTCAATCTTAATATACCTTTTGATTGAAAAATTATTTAAATTAGCCACAATTATTCTCCATTCTTCATCCATGTTCCCTCTGCAGAATGAACCCAGAATATAAAAAGGATTAATCTATGCAGGAACATTAACGTGGGTGGTGTGGGTATGGATTTGAAACATGTAGGGCTTCTATGTTTCTGTTCCAGTTGATTGCAAAGCTAAAAATAAAAGCTTCAATAAAGAAAATAAAGTTCTGATTATTGTCTCCTGAGCGACTCTTCTTCCCATGGCTCGGGCTCACACTGAAGAGATTTGACTGTTTTTCTTGTTTGAAAATGAAAAATTCAGAAGAAATAACTCTCTACACTCGCGCATCCTGAACAAATAATAGAACAAAGTGCTGCAGCTTTCCTCCGCCGACAGAGAAAGGCTTTTCTGTCACACATACATGCAAACTCCACACACGCCTCCTGAAGAATTTCATGCAGAGCTTTATGTTGGAGCGAGCATTATTCAGAGACTGTGAGTGCATTCACATGTGAAGCAGAGAATACAAGAAGTAGTCGATGGAAAGCACTAAAAGCATGACTCCAAGTCTTCTTTCTTTCTTTCTTGGAACCCCCCCCCCAGCACATACCAATCACAGACAGTGACTTTTTCATTCAGCCCTCGGTGTTACATCACTCGTCCTCCATCCTCCACTTCCCCCCGATTTGTGCCTCTGACAATTGCTGTGCAGTGATCCGAGGGCCTGGAGCTGGCAAAACATGAGCTGGAGCGCTGACCAGGGGGGAAAGGATTACAAAAGTGTGTTTCTGTTCAGGCAGCATATCGTTCAATTCAGAGGGTTCGATGGTCCCTTTCTCTCTCTCTCTCTCTTTCTCTCTCTCTCTCTCGCTCTGTGCCCTGGATGTTTATTTCTGTTTACATTAGCGTTGTCGCGATATCAGAATTTTTTAACTTCGATGCAATACTCGTAAAAATCCAACAATGTCGATATCTGTTTCTAAACCAAGGCAACGGAAGATAGAAGTCATAGGCATCCATCTTTGTTTAAAGGCATAATAAAAATCACATTATGAAGTCAAAACTCCCTCAGGGTTTGTTGTTCTGAGCTCTGTGTTCACACTGACATGAAGGAGCTTCTTTAGCTTGTTTACGTTTCACTCAGATGCTCAAACATGTTTCATACTGTTCTTTTTTTTAACAAGAACCCCCTCCCTCTCAAACTGTTGGCTCTGCCATTTGGGGGAAGAGAGAAAGCCCCGCCCACTGAGGGACGCCGTATCTAGCGACACAATAACCAACAGACTATTAACCGAAGAAAAGACTTTCTATAACCGAAGAAGACTAAACAGCTGAATCAACTTTGAGCCGTTTATCATCAGTTGAAATTGATCTCTGAATCTTGTTTTCAGATGGTTATACGGACTCATCTGCTGCCGCCTGGCGCTGCTGGTGAAACGGGACAGGAAGGGCGGGGGAAAGTGGGAAAGGGGGGGGGGGGAGCTTGGAAGAGAGCTTTTGTTTTGGGTTTTGTTGGTACTGAAGGACCTGGCCTTCCCGCTGCAGGTGCTCAGCATTGAGTGTCCAAGGCTCTGAGTCCAGCTCCCACAATATTCTATAATGTTTTAACCATCCGGGACACGTCCTTCTTGTTTTAAACTGTGCAGCTTCAGTACCACACTGCAGCACTAGCAAAGGATGCTCTCTGTTGTGCTCCTGTAGAAGTTTGTGAGATGTTGTGGGGGCAGTCCAGCCTGAGAGTATGTAGCTTGTGTACATGCGCGCCCCTATCTTCATCCTCATGTGATAGGGAAGTGTTCTTCAAACATCCAGACCTCTTGAAATAAATCTTCCCTAAAATATGAGACGTTAAGTATTTATGGCTTGTAAAGATTTCCTTCTGAGCAACAAAAGAAAGGATTAGAATTCAAGTTTTTGCTTTCTGTTCAGGCTTTGCATAAAAACGTAGAGAAACGTGGGAAATATGTTCTGTGTTCTCGCTTTGAACCTAAATGATCATTCCTTCATACGCTTCAAGTCACATCTTAAATCTGATACTGCGTCTGTGTGTCTGCAGAGTTGATCTCAGATGTGGGTCTTACATTTTTTGAATACCTTCTGATGTCTCTGTGATAGAAACTACGTCCGCTCGTCACAGAAGCCGTCTCCAGACAGACGTATCACTTTACCAGAGAGCAAAACTCAAAGCAGAGAAATGTCTGAGGTTTGGTATCAGGCCAGAGGTTTCCTTTGAGACCTGACTCCTGAGGAACCTGCAGGAGGCCCTGCGTGTGTTTGTGTATGTGTGTGTCAGTGTGTGTGTATGTTGAAGAAAGCCGGCCTGACTCAGGGGAGGCTGAGGTCACAGAAGGGCTAACAAAAAGGATTATCCTCTGTGCACATTGTGTGTATCCCTGGGCTCTGCTCTCTGACTTCCACCCCGCTGTCCACCTTTAATCAGCCTCCCACAATTGATTTGATTTCCTTTGATGTTCCAGCATCGCTTCGATACAGGTGGGCCAACTTATTCAGTCTACACTGGGCATAGAGAGATGCTCTGTGGAGACGTGCTAACATGACTGTCACCTACAGCCTGTATAGATATTAGAAGTATAGCTGCTGTGACACGACCCATTGGTTAGTTGATTTCCTGTTTGAGGCCAAGAGTTTGACCTTTTGGCTGCAGGCTCTGGGTGAAGGCAGAAAAGTATGATGAGCACGGACACAGATAGCTGCTTATTGTTGCTAACATGTAATTAAAATAAAGTTCTAGTTGTAAAAAGTGGAGCTCAGACTTGTTGGACGGTCTGTTAGTCCAATAAAGCTCACAGAGAGACAGATTATTAGTCTGATATTTACAGGAACAAATCTCCAAAACGCTCCAACAGCACAAACACGGCCCAGAGGTTAAAGGTCAGGGTCTGAATTAGCTGAGGGGACAACTAGCAGCTCCCACCTGTCACTCAAAGAGGCCACGCCCCCTAATTCTACATCCCTTTAAGCCTTAATATAATGTAAACAGGTGAGTTGTATAAACATTCAGCCCGTACAGTTGAAGAGAGAAATTAGCTCTAGAGACCCAAACTGTTTTTGTACCAGGCTGTAAACATGTTTATTTTAACATGGAGCTCTATGAGGACTGACTCACTGCAGGAGACAGACTCTAGTGGACACTGGAGGAACTGCAGCTGTAAAGTTGAACATTTTAACATGGGGCTCTATGGGGACTGACTCACTGCAGGAGACAGACTCTAGTGGACACTGGAGGAACTGCAGCTGTAAAGTTGGACATTTTAACATGGGGCTCTATGGGGACTGACTCACTGCAGGAGACAGACTCTAGTGGACACTGGAGGAACTGCAGCTGTAAAGTTGGACATTTTAACATGGGGCTCTATGGGGACTGACTCACTGCAGGAGACAGACTCTAGTGGACACTGGAGGAACTGCAGCTGTAAAGTTGGACATTTTAACATGGAGCTCTATGGGGACTGACTCACTGCAGGAGACAGACTCTAGTGGACACTGGAGGAACTGCAGCTGTAAAGTTGGACATTTTAACATGGGGCTCTATGGGGACTGACTCACTACAGGAGACAGACTCTAGTGGACACTGGAGGAACTGCAGCTGTAAACATGTTTATTTTAACATGGGGCTCTATGGAGACTGACTCACTACAGGAGACAGACTCTAGTGGACACTGGAGGAACTGCAGCTGTAAACATGTTTATTTTAACATGGGGCTCTATGGGGACTGACTCACTGCAGGACACAGACTCTAGTGGACACTGGAGGAACTGCAGTTTTTGGCCCCTGCAGATCGCTGCTGGCTGACTATGAGCATGTGCACACTTTATATCGTCTGTTCTCTGTCGGTGGTGAAAGAGTCGATCTTAAAAGCTTCATAATCAAATAATGAAGTGTTAAACTAATCCACTAGAACTGTAAAAGCTTGTAATGTTTGCTCCCTCTGAAGTCTTTGTGTTATTGCTGCAGAGAGAAAGGACGAAGCAGCAGAGATAAGATGATCCAATATGCCATATTACCCCAAATCACAGGCCTCTTATCTGAAGTCAAATATTTGACCGCAGCTGTTTGAGTGTACAGCCTGATAAGTTGTGTTGTTTGTCCAGGACAGATAACTGTGA
Source organism: Tautogolabrus adspersus (assembly GCA_020745685.1). Lineage (NCBI taxonomy): Eukaryota > Metazoa > Chordata > Actinopteri > Labriformes > Labridae > Tautogolabrus > Tautogolabrus adspersus. Next base: position 1,547,098 of record CM036541.1, on the reverse strand, counting down.
AAGGATTTGCAGCTGCTGACTGAACACCTTTCATTACACAGATTTCACCAGTAGCTCTCCGTCTGTTTCCTTCAAATAAAAGATATAACAATAAAAACATGTTTATGGTTTTACACAGTGTTCATTATCATGGCTCTTTGAGGAGCAGCTTCTTCTTCTGCATCCTGTCTGCTGGGGATTTATTTACAGTTCTTATTGCTAACATTTAATAGTCTGATCCAGAGTCACATTTGTAAACAATTAGCGCAGCATCCAGTAGTAGTTGTAGTTGTGGCGTTGGCAGCCCTCACAACCTCCTCTTCTCACCAGCGCTCACTGGTGCTAGGTTTCAAAGGTTAACTTCATCGTCTCTCTGAAATGACTGTTAGGTCTGTTTGAGTATTATTTGCTTAAATTCAAAGAAATGTCACCAAGAAAACATGAAGACGATGTAAAGGAGTCGTGTCCTGACATCAGCAGCAGCTCCTCACCTGGAAACTGTTCCCTCCAAAACACGAGTCACACTAGCGTCTCCTCCGCTATTGTTGTTGACAAAGCTGATATCAGAAGTCCCGCCCCTTCTTGATTGGTGAAGGAGAAGTGATATTGATGAGCATGGTGCTGTTCTAAAAGTTGAACCTTTTTCTTGAGAGTGCATTGAGCTCTGCGACAAACAGCTGACGCCGCGACCCAACCTTGGATAAGAGGAAGACGACGGATGGATGTTATGTTGAATTACTGTTATAAGTGCTGAAGTTGAACACAATGTTTGATATTGTTAGAAGAGCTTTAGTGTTTGTGACTTTATTATCTATTTAAAAAGGCATTGATGGGCTGGTTAAAAAACAAAGAAATGAATAATGTTGTTGGATTGGGTTTGGATGTATGGACAGCAGCAGGTTTGGTTAAGGAGCTTTGATGCTGATTTATCGTCCTTTATCTTTCTGATCCTTTTTCACATTTTCCACCAAACGAGTCGTTTCTCTCCACATACTGTAGATCTCCTGAGTACTACTGATGTATCACTGGGAGCCGTCTGTAGAACCTCAGAGAAGGAAATGGCCTTGTAATCTAATGGCCTCTCTTTACTTTCAAACCGGTAAAGGTCAACAGTTAGTGACGGTACAGTGAGCGACTTGGACGCACTAATGGGCTTAGATGGAGCAGCACTACTCATGCAGCTGTGAGTGATGCCATCATTGCCATGTAGGCTAAACCTATTAGCTGCAGAGTGCTCAGGCAGCGAGCAGGCAGCGAGCGGGCACCGTTCATGCGAGCAGTCGATAACTGTTCATTTGAACACCAAACATACTACGCTGCTCCCCGTGTTTTTACATGTTCATGACAGTTATAGAAGATGTCATGTAGAAAAGATCTGCACAGTCACTTTCACCAGCGAGCGGTAGGACCTGATTCTGATCACTGTATTGCCTTTCACTAAACTCTGTCATCATTACCCTTGTCATGTTGAAGCTTAAAGGTCACATATTATACTAAATACTCTTCACCATGTTTCTCTAACTCTAACATGTGTCTGTAGTCCGTCTACAAACCCCCCAATGATGAGAAAAGTCCATCCTCTCCGTCTTTTGCCTGCTCCACTTTTCAGAAAATGTGTGCTCAAACAGGCCGTTTGGAGATTTTCCCTTCATGACATCACAAAGGGCAGTAACCCCTCCCCCAGGTGGGTGACACTCCCACAGCTAGGTGTTTGTTCTGCCCTCTGAGTCTGCCTTCTCACCGTAAACAATAGGGCATGGAGCGAGAAAGCCTGAGACACCCAAGCCCTTCCAGAGAGGGGCGTGGTCAGACACAGCTCATTTACATTTAAAGCTACAGACACAGAAACAGCCTGTTCTGAGCAGGGCTGAAATAGAGGGGTTTATAGGCATGATCAAATACAGGATCAGAGTGGATTTAGAACAAGAACCTTCACACACATGTTTTGAGGAGCTCTGAGACTAATTCGTTGAAGAAGAGAATATGTGACCTTTAAAGTGAGACAAGAGCAGCGAGGACTGATTAATAAAAACAGCGCATGGTTCAAGATGTAAACAAAGCTCCATGATGGAGCAGAACGATTGGTGGTTTTATCAACTCACTCAGTGTATGGCAGTGATGACCTGATTGAGGAGTTTGTCAGACTGTTGACTTTAAAACTCGAGCAGTGAAACTCCCTCCCCCCTCCCCCACTCTGGGTTCTTATCAGCTGGGAAACAGACAGAAAAAGTCTCACTTATCTCTTCTCCTCTGCGCCTGTTTTACAGACATGTTGAGCTGCAGTCTGCTGTATAGATTCTCCGCCCACTGCTCTCTTTATGGATTGATAACTCCGTCTCCCCTCAGGCTATCCGTGGGAATGTTGGAGCGACACGGTTTATTTCCAGGATTAATGCATCTTTTGGGGCTTCTGAAGGACCCTATTTTCATCTTGAGTGTGTGCCAGGGTGTGTTGAGGGGAGGGGAGACAATAGCATAACCCCCCCCCCCAATTGTCACAAACATAGTTTATCCACGCTGACGATCTATTCTTAAACCATCTAAGCTCTCTTTGACCCAGTGTTAGTCTCGTGTCATGAGACTGCCAGTTTGTGGATTCATGAAGGAAGCTTAAGTCCTTAAATGATCTCACACAGTTTTAAAGCTGTTTTCTTGTCCTATACGTAAAGATAATAACAACGTGAAAAGAGGAGCAAGAGGTGGTGAAAGTTATCTCTCTTTACGCTCCAGAAGAAGCCTTTGAGGGACACTTAAACACAAAAAACTCTGGCTTAAATCCCTGGATCTGTTTGTTTGGAAGAGAAGGAGACGTCTGCAAATTTTATGTTTAAAGTTCTACGCTGAAGAGATGCTAAGCTTAAGCTAAAGCTAACCGAGCACCTACACAGAACGAATAGTTTCCGTTAAATATCAGTGTCTCTTTGAAGCATTTCTGTCGACCTATGAAATACGTTTTTTAAAACGATTCATTTGTAGGATTGTCCCGATACCAGACTTTAAACTTTGATACCATTCTAATAAAAGCAAACGTGAATGTTACCTGTTTTGATGCCACGACAACAGACTTAGAAATCCAATACCGGATAATTTCTTGCAGTCTCCTCCCTCTGGAAATGTCAATTTTTTTATGAAATGCAGACAGCTCTCTCTAAAATATGGCCGACAATCGGCGAGCATTTATTGGCGTTTCCACTGTCAAAAGTTAAGAACGGTACCAAAATAACCGATCCGTACCTCCCTACTTTTTTGCTACCCTTCTGTTGGGGTGCCAAGCGTACTGATCTGATCCTAAAGGGCGGAGCTAGGCACGCTGTAGTCCATTGATTGGTCGAAAGAATCGTCACTTCCTGTGCAACAGCGGTAATAAAGGACAAACACAAAATGCGCCATGTTTGAATATCCCTTTACCATTAAAGCTGTTTTTTTGGGACTAATGTCAGCATGTAGCTCCGCCCCATGGACGACCTCAGAGGTTCAGACCTCTGCTGGACGTCCTCCATTGTTGCCCTTTGTTTACTGTGTTGCGTTCTTCTTCTTCTTTGTTGAATTTATTGCAGGGCTACACCGTGCCACGCTGTTATTATGTCACAGTATTACGTAACTGACGTAGCTATTGCCATCCCGCTTACCCCCTTCTTACCAAGTAAGGTAAGCGGAGTGTAAGCCGGATGGCGATAGCTTAACGCAAGCAAGATCAGTGTTAACCATACCAAACTGTATTGGACCGAACCAGACCGCTTGGTGTTAACGGGGCTTAGCTTGAGTGGAGTTATCTTCAGATGTCATTAATGCAATGCAAATAAACAGTTAAAGGAGTTTCATGTTTATGATTTATCTCTTTTAAACGGATAAATGACGTGAGGAGCAGCTGCAAACCGAGCCGATCTGTGCCTACATTAGCACTTAGAACTTTAAACATAAAATGTGCAGACGTCTCCTTTTCTTCCAAACAAACAGATCCAGGGATTTAAGCCAGAGTTTAAGGTAAAAGTGTCCCTCAAAGGCTGCTTCTGGAGCGTAAAGAGAGATTACTTTCTTACCCTCTTGCTCCTCCGTGACACTCGTTTCTCTTTCATAGAAGACGTCCACTTTCTCCTCCTGCAGCTCAAACGATGCTCTGCAGCATGTAGTGGGCGTGGTTTTCATTTGGAAGCAGAAAATTACAGACTCGCTGGTTGTGGTCGCTGTTTCTGATGCCTTGATGGGCTATTTGATCCGTCCATATCAAGTATCGCTGTTATCGACATAAATACTATCTTGTGTCCGCCTTTGAGAAAGCTTTTATCGCCCAGCCCTGTGCCTCTACAGGCCTCTGCAGGGGGTTTTAGCAGAATGATTAGTGCTGTGAGGACACCTGGTTTGTCGCTGTAGTGGCTGATCGGGCTGTGAAGTGGCACTGGGCAGAAGCACGGGAACACAGCGGCACCAGGCCAGAACAGATGGCCACAAGTTTCACTGTCAACACAGCACAGTGGCAGGCCGGAGTGCAGATAACACCTCTGTCTAATAATAAAAGATCCCCCGTTCCCTAGGTGACCCCTCCAGCGCCTGCAGCCTTTTTAATTACATGAGAGAGAGAGAGAGAGAGAGAGAGAGAGAGATGGGACGGGATAGAGATGTTGTTAAACCGTCAGCTCTGTTTTCCCCCTCCTCCTCCCTCCCTCCCTCCCTCTCTGACTGGTGACTCATCCTCACCATACGGCAGGCTGGATTCATGGGCTACCTACGAGCTGTAACGTTTAATCGCTCTGGCCTCAAATAGGAATGCATTTCTGATTCTTACATACATGTATGTGATGTAACTGAAGTAATCGTGCAGCTAAGTGGATCTGCAAGCCCCGCCCCCTAACGATTCCAGTAAAATGTCGTTGAGCGACGTTGAACAGGACACTTAGTTTCTGACTCATCGTGCTGAAAATTTTATATCATCATGAAAGATAAATCCTGCTTGCAGCTTGAATAAACCTCTCTTGGGATTTTATGACCTTAAGTGAGCTTCCTGCCATTCCCCTCCTCCATGTCAGTTTGATTTATAAATATAATGAACATTCATAACCAGCGATGCTCTTTTTTTCTGCAGGGATAAATGTAAAAGTTTGGCTCTTCAGGATACAGAAATGAACCAATATTTAGTGCCTAGGACATCTAATTTGTTTTGCTATGGTATCAAACATGTTTCCATATCGCTTGATATTTTACTAGAATCACATCAGAGTTTAACATTTTAGTCAGAGTGAGCTGATGTGAGAACGCAGCAGGATATAATCAGGAGAATTCACCTCCAGCGAGTGGGAGGGGGTGGTGACGTTTATTCCCTGTGATCGCTGCACGACCATAGACTGTCTGCACGCCACCTCTACGATCTCCGTGCTCTAATGAACCTGCTGCATTCTGTTTCCTGTTCTCCAGTATGTTCTTCTCCACTCTTTAGTTCAGATTGTGATTCTGTTGAACTACACGTAGCATTGATAGAAAGACAAATATTCTCATTATAGTGTCGTATAGAGGACTCTGTTGCTTCATCTGACACTTCCACATCGTTGGCTGCTTCTTCGACACTGCTGCCCTCGTGCACAAACTCTTCTGTCTTCTTTAAGCAGAACAATATTTATTTCTCTCCGTTGTTATTGCCTTCAGTTTTCAAGCTTCTCTGTTTAAACGTGTTAAGTTATCGTGAATTAAAAACCGGCCCAGCAGGGAGAGTCTGGATGAAGTTGGAGAGAGTGTCTCTGAGTGTTTCTGAAGGGGTAAAGTGGATGACTGGACATGTTTTTGTTTGCTTTGTCTCTCTTCCTCCTCTCTGACTCTGACTCAGGCTCAGGCACATCTCACTTTAATGCAGCAGGACCGGAGGAGAAAGTGGGTCAGGAGGAGGAAGCTTCAGCAGACTTGGCCTGGCTAGTGTTGACTTTTTGATGAGTGTTGTGCTGTGGAGGGTTTTTAGGGGTGTGTTGGTGCAGATGACAGAGAGGGGGATTTTTAATGGTTCATGATTTTTGTGGACACATAAAGGAGGTGTGCAATACAACTCTAACCATAGAGCTCTTTTTTTATTTAAAGATAATGTCAGCAGCTTCTTCCTACAAAATAACAAAAAAACTAAAAGTTTAAGTAAAGCTGCTCCATCATTCCTTCTGGACCTCCGTACATGTGTGGTGGTGACTGTGTCTGCAGAGACCCTGTCTGGACGTGATTCAAACCGGCAAATATTGTGGACACAGGCACAGCAGTAAAGAAGACAAAATGTAATCACAGTGAGGAGAAACACCAAGCGGATAAAGCTCGTTCTAAAACGAGGGTGAACCTTGCGTTGGCTTTTACCCGTGGACGTGGAGTTGGTCTGCTTCCTGTTGGACAGGCAGGTGACAAATACCGGCGGTTAGCTTGTGCTAGCGTGCGTTAGCTTGCAGTGTAGGTACAAGCAGTAAACGTACACACTACGTCCTGCAGTGAGTGAGAGCTTCTGGGGGTGATGAGCCCAGGAGGAGGGGCCACGTTTGAATGTTGTGTTTACAAACATTTCTACTTACTCCATCACTAATCTGACTCTGGTTCACGAGATAGACCTGATCCTAGAGGTAGTTCTTCTGTAGTTGCATGAAGGTAAATGTGTCTGAGAAGATTTATTTAAAGTCCAGAATTGAACAGGATGAACAGATGGCAGTGAGTCACTGTGATGTGCAGCAGCTCGCTGACTAAAGACATTTTACTGCTACATGACTTCTCAAACATCTGTGCCCTGTCACCATGCGGGAAGAATGAAACCCCATAAAGCTGACAATAGGAACTGTGATTTAGTAACACTTTGGTTTTCCTTAAGGACGAGGGAAACCTCACTGAAAAGAGCGGGGTCGCTGTCCTTCCAGTGTTTGAATGAATCATTCTTATCAAACCTGCAGGACACAGAAAGAACAGACACGGTCCTAAAATAAAGCATCTGAACACTAACTGTCACAGGAAATACGTCCTGAGATCCGACTGCACTCGTTTGATTTATAAAGGGAACCATGTTACAAAAGACTCGACCTGATGAGCATCACAGAGGAAAAAGTTCAGGGACTGGAATGTGTCAGGTCCTAAAATAGACCCAATAAATCTGGCCGTGAAGATTAAGTCTGGACATATTTACTGCTCTTAGAGGTTGATGTTGTCGGGAAAGATAATGTTCGTACCCGACTTACTGTTTGTCATGTTTAGAAATGTTTCAAATGTCTTTTATTTTACCGACAATGATGATGAAAGTAATGAACATATATTTAGTTAATCTGTCTTCATTAAGTCGACCGAATGTTGTCTTAGAAGAAAATCTGGACAGGCGGTTACGCTCGTCGTCTTTCTCTACATCGTGCATGAAGTAGGAACAAACACGAGACAGTTTCTTCTAGCTTTGATTTATTTTTATTAATTTTCCTTCATCATCTTTGTTTCCCTTCGTAAAGACAGTTTCCATCTTTCCTCCGCCCTGCTGCCTCCTTCATACTGACGACGTCTCAACACTTTTACTTTCCCTCTTTCAAACTGATCCTCACTCATCTCATCGTCAGGAAGTTACACGTGGTTATTATTGGTGCGTTCCATTTAATCTCAGAAGTCGGAAAATCCAAGTTGCCGTTCTGATATGTCATCAGGAACGCCCCCCTGAAGTCAGAAATTTGACTTGGAAACTTGGAGAACCTTCAGTAGTCCGAGTTAAAATCCAACATGGCCGCTTCGTGCATCAACAGTAAGTGTTTATTAGCAGCTGAGTCCTCTTTTAGTGGAATTCAATCAATCACACCGATAGTATCATCTATCTGTGGACATGTTGTGTTATTGAAGCTATTAGCTAACACAACAAAAGGACTCCTGGAGGCAACATACTAGTATAGAACAACTGGACCTGACACTTATGACAAACAACAAAATGTTGCTGTTATCCTCATCAGACCTGCAGAGAGAAGAATCAAAACACACGTAGAAATAAAACATTGCAGCAGTGAGTGCTGCTTTTGTCCTCCATGTTTTCATCCCTAGATGCCTCATTCTGTCACTGATCTGTTTCCTTCCTCTCTCATCCACAGACTCTGCAGCCTCACTCTGAAGAAGCTGGTCGTCCTCAAAGAACTGGATAAAGAGCTCAACTCTTTGAGTATAGCTGTCAAAATACAGGTGGGTGTTTTCATCTCCTCTCTGTGGATGGAGTCTGCTGCTCACTCTTTCACTATTTCTGAAGTCTTTTGAACTTTATCAACAAGCATCAGTGGTGATAAGAAATGTTGTTAATCCTGATGGATAAAAACCTCCTGAGCTGCACAGGAAGCTCTTCTGAGCCACTTAGCAGCAGCATTAGCACTTTATGTTAAACTGTGCATCTAACATGGAGTGCTAATTTGCATTCATGTGTCACTAAGGGGTTCCCCCCTTTCAGAGCTGTTATTCAAAATGCATACTGCAGGTCGTTACGTGGTGGTCACATTGCATAATATTCTAAAGCTCACCCTCTTTCCCGCAAACAACAACAAAAAATAACGACTTGTGAGATTCCTTACACTAAATATAATGATTTATTTTCTGGGTAGACGCAACATGTCTGTGCACACTTTCACTTTAATGTTCACTAAGCAGGATTTTATTCTGTGTGCCAGCTTCCTCTGTCCGCTCTGCAGAGCGCTGGGATCAGACGGTTTTATGTTTGTTGGGTTTCTTCCTGACCGTAACTGGAGCAACACATTCCCGATCGACCGTCACCTCATCCGTCATATGGAATTCAAAGTATTCCTCGAGCTCACAGCAAGCTATTTCAAAGGCGGGATAACGTTTCTCCTTCTCAGAACGGAGTTGGTGTGAGTGACAGGTTGTTGGCAGGAGGCTAGAGGGGTGAATTTAACGTGTGATGTCCCGCCACTCTTTGGTCTCGTCGTATCTGTGTGTGAGAAACATTCTAATATGGAGTAAAATAATGGGAAGAATGTTTACAAAGAGAAGAGTTGGTTGCAAACTGATGTATGACATATGACATAATCATTGATATGAAATAGCATTATATAAATGGAAGCTGACTCCTAGTTTTGGTTTAAAACAGCATGCATACTGTGAAGATAAATGTGTAGACTCATGGTCGTCTGTCCGTACACTCACTTCAGTCTGCAGCCAGACGTCACAGTTGTTAAAGTCACACGCTGCAGAAGCCTGGTAGCGACTGTAAACACGATGGTCCACTCATCATCTTTCCTGCAAACACAGATCGTAGTTGTCACGTGTCGTGCAGACAGTCCATGTCAGACGTCACCACCCCCTCCCAATCGCTCGAGGTGAATTCTCCTGATTATATCCTGCTGCGTTCTCACATCAGCTCACTCTGACTTTCTGCAGAATAAATACGAGGAGGCTGGAGGAGAAACTCCGGGTGAAGAGAGAAACATTCAGCTGTTTGTGTTCACACATGCAGCTCAGTCAGGAGATATCAGGAGTTTGTGAAGTGTGAAGGCCCTATAAAAACGAATTGATCAAACTGGATCGTTACGTTAAATGGACAATGGAGCTGAGGAGGGAAGGTTTGCCGCTGTCCCTTGTATTGACTTTAACAGGGGTTCCCAAACTTTGTCATGCCAAGGACCCCCATATAGCATTAACCTCAGGCGAGACCCCCCTCCTGCACCATATCCCGGTGGTCTCGTCTTCGTAGTCATGTTTCCGTAGTACGAGGAGGCACGCAGCTAGTTTTCACTTTACTGATCCATCAGTGTCACTCAGAGCAGCTGCTTGATTCTGATTGGCTGGAGTATTTTATTATTTTTTACATTGGATGGTGGTCATAAAAAGAGAACACATATTTAATATGCAGTGATTAATAACATCAGACCCATTTTACTCTCTCTTCCTTCCAAGTTTTCGCAACCCCCCTGGCACTCTCTGGCAACCCCCCAGGGGGTCTGGACCCCCACTTTGGAAAACACTGGACTATAATACTGTTATTTTACATATGAGGTCTGTGACAGTGATTTAAACTGAACATTACAAAGCATGAAATGAAGGTTATATAACTTTAAGACTGTTTGTCAAAGAGCCTTCAAACTTCAAACCCTTTTTTATCGACTCTTTCTTTTCTATCGTCCGCTCTGTTTTCTTTCATATCTCAGTAATGAGACGATTTTCAGTCCCACTCTCAATATTGTCGCCCTGATTTTAAAATGTAATTTAAATTTGATGCAATACGGGATGATTCTATTTAAAGAGAAACAAATCATCCGGCTTTACTGTCGTCCTGAAGGAGAAAGTAACCAACTGAGTGCAGCGTTCTGAGCCACGTCATCTGCGAAGCGTGAAATCTCTCCGTTTCTGCTGAGCTGCCCTCAGGACAGCCGAGCAGAGCTCCGCTCACCGCCGCGCCGGAACTGGAGCATTAAATGCAATTTCCAGCAGGTTTGGTTTGAGCGAACAGAGCCGCTAAGGGGATGAAGAGAGAGCAGGAGAACATGAGGGAGGGATAAGAGGGGTTTGTTTTCAGTCAGTGAATAACAAAACCCTCATTACAGCATGTCGTCGCTCTCTGCTCAGCATACAGTGGCCGTCTCTCCTCTCTCCGGGTCTCATCAGGCTGAGCGCCCTGCATGCACACATAACCCTTGTAATGGCTAACCATTTGGACCGTCTCCCAAAGCCGCAGCAGCAGGGAGGATGAGATTGCAGTTTAGTCTCCAGGAGGCTCTCTGTTACCGGGGAGATGATCGTCTGTCTCTCACCCTGGAGACCACCGGGTCACTGCGAGTAGCTCAGGCCTCTACAGAAAACCCTATGCTTCACAGACTGGGCTTCATTGTTTTTATTCATCTGTAAAATAAGATTTCACATTTTAAACTAGCCTTTCCACGTAGACGACAACAACAAAAACACAATCTCAGCAATGTTCATTGTCAAACCAAACGTCCTGCATTGCAAAATGTCTTCGTCGTCTTAATCTCTAGGTCAGTAGTTTTTTATTTTGAAGTCATTGCAACTTTTCATTGACAATAATGTCTCTTCTTATACTCCAATATGACCTCAAAGATCAAACTTTATTAATACCAAATGATATCTTTGTGCAGCAATAAGAGCAACACATCCAAGTATTTAACAAAAGTGAACTGTGAGTATTAAAGGGTTAAATGCAAAGAAACACGGCCTTAAAGAATAACAAATCCTTCCTCTTTTATTCCTCTTTTAATGCTGGTTTCACAAATCTGTTCTAGGTGTCGCAAAGTGTCGGAAAATTATAATTCCTGCAAGATTCTTTCACTTGTTCTGAATCAATCGTAGTTTCCTCTAAAAGTCTCTTTCCTCTGAAACGGATTCACAGCATATGTTTGGAAGCTGCCTTCACCTGAGATATTTACGACGGATGAAACGTCTTGTGCATCGTGTTTTTCCTTCTGCACACTCTCTCCGTGCTTCTGCACTTTGTGTCTGTGTGTGCTGCAGCCTGAGGTCGGAGCCAGACATGGATGTCAGCTGGATTATGATAGGAAAGGCGTGCAATCCTCATTTCAGCGCGAGCCGCTGTCCAAAGCACTTCCATTTGCAGTACACTCAGATATGATCCAATTATGTTTGTGTTTGTGTTTGTGTGTGTGTGTCTGTGTGTCTGTGTGAGTGTGTGTTGGGTGAAAGTAGAAGCCTCAAAACGCCTTTAAAACCTCTCTAATACAATTGCAGGCTGAGCTCATGTCCTGAACCTAAATCACTCCCTGTCGCGTTTCTGCCAATTTAGAGAATTTAACGCATTTAAAAGAGTAACCTTGAGCGGAAGTGTGGAGTTGAACTTGTTTTCCCACAGGCCCACAGAGCTCTGCAGAGTTCAGGGGCTGAACACCCCCCCCCCTCCCATCCGGCCCCTGAGAGACAGTGGAGAAGCTTGTCACAGGGGAGGGAGGGCGGCAGAGGACATTCAGTACAAGCTTTCCCTGCCAAGGCTCGGCATTGTTAATGCATGTCAGGCAGTTTGAGAGTGCTCAGCTTTTGTGCTTGGATTCACTGTGAGCCTGAGAAAAGAGTGCATTCAAGGCCTCGCTGTGCAGCTCGAGTTAGTGACGAGGTCAGACTCAGGAACAGATTTACCCGCTTTTTGTATTCATGCACACATCAGAGTCTGCAGCTTGTGTCAGTGAACTGTCAGCAGGTCCTTCTCTGAACATATGGAGTCATTAAGCTACACAGAAGAATGCTAAAAACACCTGAACGCTCTGAAAGTGTCAGCAGAGACAAATATTCAGTGTTCCTGTTCGTTCTTCAAAGCTGTGTTAAAGTTTCATTCCATGCACTTTAAATTATTGATGCTGCTCTAAGTGTTCTTTTTGGAAAAGTTCTTTCCCTTCATGAGGTTGAACCTGAGAGTTATCTGTTCTCCTGGTTTTAACTAACCCGTAGAGTTACTTTGAAGTTTTATGCAAGACGTGGAACAAAACAAGAAGTGAAAGGTGTGAATAATGCGGTCAGACCTTCAACAGATCAGTCGTTTCAGAAGGCGATATATTGGCTGAATAAGTAAAACACAGGAGTGAGAAAACAAACGATATGTCACAGAAATACTTAACATATGAACGGTTTTAACTCTAAACTCGTTTGTTGTTTAACACGAGCACATCACAACAATGATGCGTTCAAAACTGTTTTTACAAGTTTGGACCGAAGAGTTTTATTATAACAAGCCTCCAGTGAAAGTATTTAATAAGGTAAGCACCTGTCACTCCACCTGATCGTTTCCTGGATACAGAGAGTGAGTCGACCTGATGTGTCTCAGAACACGGTCATGTTCACACTGTGACGACGATGTGGTCGTCTGCATCCTACTATTCAAAAGAGACAAACATCAGGGAGTAAGAACAACACAAGCGAGGATCTAGAGAGGAGGAGACAACGTCAGGAAGTAGAAAACAGGCAGCTTTAAGTCTGATCGGACACACAGGTGCTGACAGGAAGTGACCAGAGGCACAGCACTTATTTTTTAAGTTAACATATCGTCATCAACAACATCATTGACAGCTGCTCTTGAGAGTTCTAATCAGCAACAAACCATCCTAACCCCTCCGAACACGGTTTGATTGATCTGATCTCAGAGCTTCTTGTGTTTGTGTACACCTGTACTTGGAGTTGTGCTTTTGTGATTGGATCAGGGCCTGACACAACAGTGACACGAGGCCTGCAGAGCTCCTGAAACACATTCAGTCAATAATATATTGTGATGACTTTTAGCTGAGGATGTTATTGGATGATGTAGAGCCTCTTATCAAAAGCTCGTTGGTCCAAGCGCTCTCGAAGATCATCGTGACGGCTCATAAAAAGCTTTTTTCAACATGTTTGTTACATTTTCTTTAAAGCTGTTCAATGAAAGGACGCCTATTGAAGTCTGAGGTTTTCATATATTGGATGTGGATTTTTATTTATTGTTTGTAATTTATAAATGCTCCTGTAAAGTCGTGTTGTCACGATACTAGAATTTAAAAATTCGATTTGATTCTATTAAAAATCCAACAGTATGGACTCGCGTTTCGACACCATGGCAACAAAAATAGGAGTCCTAGACACCTGGGTCATCTTTGATTTTAGTCAACAAGAGTTTTTTGGCAAACTTCTGCACACTTTTTAAATGCAGTTTAAGTGCAATTTGACACAAAAGGTGATCGAATACATGCGGTTTCTGTTGGCAGTGACAGACGCTCGTATTTTTACTCGTCTTCTTTGACTCGTTTTGTTGTTTTTTGTCAGCTCTGACTTTTCTTTAAGTTTGCAGGTGTGTTGAGGTGTGTTTCTTTATTAGCTCTGTATGCAACAAGCATCAACACTGAGATGTTTCTCTTTGGTGTGTCGGACAAACAGAAGCATCACTGCAGCTTGAATAGAGCCCACACCTCCTGGCATCCTGTGATGATCCCTCAGTACTCAGCCAACCGTTTCTGTTGCATGATTTATCTACACTGATGACACTCGGATCAAATGTCGCACAGCTGACTATTAACCCCCCCCCCCCCCCAGTATAAAGCAAGATACAGGATATCTGCTCCATGCTGCTCATCGGGTCTTACTTTATTGAATTGGCAGGTTATGTAGATACTAATCTGCCAAACCGATTGCACAACAGATGTCTGTCTTCAGCGCTCACAGTTTGACATCATCGACTCCAGACTTGACGAGCTGTCTCTGTTCTCTCGTTCACACTTTGATTCCATTTCGAGACCGTAAAAAACAGAGAGAGGAGCTCGTCTGAAGAACTGAACCGTGACTTTAGACTGCGATGACTTTAATCTGAGCACGTAATACAAACTTGCTCAGGACTTAGACAGGTCCTGTGAGGACACCCTGTTTGTTGGTGTCCTCCCATTTGGACGACACTTCCACACCCTGTGACATTTAAATCCCCGTGCTGTTTGGCCACAACGCCTTCGTGCCAGCTCCTAGAATTAGCTCAGACGATGAGTCTCTCTTAACCAACGCAGCAAGCGTTAAATAAAAAAAGAAAATGCTCGTAGTTTTGGTTTGCAGTCTTGAAACGGGAGCTGTCAATTTCTGCATGAGATCCAACATCGTGCAACTTTAAACTGTAGCAGCTATAAATATGTTTTATTCAGGTGATGGTCATGGCTCCACCTGAACCATTCCTCTCAGGTCACGATTCAAAACCTGGAAAAGATTTTTAAAGGATGCTGAAGAACGCAGCAGAAACATAGACGTCTGAATCTTAAGCAGTTGGTTGTTGCTGTTTTCATTTCAGTCAGTAAAACTGTCCACGTGTCCCTGAGCCGTGTTTCTGACCCATATTTCAGCTGCTCAGCGGCTCGTTATTCCAGAAGGCAGTGGAGGACAGTTTGTGTTTTGCTGCCTCAAGGTGTGATTCTGCATAAATGTGTGAAAGTGAAGCTGGCTGATACCAAAAGATTTGCACACTCAGCCAATTTTTCTGCAAAAAACATAGTTTAAGAAACAGCACAGAATGAGGACTACCCCTGAGTTTCTTTATTTCACAGAAAACATGTTTAACATCATTGAGCTGCATCCTCAAACTAGATTAACCACCTTTCAAGATGTCTGCTCAAACAAAAACAAACAAAATGCTGATGCATAGTTGTTCATATGATGCTTTAATAATTTTGCTTTTAATCACAGTTTTCTTCAATTTTCTTGCAGGGCTCCAAGCGTCTCCTGAGATCAAATGAGTACGTCCTCCCCCCCAGTGGACTGATGGAAACAGACCTGGAGCTCACATTCTCACTACAGGCAAGTTCTCTGACGTGACGCTGTGAAGTTTCACACTGACACCACAGTTACCTGTCAGGCAGGGTCGTTCTGAAGCTTTGACCTACACTTTAAAGGTCACATATCCTCCTCCTCTTCAGTGTAAATAAGTCTCAGAGCTCCTCTAAACATGTGTGTGAAGTGTCTTGTTCTAAATCCACTCTGATCCTGTATTTGATCATGCCTATAAACCCCTCTATTTCAGCCCTGCTCAGAACAGGCTGTTTCTGTGTCTGTAGCTTTAAATGTAAATGAGCTGTGTCTGACCACGCCCCTCTCTGGAAGGGCTTGGGTGGCTCGAGCTTTCTCGCTCCATGTCCTATTGTTTACGGTGAGAAGGCAGACTCAGAGGGCAGAACAAACACCTAGCTGTGGGAGTGTCACCCACCTGGGGGAGGGGTTACTGCCCTTTGTGATGTCATGAAGGGAAAATCTCCAAACGGCCTGTTTGAGCACACATTTTCTGAAAAGTGGAGCAGGGAAAAGACGGAGAGGATGGACTTTTCTCATCATTGAGGGGTTTGTAGACAGACTAGAGACACATATTAGAGTTAGAGAAACATGGTGAAGAGGATTTTATATAATATGGGACCATTAACTACGATAATAAAATATGTGTAAAAGTTGAAATATCCACGTGTTTTGACCTGTTTTTATAATATTTTAGGACAACTTAAATCTGGATGTTTTTTGTAGTTTAACCTTGATGTTATTTCCTGTTGTTTGGGGCAGGAAGTGAGGTCGTGTCTGTCGTTGTATACAGCTGTTTTCAGTGTGTAACAATAGTTTGTACTGTACATAAATAAATCAGCAACAAAGTCACTGAGGCAGACTGAAGGTTTCAGAAAAAACAGCTAGCTGTAGATGCATCAGGCTGGGATAAGTTAGAAAATGAAGGATAGAAAAGAGGAACATTTAACCAAATACTACAAATACTTAGTTATCATCTCAAAGATGCAGAGCGACCACCAGTTCATCCCGAGTCCAGCAGACTGAAGCAGAACGTTTTATTTATAGTTCAGTCAGCAAGAAGCAGAATCTAACAGCCGCCATGTTGGATCGTTTCTGTGCTCAGAATGCTGTCTGTCGTATATCTTCATGTTTATTCAAACACTTTTGACGATGTAATGATGAAGATAGTTCTTGCATGATTTATGTGTCCGTAGTGTTGATCTAGTTTGCAGGAAAACAAATACAAATATGATTTCCTGCCGTTGCTCAAAGAAGAAGAAGTTTCATGTAGAATAGTAGGACATAGTGTTTTATTAAGTCTACTTGTGGATTTCCCTGAAGAAAAATACAACACAGTACAAATAATTCATCTCAGTGTTTTTCAAAGAGGGGGCCGACTCCCCCGGGGTCACAAGGGGACACCAGAGCCCCGTTTCCACCAAGGGGTCCGGTCCGCTTCAGTTCAGTTCGGTATGGTGCTTTACGCATTTTTTGGCGTTTCCACTTTCAAAAGTTGCGAATGGAAGCAAATAAACCGCCAAGCTTACCGATCCGACCCTAAACGGGTGGAGCTACTGTATTTTTTGTCACTTCTGGTAACTCGCAGCACCTCACTATCGTGATTCTCAGAGGTGCTGACCTCTGCTGGACGTCCTCCATTGTTGCCCTTTGTTTAATGTTTGCCGTCCTTCTTCTTCGTTGGATTAATTGACAGGCTACACCGTGTCACGCTGCTATGATGTCATGCTATTGCAATGCGTAGCTGTATCGCTATCCAGCTCACACTCTGCTTACCAAGGAAGGGTGCAGTTGGCTGTGGAAACGCCAGCAAGTTCAGGGTTTACCATAACAAACTGTCCTGAACCAGACCAGACCTCTTTGTGGAACAAGTCTTAAGGGTGTCACAACACATACCACTCTAGCCAATCAGGAACAAGCAGCGACGAGTGACAAGGAAATATCTGAACGTTACTGTACGACTGAAAACCAGCGACCTACCTCCTCATAAAATATAATGAATGAAATACTAAAGAGAAAGTTCACTGTCACATTTTATCATGAAGGAACAGCAGAAGAAAGACGATGAGTCAGTAACGAGAAAGAAACCGTCGTAATGTACGAGGAATTAAAGACATTTCACAAGAGGGGGGTCCCTGCCTTGGCACGACAAAGTTTGGGAAACTCAAATGTATCTAACTTTATGTTTTTATTCTGTTTGTAGTATCCACATTTTCTAAAGAGGGATGCCAACAGACTGCAGATCATGCTGCAGAGGAGGAAACGCTACAAGAACCGAACCATCCTGGGCTACAAAACGTTGGCTGTGGGAGTCATCGACATGGCCGAGGTACAGATCCTTTCAGCCGATCCATTTCACGTCTTTGTCAGCAGATTGTAAGATTCTCTCGAGGAAAGTTTCGCTGTTCTCCGAGCTTGTCCTCTCTGACAGTGACTGAGTCGACTGTCAGCAGCTGTGTCCTGTGTTGCACGTCGTTTCACATGATTCATGCCCATCACACATCCTGCAGGGTGACATTATGGACCATCTGCAGCCAGCTTCATATGCACTTTTCTGCTAACAGTCCATTCAGCCATGCTGCGCAGATATAATGGACTGGAGTTGATGTAATGGATGTTTGATGGATGGAGATGAACCATAAAGTCGTTCTTTAATGATTCGAGTCAGTTATGTTTAGTTGAGTCTTCATCCTGGACTTTATAGTAACATCAGTGCAGGCCTCTGAGCTGCCTCCATTAAAGATTTCCTGGGAGACTAGCTGTCGTTACTTTAAGCTAAACGTTGACAAGTTATTAAACACTACGAGGGCTCATAAATGCTCTAAATATATATTCTAGGGCATCAGTAAATGGTTAGAGTTGCAGCAGGCTGTGAGAGAATGATAAAAGAAACTCTGTGCAAATGATTCTGAATGTGTAGGAACAAGCAGCAGGAAGCCTGAACATTATTTTAACACAGTGTAACGTCTTCCCCTCAGCTTGTGTCCTCTGGGCTGTTGTTGTAACGCTGGTTTCTCTAGTCTAGGCTGATTCAGTTTCTCTTGCCCTGGCCTGTAGCTGTTAACTACAGTAGCTAGCTAAGTGGCGGTGGTTAGGAATGCATTTTGTCGATTTGCACAGACACTGATGTTCCGGTCCCCCCTTTTTGCCAGTGAGATCACAGGCTCTCCCAGTTGTTTTTTCCCCCCCAGATGCGATCAGGTGTTTTTAGAGCGTCCGAGTCTCGGGCGACGCGTCTCTGTGTGATTGGGCCCTTAGAGTGCACCCCGGCCAGTGTCCTCCCCCTAACAGCAGTTTATCAGAAAGACCTTAGAATAAAACTCATCCCTCCTCTTCTGATCAAACCGTTTATACAAACTGTGTTACACCGTCTGACTGGATGATGCCAGCAAATTCGCTCGGCTCAGTTTGACGTTCAGAATGAGAGCTCAGCATAGAGCTGATGAAGATGTTTTACAGGCAGCATATCTGTCAGCTCCTAATCTGTCTGCAGATCTTAGAGTGTGTAAAGCAGTGAAACAGAAGCGTCTCAATCGCTGTCAGATCAGTTCTGGTTCAGTAAAGACAGAGATATGATTCTTTCATCCTCCCTGTCTGTTGGATCTGTTTCATGCTGCTTCGTCATGGTTTTACACAGAGAGAGATTTAAAGACGGGGATGGAACAAGAGCCGTTGGAGCTCCTGATGTTTTGGCTTCACTTTTGAAGAGCTGTCATGTCGGCCATCGTTTTAGAAATTTCATGATTGAGACAATAACAGCCTGTGTCCGGAGACAGCGCCCCCCCACCTCCGTTTCAGAGCGCTTCTCACCAGCGTTCATTGTTGCTAGGTTACGAAAGTTAATGGAAATCTCACCAAGAAAACATGAAGACGATGTAAAGGAGTCGTGTCCTCACCTCAGCAGCAGCTCTACACCTGGAAACTGTTCCCTCCAAAAGACGAGTCAGTATAGCGTCTCCTCCGTCATTGTTGTTGACATTGCTGATGTCGGAAGTCCCACCCCTTCTTGATTCTGATTGGTTGGTGAGGGAGTAGTGACATTGACGAGCGTGTCGCTGTTCTAAAAGTTGAACTTCTTTCAGCTGTGAGCGCAGCGACAAAAAACAGCTGACACAGAGAGCATTTAAGCGGTGAGGACTGTGACCGCTGAAAACGCTGAACTATTGAATTGAAACGGCCGCTACCAGCACAAAAAACGCTATCCGTGGACACAGGCCCTAAATCTTTATACGATGTGATGTGTATTTATTCAGAACATAATCAGAATCACTGCAGGGGAGACTTAAAAACAAATATAATCCTGTTTCAGAGCCTGCTTTCTTTGTGAATGGATTCTCAATGTTAATCTTCCCGTCTCCAGGTGATGCAACACCCGACAGACGGAGGACTGACCCTCGGTCTCCATAACAACGTGAAGGAGGCCCCGGTGCGTGTGGCTGAGATCAGCGTGTACTCTCTGTCGAGCCAGCCCATCGACCACGAGGATGGCAGTGGGCAGGCCGGACGCAAGACCAAAACCTCAGGTGGGCTCAGCTGCCTCCTGTTTTTGTTCACTTTAGTGTGCCTGCAGTTTTCAGCAATTAAAGACCTTTAAATGCCTATGATGACTTCTATGTTTTTTTTCCCGTGGTTCAGAAACTGGTATCGAAATCATCTGATTTTCAATAGTATCATTTCCAAGTTTAAAATTGTGCTTACGTGCGAACCTTAGAATAAACTCTATGAATCCCGACCTGCAGTCAGAGAAATATGATTCTCCTCAGCGATGGTTGTAATGTTGATGTGAGAGCTTCACAGATTCAGGGCCTGTTACCTTACACCGGTCTAATTCTGGGTGGGGAGGGGGGATCGTGGGCCTCCACCCTGCTCTGCTGATCCCTCCCTCAGTCCTGGATGTTATTAAGGACTCGGCTCAAACATAACAGATGAGCTCACGGCCCGAGTATTAAAGCCGTGTCACTCTGAGGGAAGAGAAGATGTTTATCTTTCTCCTCTCTGCACTCATCTTTAATAACGTCTGTCCCAGCACAGAACACAGAACAGGAAGTTTCACAGAAAGTAACTCTTCAGTCCATCACCCGATCGGTCCTCCGTCAAACACGCAGACAAATCTGCCTCTTTAGTTCAAATCAAACCCATAAAATCTGACATTAAAAACACAGCCTCGGAAATGTCTTTGAAGTGGATCCAGAATATGAGACATAGTGAACAAAAAGAGCTCTACAGTCTCAATGAATGTGTGCACATGTACTTCTAACTCACATCATTCATGACATAAATGTTCCTCTGCTCGCCAACTTCAGATCGCTCCCCAGACATGGACAACTACTCCGAGGAGGACGACGACAGCTACTCATCAGAGCAGGAAGCTAGCGATGACGCAGTCCACGGACAGGTCAGTGCAAGGAAATCATTAGCAGAGACGACCCCAGTGAACCTAGTGAATAAACAGATATACAGACAGAGACACAGCAGTAGAGGTTTATATATATGAATATGGTCTGCGTCTTTTGTTCTCAAAACAGACTGTTTCCATGACAACAGTCGAAGCTAGCTGCATCACCAATGAAGAACTTCTCTGCATACTTGTTGTTCATACGCTTCGTCTTTTTGTTGACAGATTATCATAATGCTAGTTGCATTCACCAGTAATGTTTGTGTTATAATGCTGCATTTCCTACATTAAAGCAACAATCTTTTACTCCTCCTACTTCAGTCGTTTCAAAGGTCGATTTGATAGAATAATAACCTTCAACAGGGAGAATGGCGTCTCTCTCATGTCCACAGAGCGGCCCGCTCGCCTGTTTTCAGCACTATGTAACTTTGGCAGCGGGCCGAGGTCATCTGGTGAGAAGTGTGTACGTCTTTACGGCACTAGTTCACACAGCAGCCTTCAGCTACAAAGCAGCCAGTTAGCCCGTCTCTGTACTGTTTGATACAACGGCTGAGGCTGAGAGGAAGAGGACGGTGACGGATGAAGATAAGAAGAAAGAGAGAGAGAGAGTGAGCGAGCGAGAGTGTTCTTCCCTGCAGATATTATTCAGAACAGATTGAGATGTAACGTTAGCCTGTATCGTTAGCGGTGTCATCTTTGTCTCGTGTTTAGCAGCTTTACCGGCTGCAGAAAGTCGTCTAACCCGAGTTATGTCTCAGGTTTGATACGAAGAAATCAATAAATCCATCTGACACCAAAAAGTCGTCTCTTTCCTCGTCCATCTTCAAGTTAGCTTCATAAGTTTGAACCTTACAAACCGATCTCAGCTAGCATGTAATAAATGAGCCTCTCCAATGTAGACATTTAGCCACGGCCTATAGTTGTCATGGTAACAGTTTGACAACGCAGACACATTCTCCACATGCTAACAGTTAGCTAACAACAGACTGTAGGCGCTAGCAGAGTCAGGTTTGATCTAAATCCTGTAATATTACTGAACCTCATCAGTCGACTGTGTGTTTTACGAAGGTGCAGTTGCACTTAGAGACCTTCGTAGGGCGCCAAAGCACACAAAAAAACAAATTCCTTTTTTTTTGCTTATAAAAGTATACCTGAGTGAGTATTTGAGGTCTTTCATCCGTCTGTATTTCAGGATCTTTACGACGAAGACGACGAGGTGAGGAAGCCGAAGAAACCCCGGAGGAAAATGACCCGAACCACCTCCATGACCAGGGTGAGTCTCCTTCCTGCCAATCATTGACTGAGAGAAACACTCCAGACGTGTGTTTGCTGTCGTACGAGCTTTTAAGGCAGGGCATGCACTGTGCTGCGTTTGTCGGAGCCATTAGTGCGACGTGGATGAGCATATAGATGAACACAGTGGGCTCACTGGACTGACTCTAATGGTCTTTACATGGAGTGGCTGTGAATGAGTAATCCAGCAAACAGTCAGTGTGAGCGCTGATAAGCTCGCGCCCAGCTGTCATGCATATTTAATCACCACACTCACTTCCTTTTCAGACGCTTCTTTTTCTCATTATTGTGTTTTTTTTTCTCTTTCAGCAACCGAACTTTAAGCAGAAGTTTGTGGCCTTACTGAAGAGGTTCAAGGTCACAGATGAGGTGAGTGTGAGCAGAATAATAAAGTTTGTTTTGATTGACAGGCGAGAGAAAACGCTCAATGTTTCTCCCTCCCCTTGTTCTGAAGCTTTAGTGGGTCAGCTGGGAAACATATCAGTTATTAAACTGACCTCAGGGCAGCAGAAAATAACCTCCGTATCGACCGTATAAACAGTATAACAGTATGCAGCTGCACAACTGCTGATTCTCTGGAGAATCACCTACCTGCAAAGAAACATCATAGACGTGTGACTCATTCATCGCCATCAGCAGTGGTTCGTATGCAGAATCCATTAACCACATTTATCTTTCTGCCACTTAATCTAATGATACATGTGGGCTCACAGCCTCGTCCTATTTCAGTTTGTGTTTTTCTCCTCAAGTGCTTTTGAACGAATGTTTCTGTGGATTCTACATAATAGCTCGTAATCAGGTCATCAGCCGGAAGTCCACAACCCCTACAGTGGATTTCCATTAGCAGATAATCTGTCAGGTCTCCGTCGTGATAATTATTACCACTCAACTGTGAAATGTATAGGAGCAAGTGATATATATCCTCTGTTTATTCTTCGGTCTGACGTCAGAGGAGCTTATAGAACCACAAGAAAACATCTTTGACAGATTCTGTGTCCGTCTGTAGATGGGTTAAAGGTTTACTCCGTCTTTATTCATCCCTTTTTATTTATTTTTAAAAGTAAAGACTAGGACCAACAGGCTAGATTAAATGATGCTTAAGCGAGCCTGAAGGCCACCTGAGTTTTGTTTTTCTGGATGTTTCTGAAACCTCAGGTGGCCTGATGATCTTTTATCACGTTCCCTGTCTCTAATCCTTCCTTCCTTCCTGGTGGCCGGGCGGTGTGCAGGGCTTCAGCTCTATAAATACAGAGCCAGGAGGAGGAGGAGGAGCGGGGACAGACTGTGTTTATCTGCTCCCTGCCAGCTTCTGCACTTATGGAGTGGCATTAATCACCTGATTAGTCTGCAGCCTGCCTGTGTGCAGCTCCTATGATATACATCCCCGCTGTGCAGCCGGTAGATCAAAGCTCAGGACCTCGGCTCTCCACTAGCACTCACTTACCTTTTAATTGGCCTGCTTAGGACCAAGGCAGGGATGTATTTATAGCACAGACCGTCTCATTTTATAGTCCTCACAGCTCTCGGTCATTCTCTGAGCTCCATTAGCTCCGGCTATGAAAGTGATTAGCTAATGCACAGCTCCAATCACTCCCTACACTTATTTAATCCACAGCCAGAATTACAAATCCCTGATTATTGAGTCCTGAAGTGTCCATGATGTGTCTTTGTGCACCTCAGGTCCTAGACTCTGACCCTGTGGACCAGACGCAAGAGGTGGAGGAGGATCTGGACTTACTCTACGACAGCCTGGAGGTTTACAACCAGAGCGACAGCGGTCCGGAGATGGAGGACAACGAGAGCGTCCTGAGTACGCCCAAACCCAAACTCAAGTACGTCCACACCGTCGCCCCGTCCTCTGAGGGACGTCTTTTCCTCTTTTACCTTTTCTCTCTGGAAATTAAAATGATGAGAATCGGCTTTGATTGACATGTTTGCACAGAGTCAGAATTGAACTCATGTATGTTCTTGAATCTCAATGAAGAGACACAAGAACAGACAAGAGGAAGCACAATGTTATCACGGGACGTCTCTGTCACCATCACCCGTCAACCACTGCAGGACAGCTACTCTGCAGTTTCATCTTTGATTTATATAATCGCTCCTATGTTTACATTCATACATATTTAAGGCCGGAGCTCCCAAAGCAGTGCCAGGACCAAAACATACTGCAGACCAGAGTGCTCCGAGACAGAGACAGAGACAGGACCAAGACATTTAGAGATCGAGACCGAGTCAAGACCAAGACCAGAAATATCTCTGAATAATCATCATCTTGTGTCCAGCTTGCGTGTCACTCACTTAGACCGTAACATCGGGAAGGTTGCGATCGTAACCAGGGGATAAAAATCAAACAAATTAATTGAATTTATTTGTTCTTTTAGAAAGAGGCGTTTTCCTTCTAATCACAGTGATGACGTGGAAAAATAGCTGATCAGTGTCCGCCCAGTCTGAGACCGAGACAAGACCGAGTGAAACTGATTTAGATTCCAAGACGACACCTTCAAAAAGTGGTCTCCAGACCAAGACTGATTTCGAGTACTACAACACTAGCCAGGACATTATTGGAATGCAAGACATTATTTTTCTCTTGTCTTCCAGAAGTGAATCTCTTATTTAGCTTAAACATCCCCAAAACGTACAAACTGTTGCACACGCATCACAAGAGGTGGAAATAGACGTATCTCAGCCCTCTTGAGCTTTGGCGTATCAAACAAGACTGCATGCTGCCCCCCCGGGAAATATTCAAAAATCCAGCCCCTGCAGTGGGTTTGAGTGACATTCATGAAAAACGGAAAACATACGTATCAGGTCCAGTCGTACAAAAAAGTCTCTGATCGTCGTGGTGAAAACCAAACAGGAAGTCAGCAAACTCCTCTTTATTAAAAATAGTGATTTATTTCTAATGTAGTTGATTATTATAGTATAATAAAGTATATTTACATTTGGTCACTCTGACCCTGCAGATGTTACTGCTGATGATTGACAGACGCTTGTTATTAGACTAAATGTCACCTGAGCACACAGTAGGTGGAGCTTTGTCTACTTAATGCAGGGCGGGGTACACACTACAAGATAATTGGGCCGATATTTGGCCTGATTCCGCCCTTCTGACCGAAGTCAGCAAAGGCCCGACTATCTGATGGTTCCAAAGATGATGTTGCAAAATGTTCCTGAGGTGTGTTCAGACTGATTTTAACCTCTCGATCTGCTCAGAAGACGATCAGGGCCGCCCTGATTTGAAATCGTAAATATTAAAAGTCCTGTTGTGTGGGGAGAACACCGAGGACGGCGGAGCACGGACTCTGGAAATTGTCACTGGAACGGAACAATAGCCAATCAGGAAGCAAGCTGACAGAAGCAGGAAGCACGACAAACATAACCATGGCGACGACAGCAAACTCGAAGCATAAAGTTACATGGACGTCAGAAATCGAGAAGCAACGTGTTGTGTATTGTGTGCCAGGCCTCAGACCATGGTGGGGAATTTGAGAACACGCTTGACAAAGGTTCAGAGACACCGAAAGGTTGTGATTGTTCTAATAAATTGTTGATGCTTAGCAAGAATAGCGTGCGTGGAGCGGTTCAATGTGTCCCTATGGGAAGATAAATGAATGTTTTTGTATCTTAGCCCGTGTGTTAAGTATGAAACCCCCTCAAACTGCAGCTGCCTTCTCTGAGGGAACCGCCCAAAAAAATGTCCAAGTTGTTATTTTTCTTTGAATCATGTCTGTTTTCTGTTTTCAGGCCGTTTTTCGAGGGGATGTCTCACTCCAGCTCGCAGACGGAAATTGGAAGCATACACAGCCAAAAGAGCGCGCAGAGAGAGCTGTCATGTCCTGTAAGTTGATCACCAGGCGCTGGTCCCCGTCTGCTGCCTCTCAGCCCCCTCTGTTTACCCGGAAAGTTCTGCCTGGCAGCTGCTGGAGAGCGTCTCTTTGTAAACACTCTTATGTAAAGGAATCGCCCCTGGGCTCTGTTTGAATGTCTGGCAGTCCTCTCTGCTTTTTGTGGTTCAGGGATTCCCGAGGACCGAGATACAACAGGCAAGATATTCTGAGCATGAGCGCAATGCAGACCCCCAGCGCCCCCCCTCTCCCTCTCTCTCTGCAGAACAGTACGGGGAGCTGTAGCCTCACCCTACTCACCCCTAAACCCCCTCCAGTATTTATAGAGACCAAACCAGAGTGACCCCCACACCACCATCAACACTCAGACACAAATATGCTCCCATACTCACAGAGAAAAGCAATTCCTGAACTCCCACTCAGAGATTTATGACCCGCTGGAAACAACGAGGGCGAGAGAGAGGCAGTGCTGTTTATAAATATCCAAGACTCCATTTCAGTCTGTAATAAAACAGCTCGGAGCGTTTCAGACTTCGATTCTGCTCAATAAATGTCTCCAGTGGAACTTCATAAACACGTCTTGCAGGCTAAATGGAAAGTCTTTGATCTAATATTAAAGTGAAATCAAGTAGATGTTACAAGATGAAGTAAATGTTAGTGCACAAGTGCAGGCAAACTCTGGTGGCTCTGTGCTTTCTCGCTCCATGCCCTATTGTTTACGGTGAGAAGGCAGACTCAGAGGGCAGAACAAACACCTAGCTGTGGGAGTGTCACCCACCTGGGGGAGGGGTTACTGCCCTTTGTGATGTCATGAAGGGAAAATCTCCAAACGGCCTGTTTGAGCACACATTTTCTGAAAAGTGGAGCAGGCAAAAGACGGAGAGGATGGACTTTTCTCATCATTGGGGGGTTTGTAGACGGACTAGAGACACATGTTAGAGTTAGAGAAACATGGTGA
This sequence comes from Tautogolabrus adspersus, assembly GCA_020745685.1. NCBI lineage: Eukaryota > Metazoa > Chordata > Actinopteri > Labriformes > Labridae > Tautogolabrus > Tautogolabrus adspersus. The sequence goes on along the minus strand of CM036541.1, from coordinate 1,520,412 downwards.
AGTGGATTTTACAGAATATGTGACCTTTAAATCAGGTCTGTAGGAGAGGAATCAATCCATCAATCATAACAAGCAAACTCCTGCACACTGTTTGGTTCTAAATCAACTCAATCAGTGTTTATTAAGGTTGTCAAATTTTTCAATTCTGCGATTCTTTTTTGGTACTGAAGTGTTGCTGATGTTTATGTGCAATCAAGACGTGTCCCTTAAAAATATCCGTCACTCTTAGAGGTTTAATCCTCGTCAGACGATGGCTGATAGATTCAGGACTGCCTGAGAAGTAACCTTCATGCTGTAAATGTTGTGATGTTTGTGTTCCCCTGCAGAGTGGCGACTTCCTGACCGTGGACAGATGTAAAATACAAGGAGCCCGATATCAAGACGACATCGTCGCAGACACCACTGTTGGGGTATGTGACTTTGTTTCTAAACTTCATCCCTCTTGAGAATATCTTTCTCAGAATTGTTCTTTTTTTCCCGCTCCACTTGAGCGCCCCTCTCCTCCCGTGGGTCTGAGTTGTTTTCCAAGGAGAAGGCAGAGAGGACGCAAGGGCACACAAGGGCTGCCACCGAACCAGAATTTTGAATGGAGATATGATTCTCATTAAAATGTAAACTCTATTGATTTCTGCTTGGATACCACAGCAAGAAAAATAGAATAGTCTTTGTTAATTTCTTGTTTTTTTATGTCCAAACATTGCAGGCAACCTCCTGCACACTGGCTGATTAAACAGTGCAGAAATGTTGGCAATGCAGATTTGACAGTGTGCAGGTGATGGCCTGCTATCTTTGATGGATTCACTCCTCTCCTACGCACCTGTCTTATGAAATAGATGCAGTGTTTAAAAGCTTCTGTACTTTTTGATTCTATCCATCATGAACAGAACGGATCCTGAGGTTTAAAACACGTGCTGCACAAAGAAGGGAAACAGCACTCATCTATTATGGATCAGTCGAGCAGTCACGGCAGCCTCACGCTGACTGATGAGGATGGAAAGCAGAGTGTTTGTTTGTTGATGTCTTTGTGCTGCCTGGCCGGTCTAACCTTGCCCCTCTGATCCCGAACTACCCCCCACCCCCATCCCCCTCTGAGTGCGGGCAGCTGGCTCTCTGCACTGCTCCACCATCCCAGAGTCAGATGAAAAATCTAAACTGTAGAACAATGTTCCCCTGCCACCTGCTACCAGACCATGGCTTTTCATCCCCTCCGTCATGTTGAGCTCGCATCATCGTCTCCAACCTCAACAGCTCAGCTTCAATTATTCATCAGGCCAGCACCTCTCTGCGTCCGTACTGCTGCAACTCTTTCAACTATGGTTCTTTAAACACGGGCTGCAGGAGCACCACACACACTCACATACAGAGTCCAGAGTTTACCTGAAGCCTGAGAAAGAATCTGGCGTACTGTGCTGGGACATGACGGTGCCTGTGTTGTGTGATAAACATCAGTGTTGTCCTCTCACAGCCCGCTCAGCTCATCTTTCCTCCCCCCCTTCTTTTGGTACAGGAGCCGGAGACCGACGACAGCGGGCCGGGGCCGGGGGAGGTGAGCAGCTGGGACGTCAACACTGAGCGGATGACCAGCACTGTTGGCAAGCTCTGCAAGACCGAGTCCCAGAACCACATGTCTCCCAGGTACACTGCTGATCACTACATTCGGAAACATGCACACAACACTGTTATGTCAGCTTGTGTGTACCCAAGGGCTGCAGGATACGAGAAACTGACACTGAGGTACCTTTGTTTCAGATCTGGACAAAAGCAGGTTATTACCAGAGATGTGTCGTTAGTTTTTCATGGACTGATTTACATTTAGAAATCATAACTAGGGTATTTTACAGTTTATGATTTTCAACACAAAAAAAACGCTTTTCTGCTTCTAACACACGTGTCAGCACTGGTCCAGCCTCAAACTCTGACCGTTTTTGAGGACAAAGTAGAGGAAACGGGAAAGATTTTTGGTAAAAGAAAACGTGTCTGGAGCGAGGGTGGCCTCATGCTCAGTTTGTGTCGTCCTCTTAGCAGGCGACTGGGGTTCATATCCCACCTGTGGCTTCTTTTCTGCTTCTTCCCCGATTTCTGACTCTAAAAGTACAATCAAATCACAGAACATAAGCAGGAGAAAACAAGGTTTAATAAGCTGGCGATTCAGCATACATCATGCAACACTTGAATTTCCCTCGGGATCAATAAAGTATCTATCTATCTATCTATGCTCGTTTAATTATGGAAAGACCTCCATCACAGGCTATCACCTGCTGGAGTCAGAAGTTGATCCACCAATCACTGGAGGGAGCTAGATCACCTCTTTACACAGACAAAAACAACAGGGTGAATATTAACAAAGTAAAACACATTAGGACCACAGCTGTAGCACCTGCTTTGCTTCATCCTTTCTATATTATCTGTGCCAGTAGTCACATTTCATGCATCTTTACCAGCAGTCAATTCACTCTGCAAAAACTGCAGCCAACTACGAGCTTTGTGTGCAAGTATGGTTGTGTAATGTCAGATGGAGATCAATAATCAAAAATGAAAACTTTGCAAGGTTTCCTTTTATAACATACAGCTAAAAAAGTGATAGCATAGCATGTTGTGTTGAAGTTAATTTGCCCGACGCTTCCTTGCAAGTCCCGCTATGTGAAACTTGGACGTGCACACAATGTAGAATCATTATTAACAATTTATCTCACAGCCCTTCTGTGCACCTGTAATTTTAGATTCTAATCTGTTTTTATGGTAATCTGTTGTTGACTTCTGCAGTAAAGTGGAGAACAGGCTGCAGAGGCGTCCTCGCAGCACCTCCATGAAAGACAGACAGAACTCGAAGGCTCAGAGCGACAGGACCAGCAGCATGGAGAGCGAGTGCTCCCCTGACTCCCGGCTCATCGCTCAGGTAAACATCTCACTGACGGGTTCTTTATGTATGTTTTAAGTCCAGGGGGAAATGTGCTGGCTCGCGTGTCTCACACTTTCTGTTTCTCATTTGTCTGGAAGGTCCCCAGGAAGTCTGTGTACGACCAGCTGAACCAGATCCTCATCTCTGACGAACGCCTCCCGGAGAGCATCATCCTCATCAACACCATGGAGTGGCAAGGACAGGTGTGTGTGTTATTCTCTACACTATGCAATTATAAACTCCCTTACACAGTACATGAACGAAGGTAATGCAGGATAGGGTTATTCATAGACTGTATAAAGCTGCCATCTCTTCATCTGTTGGGTCGTTGACTGCTTTTTTTGAAGCATTGCGTTCTCGTTTGAGGGTCTGTTAGTCCAATAGAGCTCACAGAGAGACAGATTATTAGTCTGATATTTACAGGAACAAACCTCCAAAAGGCTCCAACAGCACAAACACGGCCCAGAGGTTAAAGGTCAGGGTCTGAATTAGCTGAGGGGACACCTAGCAGACAGCTAGCAGCTCCCACCTGTCACTTAAAGAGGCCACGCCCCCTAATTCTACATCCCTTTAAGCCTTAATATTATGTAAACAGGTGAGTTGTAGAAACATTCATCCCGTACAGTTGAAGAGAGAAATGAGCTCTAGAGACCCAAACTGTTTTTATACCAGACTGTAAACATGTTTATTTTAACATGGAGCTCTATGAGGACTGACTCACTGCAGGAGACAGACTCTAGTGGACACTGGAGGAACTGCAGCTGTAAACATGTTTATTTTAACATGGGGCTCTATGAGGACTGACTCACTGCAGGAGACAGACTCTAGTGGACACTGGAGGAACTGCAGCTGTAAAGTTGGACATTTTAACATGGGGCTCTATGGGGACTGACTCACTGCAGGAGACAGACTCTAGTGGACACTGGAGGAACTGCAGCTGTAATGTTGGACATTTTAATATGGGGCTCTATGGGGACTGACTCACTGCAGGAGACAGACTCTAGTGGACACTGGAGGAACTGCAGCTGTAATGTTGGACATTTTAACATGGGGCTCTATGGGGACTGACTCACTGCAGGAGACAGACTCTAGTGGACACTGGAGGAACTGCAGCTGTAAACATGTTTATTTTAACATGGAGCTCTATGAGGACTGACTCACTGCAGGAGACAGACTCTAGTGGACACTGGAGGAACTGCAGCTGTAATGTTGGACATTTTAACATGGGGCTCTATGGGGACTGACTCACTGCAGGAGACAGACTCTAGTGGACACTGGAGGAACTGCAGCTGTAAAGTTGGACATTTTAACATGGGGCTCTATGGGGACTGACTCACTGCAGGAGACAGACTCTAGTGGACACTGGAGGAACTGCAGCTGTAAACATGTTTATTTTAACATGGGGCTCTATGGGGACTGACTCACTGCAGGAGACAGACTCTAGTGGACACTGGAGGAACTGCAGCTGTAAACATGTTTATTTTAACATGGGGCTCTATGGGGACTGACTCACTGCAGGAGACAGACTCTAGTGGACACTGGAGGAACTGCCGTTTCCGGCTCGCTTTGCAATTCATTCCAGTCATTATTGCAAAAACACAGAAAAATTGGTTGATGCCCACTGTGTGTTTTTCCTGCTTTCTTCAGACCCGGTCAGCGCCCCCCCTCTTTTATCCATTAACCCATCGTGTCCCTCTCGTGTGTTTCTGTGCAGTACGTTGCCGAGTTGCTCCATGAACAGGCCCAGCCCATTGTGTCCACCTGCTCTGCTGCCGATGTTCAGGCTGCCTTCAACACCATCGTCACTCGCATCCAGAGATTGTGAGTCGCTCACATACAAACACACATACACAATGAAGTAATGAATGATGGTTAAATCTTGTTATCTTGGAGTTGTCCTCTCCAAACAGATCATTTAAGGACACCATTGCTCATGCTGCCTTATTGCTTCCTACCTGTGAATGTGCTCGTCTGTTCATGAAAAAGCTAAGATTCTGCTCTCCTTCTTCTCCATTTGCTCGGCTGCCGCCTCCTCCGCAGGAAGTCGTGTCTGCAGGAGACAAAGCTGTCTCATTCTGCTTCTGTTAAACACGTTTTCTCTCTAATCAAGCTGAACTGTAACTCTTCCTCTCTGCACACACCTGCTCCCTCACTCACCTTGTTTACTGCAGCTGATGCCATGTAGAGCCATGCACGTCTCTGATGTTCAAACACTCGCTCCGTCACACCGCAGCTTCCACTGCTGCAGGGCTTTCCTCAAATGTAGCCTCAGAGAGTTAAACCACATTTCAAAGTGCCATTCTGTTCCTGGATGGTATATTCCCACCTCGTCAATGTTTGCGGTCTGAAGATGCAAAACATACCAATTAATAAAACAGCTGGGCAAATCTTCAGCCCTAATCTGGGTATTAATAATTCTCTATGTATGAAAGAGGAATTCTGTTTGCCATTTTAAGAATATAAACTTCAAGCTGTTGCAGTATTCGGTTACCTTGAGAAGGACTTGCTGTGACTTGCATGTCAGATATTCCAAATCTAAACATATGAACTAATCCGGCCCTCATCACCGTTAAACCGGTTTCAAACGGGGAAGCACTGATCTGAATCTCTCTTCCAGACAGCTCTGACTCACGGTGTCATGAGCTGGGACTTTCTCTTAATGACTCCTTCCTCTCTCTACCTTTCAGCTGTAACTGCAACGCACAGACACCGCCGACGATGAAGGTGGCGGTGGCAGGTGACCAGAGTTACCTCAGCACCATCCTGAGGTTCTTTGTGGAGCAGCTCGCCAACAAGACGCCCGACTGGCTCAGCTACATTCGCTTCCTGGTGATACCCATCGGTAAGACATCAAGGATGAGTAAAAATGTCAAACAAAGACGATGCATGTGCTTTAAGTTCTTCTTTGCAATCCTCTGCAGGTTCTCATCCTCTGGCGAAGTACGTGGCCTCGTTTGACAGCAGGTTCAACAACATCTTCATGGACACGGCGTGGAGGGAGCTGTTCTGCAGGACGGAGCGGCCCGCCTCAGGTACGATCCACAGCTCCGGAGTCTGCCTGTAAGGACAGTGTGCGTGTCTAATGCTCAGCCAGCTTGAAAGGGAAAGAAATGGGGTCTTAGTTTGGGTCAGAGGCTGATGGATGAGAGGAAAGAGACTTCAGAGACAGCTGCAGCCTGCTGTAGTTCTGCAGAAAGCTTCACATCATTACACTGATGCTCCATGAAAACCATCTGCAGCTGCTTCAGAATACAAACAGCCCGCCAGATATTTATCAGAAAGGTTTTCTGAAAAGGTTCTGCTATGGAAGAAAAGGAATTCACATCATCCTACATGCAATATTCCCACTCTGGAGGGAAATCTTACAACATATATGATTAACCATAAACTACAGTGGGAGAACAGCTTTGCATTTTACAGCTGAGCATTCAACCCCTTTTAATCAATAACTTAATTTATCTAGGGTTATTGTAACTGGATACAAAAGGAAAGCTGGACACTTCCTGCTAACGTGACACTTCCTGCTAACGTTACGTTATCTAATAAGTGTCTGAGCCGGACTCCACCAACTTCATCTGCAAAAAACTTGGCCCACTGTCTTCCTTTGTGAAACCCTGCGCAAAAAACCTTGGCGTGACTTTTGATTCCACCTTCAAATTCGACAAACAAATAAACTCAGTTGTCAAAGGTGCTTCTTCCAATTACGAAACCTAACAAAAATAAAACCATTTCTATCATTCCAAGATACAGAAAAGCTCATCCATGCTTTTATTACCTCCCGCCTGGACTACTGCAACTCCCTCTATGTGGGAGTCAGCCAGTCCTCCCTCTCACGGTTACAGTATGTTCAGAACGCTGCTGCAAGATTTTTAACAGGTACACGCAAACGAGAACACATCACCCCTGTTCTCGCCTCCCTGCACTGGCTCCCTGTAGATCTTAGAATCCATTTTAAAATTCTATTACTTGTTTTTAAGTCACTGCATGGTCTAGCCCCCCCTTATTTAACAGATCTTTTAACCCCCTACACCCCATCACGCCCACTTAGGTCCTCTGAACAGTCCCTTCTTGTAGTCCCTCAAGCTCAGAGAAAACTCAGAGGTGACCGTGCCTTCTCAGTGGCTGGCCCCCGTCTGTGGAATCAGCTGCCCCCCCCCCCCCATCAGAGAAATTAACTCATTAAATTCATTCAAATCCAAATTAAAAACTCACCTTTTTTCCCTGGCCTTTGAAACAAGCTGAAACAGCCCCCATATCTTTATTCTAGGTATGTATCTGCATGTATGCATGTGCATGCACGTATGAGTGTATGTACTGTATGTGTATGTGTATGTAATACGTATGTAGTACCTATATGCAGTTTTACTGTATATAGGAGTCTTCTACTTTTGCTTTTTATTCTTTCTTTGGTGTTGTGTTTTTGTTTGTTTTATGCATTACCTGTAAAGCACTTTGGTCAGCTGAAGCGGTTTTTAAACGTGCTATACAAATAAACTTGACCTGACTTGACTTGAGCCCCAGCTTAAAGCTCCCGTGCTCTCCTCATGTTCACCTTTCATGTTGTCAGTCTGTGAAACCTAAAGTAAAAACCTTCATTCCAGGTTAGTCTCAGTCTCAGAACGCTGCAGGGCTGGGAAAAGAGAGTCTATGTAAGAGGTTTCAGCGGCTTACGTAGAGGCTTGAAGCCGTCTCATGAAATTCTTGGTTTCATATCGGGGAACTATGGCGTGATTTGCAGAACAAGCCGTTTAGCGCCCTCTGCAGATTTATCCTGGGATTACTCCAACATATTTACCTCAGCATAATAGGTCATAACAGGTCCTGTGCCCCTAGGTCAGGGGGAGATTGGGTGTTACAGCACAGAATATAAGCATGAAGATATAAAGTGTAAAGAGTATATCTGCAAAATATCAAAAACATGAACAAGACGATCAACAGAAATCGAATGGAGTATATGAAGAATAAAGCTACAAGTGCAAATATAAACATATAGCAGAATGGGCAAAACGTGCATCCACACAATGAATAAGTAGACTCACAGATATGAGTCTATGCAGACGTAACTAGAGTACCAGTTAAAGGTGTTGCATTGAAGCAAGAGCAAGTTACAAATACATTTTCATTATCAGTCTGTTGTTTTTAGGACTGTTTGGTTAAAGCTCTTTCCCTTTGAGATTTAATCGTTTTTTTCTCACTCACTGTTTCAAAGTCTGACGAATGTTTCCTGTCACGCACATCCATGTCGAAGCTTCTATTTTCATCCCCCTTCTCACTCTCACTTGTTCTGCCCCGACATGTCTGATAATCGTCACCCCTCCCCTCCCGTTGTTCACTTCGCTTACACCCAGTAGGTGAAAGAGTTACAGTCCCCCACACACTGGATCCTCTCCACAAAGGGCTTGGCCTCGTGCACCAGGAGAGCTGGGCCAAAATGAACCCACATAAAGAATTAGCTCGTCTGAAGTTGCCAAACACAAATGTCAGACTGCATGTAGCCCATGTGACACACACTTCATCTTGTGTGGCGTATGGCTGGCTTCACACGTGTTTTAATGACCTTTCTCACTCTGCGGCGCTCGGCGGAAGGAACATGATTAATGCTCAGTCTTCCAGTAATCAGCTGTATGTGAAAATGAGCTCCTAGCATCACTTGTCTGCGGCTCGTTAGTCGGACATGAAACATGTTGTTAACGGTCTGTCTCTCTGCAGATAACATCGACGTAGCAGGACGGGTGGTGCAGTATCTCGCTGGTGCCAACGTGTCGCACCAGTTCCCCATCTCAGAAGCCATGCTCACCTACAAACAGAAGAGGTACAGTTACAGAGATTATTTCAGTTTGTGCATACTCATACTGCATAACTCTGTGTGTGTGTGCGTGCATGTGTGCGTGTGTGTGCGCGCGTGCGTGCTTGTGCGTGCGTGCGTGTGTGTGTTTTTTTTATAAGCATGTCTGTGTTGGAATGATTGCATCGTGGAGCACTGAGAGTTTCACATTAGCAACAAATATGGAAACGACTGCATGAGGGAGATGTGTGAATGCACATGCATGCACACAGGCACATAAAGAAACATACACACATGCTGTGATGATTTAGTTCTCACTGCAGAGACACCTCTGTTAGTGTGACCTAAACCGGTGCAGAGAATGCAGGTTTGAGTCCGTCACTGTTTGATGTTTTATCAGGGTTTATATTTTCAGATGAGCCACACACACACACACCACACACACACACCACACCACACCACACCACACCACACCACACCACACCACACCCGCACGCACGCACGCACGCACACACCACACCACACCACACCACACCACACCACACCACACCACACCACACCACACCACGCACGCACACACACACACACTGCACAAACTTTCTGTTGCATTTCTGTGTGCACTTTTTGTTTGTTTTCTTTCTGAGGTTTGACCAAACCCCGCCCCTCTTTGTCAGAGAGGCCTCCTATTGGTCAGAAGGTACTAATTACGTCACACAGTTTTAACACTGTTACATTCCTTCTCCCCCCCTTTTCCCCCCTTTTGATTTGCATTCAAGGAAAAGGAGTTTGTATTTTGATTTTTACATCAGGTATCTAACTCAACTCTTGCTTTGTTTTGCCCTCCTTCCTTTCGCTCCTTTCTGTGTCTCAACATTTCCCTTCTTCACGTCCGACTCTCACCGTGACTTCACTCTGCACTCTGTCCTGACCCTGTCTCTGGTTTTGTGTGATTCTTGGTTTCTGCTCCCTCCTCTGTGTTGTTGCTGTGAAGATTTGCCTAACAACCTTAAAAACGACCCTAAATAAAGCGGTGTCACTGTCTGGAACATTTAAAAACAACCAAGTGACCACTCAAAGCCGTCAAATATTTGTCTCCGAGTATTATTGCTTGATTTCATATTGATCTTAATGCTGAATGCTCTCGTTCTTTTTGACTGCTTTCAGAAGTTCAGGGCTTCAAAGTCTTCATCAATGTCACCGATCACTTTAAGTTTATTATTTGATGTCTTTTCACCCTGTAGAGATCAGAGGTGGAAAAATACAGCACGGTACCGCCGCCTGTTTGTTTGTTTATTGCTGAACAAAACAAAAATTAGAGTCAAATGATCAGACTGAATTCTTCCCCTGTGAGAAAAGAAAACAGGCTGAAAGACAATCATAGGAATGCACAACATATTCATCCACACTTATTTGTACTTTAGCATAAACAAACAGAAAAGATTTACTTCAACATAAATATGACGATCTCATACGCTCTTCTGTAGCTCGTAATAAGACACTCAATGGAACAGGTAAGGGCAAAGTTAAACTAACACACAAACCCCCCAGCGTTTGCAGAGGTGTTAGACTGTGACCACAGAATAAAAGAATGAATGACCTCAATGAGACAGCTTACAGGTCTGTAGGACGCATGCACGCCGTGTCTGTAACTGTACTCCTTTAATTAGTGCGATGATTAGTCCATGCACACGACACACTCTCAGATCTCAGCTCGATCGAGTGTGCAGCAGCCGCTCCCTCTGACTCTCTGATGCGTGCAGCAGGTAATCGCTGCAGGTTTGACTTCCTTTCTGTACAAACCCAAAGAAGCTTGTGTTGTAGGCGGATAAGTTCTCTTCAAACCAGCTAATTGTGATTAAGACAGACCCGCTGGATATCCAACTTTGTTAAACTCAATCTTATGGGGTTTTGTTCAGCCGTGTTTCTTTGCAGAATCTTATTTTGAAACTGTAACGTCACTGAGAAGTGCGATTTTTGTGGACTGCGGCGATGCTTCTGCTCCAACCTTGACCTTGTGTTGTTTGCTGTGAGTGAGATATTCTGCAGGATCTGGAAAGATGTGGAGAGAGTCAGCAGTTAAATTCGAGGTGCAGCGTGTTCGAGGTCATTAGCACTTCCTCTCTATTTGAAGCCGGTTGCTGTGTTTGTGTGTGCGCTGATGTTTAACAGCGTTGACTGGAGGTTTCTTTACTTTGAACTTTTTTAATCTGTGACATGCCTGAGACGTCAGACTAGTCGAGTCCAAACTATCACTTCAGTTCGATGTATCAAAGTAACTCTTGGTTGTAAGGAGCGGTCCTCCTCTCATCCATCTCATTGTAACGTGACCCTAAAGATGACCCCATTTCACCCACGGCCAATCATGTGCCATTCCTGCTTTGATGGGACATGGTGCAGGCCGTGTCACAGCCATCCTCCCTCCAGGTTCACTGAGTGTTCAGACATTCAGACCCCCCTCTCGTCACACTCACAGCCTCTCTTCTCTCTCTGTTTCAGCCCCGACGAGGACTCCTGTCAGAAGTTTGTGCCATTTATCGGGGTGAGAATTTAACCATTGAGCAGAGGTGACAGACGCAGTCTTGAATTCATTCTGTGTTTCATTTGGTTTTAACGCTGACTCTTTTCTCCCCTTCAGGTTGTGAAAGTTGGGATTGTGGAGCAAAGCCTCTCGACTTCAGGTAAGAAAGTGGATATAATTTCAAGGCGTGCTAGTTTTCTGACCACATTGTAACGAGGTCTCTTTGTGCTGGGACAGAAACTATATTCATTCCTGTTTCAATATTCAAAATTTGATAAATGTGAACACGAACGTACCGTACTCAGGTACCATGCCCGAGTCCGCTTGAAGAGGTGGTCTGGGGCACGATTCATGTGTACTCGAGTACCGTCCGCGGGAGATGTGAGCGCAACCGTGCTCAAATAAGGAAGTGGACCGCTATATGACGTCATTCTGAACGACTCCTGTCACTTCAAAAACCGTCGTATTGATGCAGCACGGTCCATTTCATCCTCTGAGCTGCACGCTAGATGTGGAAGTAGGAAGAGGGTCGTTGTTGGCGTCTCAGAGATAACAAAAACATCCACAGTTAGCAGGGTGGTTGCCAGGGTTGATTCTTTTTCTTTCTGCTTCTTGGAGGATTTGCAAACCGACTGTGTGCATACCGCCACCTGCTGTATCGGACTGTGTACATACTCAAATAAAAACACAACAAATAAAGAGAAAGAAGTCCAGAACAACTCAAACCCCATCAGCTGAGATAAAACTGATATATGACGCTCTCTTCCTCCCCTCTTTGCAGTTGACTCAGACGATGCAATGGGAGGCAACACGAGCATCCTGTCCTCCCCGACGCCCCCATCGGCTGCTCCGTATGGGAAGGAGATCGGTAGCACGCCCCCACAGTCTCCCTCCGTGTCCACGGCCCTCTCAGGAGCTGGGTACGACGACACACACACGTCAACATCTCACACCATCCATGCTTTTTATTTCTTCTGCAGAGACTCTGACTTTGACGGGGTTTTTATTTGCAGCTCTCCATGTTCGGGCAGCGAGGTGATGGGGCTGCAGGTGGACTACTGGACGTGGCAGGGTCCAGAGAAGAAGAAGGAGGGCGAGAAGAGGGACGTGGGGCTGAAGAACACCCTGAAGAGTAACTTCAGGTCTCTGCAGGTCAGCCGCCTGCCGTGTGGAGGGGAGCTCACCCCCCCACCCAGCATGGCCATGACCGTGGTCACCAAGGAGAAGAACAAGAAAGGTATGACACCCTCGGGTCAAAAGAACCTCAAAGCTTTTAAGGTTATTTTGTTTTCCAGCTTAATGCTCAAAAATGTTACTCATCATTCCTGTTCTTTAAACGTCTCTGCTAGGGATGTAACGATTCACTCACCTCCCGATACGATACGATTCACGATACTGGGTTCACGATACGATTCTTTCACGATTTATTTTACAAAATGAGACTGAAGAAAAATTATAACTAAAAAAGATTCCTTTAATTTGTTCATGAAAGCACTAATGCACCTCGTAATCTCTTTGGCTCTTACACTCGTTTGGGTGAGCGGGGCTACAAACCTGTTTGTTAGTATAGTTTGGCTTCACAGCCGCCATAGTAACGCCTGCTTGTTACAACCAACCGCCTCTGCTCTACAGCTGCTGACACTCATCACATGCAGGGTCCCAAATTAACTTTTTTACTTTTTGAATGAAAGAATTCACTGGTCAAACATGTTTTTTAACGGCAGAAATAACAAATAGGGTTTTTGTGTCACATACACATCTGTTACAGTACATTTAATTGAGAAGGCATTATGTTCTGTTGAATCAATCACAGATTAAAGTCACAGATTCAATCATTTTATCAGATCAGGGAATTGAGAAATTAAAAAATATATTTGCTGGCCTTTATTTTTTAAATAGGTATACCCAGACCCCCCCTGCTCCCCGCATTACAACATTACAGACTAAAAACTAACCATCAGAGAATAATACATTATTATTCCACAAAACAAGTTTTCTCTTGATTTAGCTTTGACATTATTAGACACTTATACAATATAATCAGCCTGTTCTTTATTAGACGTGTGTGTATCTCTGACTGCTCCTGCTGCGCGTGCATTTAGCTTGCACTATATCTGCGGTGTTTATAACGCAGCGCTGTTTCACAGAGTCTGAGTGGAGACGTTCACAGACTGAGACTACAGCAGGCTGTGAGAGGACGTTGCTATCGTTATGTTAGCTGCAGACGAGTGAACGGAGAAAAGTCGAACCGACCGTTTGACCGGATCACATGTTCCCGACTCGGTCCGTACGGATCAACTGTAGGCTACGTGCTGATGCACTTTAAGTTAAAAGGGGCGCGCGCGCGCTGTGTGTGTGTGTATATGTGTGTGCGTTTGCTCTGAAATTGGTGTGTCTCAGGCAGCGTGCTCCGCGATGCTCTCAGTCATGACAGCAGAGAGAGGAGCAGGGAAAGCCGGCTGCAGCTAAATAAAACGTGCTTAATACTCATAGCATAGTTTTTATGACTTTCTGGTCAAATATTTACCCGCCCTGTGGCAGATAACCCTCTGAAATGTACTCAACAAACGGAAAATCTACCCGCATTTGGCGCTTGGCGGGTGTGGATTTCGGACCCTGTTACTGCGATTCATTTTTCAGAGAATCGATGTGAACCTTGACAGCTTTGAATCGATTTTTAACTGCCTCACGATTAATCTTTACATCCCTAGTCTCTGCACGAGACAGAGATGAGTAGGATTATTACTTCTTCAGGTTCACGACTACACGGACAATTTAACTCTCTAAAAGCCTCCGATTTAAACTGATTTCACAGGAGAATTATTAAATCCACTCTAGTTCTCCTCTTCTCCAGAGAGAACGGTGTGAAGAGAAGACGTCTGTAACGCCTCCCTGTTTCCCTCCGCAGTGATCTTCCTCAGTAAGAAGCCGAAGGAGAAAGAGCTGGACTCTAAGAGCCAAGTGATCGATGGAATCAGCAGGTTGATCTGCACCGCCAAACACCAGCACACCATGCTGAGAGGTAACAACACACAGCTCAGGCTGCACCGCCATCTGGTGGTCACGTCAGGAACTTACCTCAAATAAAACAGTGTCAAGTCATCAGAGGAGGCAAAAGTGTTCACACTGATGTATAGATACTAAATTAATAAGACCCTTCTCTCCTTATATTTTTACTACCTGTGCAGTTTATGTCACCTTTTTTACTGTGCCATAAACATTCACTGCTGGGAAATACTTACTAAACTGGGCAGCAGTCTGCACCACGCCTCTCTTCTCTGACTGCCAATTTCCACATACTCCGTGCGCGCTGCGTTCTGTCAGTACCACGGTTTTGCTCCGTTGGACAGCGCGCACCCTGCCCCACTGGGTCCGTTTCTGGAGCATGAGCAGCTGTGCACACATCACAGTAGAACTACAAGATCACATGAGAACTACAAGATCACGCGGGAACAAAGAGAAAGATGTGCAAACAACATGTTGCTTAGTCTTTCTGAAGTTGCTTTGTTTTGACGTAATGTTGACAAAGTGATGGAAAATACGATCGGGAGTCCGTATAATATGTTGTGTTTTATTTTGAAATTGACCGGACGCTCTGTGCCTTTCATTGTCGGACTTCCTGTCCGGGTTGATCTATTCTGTCCAGCTTGACGCGTGCTTGCAGCATCTCCGTCAAAAAATAGACTAGCAGCGTATTTGAAACGGAGCAGAGCGTAGAGCTCCGGAGACTGACCACGGCGCTCGCTGTGGAAACAGGAGAATTGACTAGAGTGGCAGCGAACAGCGGACCGCTGCGCGCACTGAGTATGTGGAAATTGGCAGGTACTTGAACGCATCATGTTTGTAACTGTGGATGTCAGAAGGTGACCTTGAAGAAGAAGCTTTGTGACATTATTGTTCAATTAAAAAATAACATTTTATTCTGTTTTAATGTTGGCACGATCAGGTACAAGATGATCGATCCCAGTGCTAACAGCTAAAGTACGAGTCTGTTTCAACTTTACGTACAGAAAGCTTGTAGCACTGCGTTTCTTTCATCTCTGCTCTGTTCTGTAACGGCGAGCTCACATTGTGAAGCTTCTTTTCTTCGAAGGTGTCGGTCATGTAACATCTCCTCGTTCCCTCCTCAGTCACCATCGATGGAGTCGAGTGGAACGACGTGAAGTTTTTCCAGCTCGCTGCCCAGTGGCCGACACACGTCAAGCACTTCCCGGTGGGAATCTTTGGTTACACCAAACCCGTGTGACCCCGGCTGCCCCCCCGCCCCCTGCTTGCCCTCACGACTCTCCGCTGCACTTGTCTCACCGAGAGGCTTCAGAGAATGAGAAGAGACGCCGACGGGCCCCGGCAGTACTAGTTTTCCTGTGGAAATCTTACTGACTCACAGCCGCGTGTTCATAAACGATGTTCGTGTTGTCGACTCGATGTTTTCGATGTTGTTGGGTGTTGTTGTTGTTTTTTACACACTACCGAAAGAACAAGTACTATTTTGTAAGATTTGTGCTACCGCCTCGGAGCTACTTTGGGGGTTTTGACAATTTGCCACATTTCAATAATGGCAGCTGTGTTTGCACTTTGTTTTGTTAACATTTTATTATTTCTGTGAAATCCTACATTTATTGTGACTCTATAGACGATGGAGGAGTGTGATGGTGACGTGCAGTGGCGTGTGTGAGACTGTGTTTGTTGTTGAAAGTTGGAATATTGCTGTGAAACTAGATGGATCCTTTTCTTCTGACTCACCTTCTCTTACTCGTTACGTTTCTTTTAAAAAGATGGCGGAGCCGACGTTCTCGTTGCTTTAAGCACACGGCGCAGCTCGGCGTGAAGGGCGCTGTGATGGGTGTAGCTGCGACACGTCACTTCATCACTTCAGATTGTTGTGTTTGTGTTGTTGTACACTCAGACTGTACAGTAACATCAGGACGACGCAGACCAACACTCGACACATTTCAACCATCGAACTTAGTTTCTCGGTCCTGATCGGGAAGTTTAAACTTTGATACGATTCTATAAAAATGTAAACATCTTCGCACTAAACTGGAAGTCCAAGGCGCATAATATCTGAGAGTTTCTTGTTTTTAATCTTAAAACTTGCAGGCAGACTCCTGCACGTCGTCTAATTACATGATACATTCAGTACCAGAACCAAGTCGATGATTTTGTGCGATTTAAACGATGTGCTGGAGTTTACCTGGAAGCTTTCCTGGCTTCATTCCTCTGCAGCACGTCTGTCTTCATTATCTTAATGATCTAAATATCAAACACAACCGTTGAAAAACTAACGACAGTATTATTTCAGTTTGTGCGCTGCGTTTGTCCTCTCGGATGTTCGGCCTTTTCTCGAGGGTTTTAGGATTTATTTTTCAACACGACGACGGCCGCGTGCTCAGCTCGCTGCTCAGCGGAGAGTCAGGTTGAAACATTCTTCGATACTTCTCGACACCACGTGATTTTAAATATATATATATTCTCCAATGTTTTTATAAATGATACCTTCAAAAATTGCAGAAGAGAGTACTTTTATTTCTCTGGACAGATGTGTAGGAGAGGAAGTAAGCTCGCTGTTAGATTGCACAAATACGCTGGCAATGTTTCGCTACTGAAAAGTGTCCAACGTTGTTTTAGACGATGTGCCGGGGTCTGCTCATTGAAAACAACATTCCTAATACTGCATGCTTCGGACGTCTACCTTTGTTCTCACGGTATCCAAACAGATGTCGAAGTCGTTTGATTTTTACTAGAATCAAATCTCAAGTTTAACATTCTGTTACCGTGACAACCCGACCTAAGGTGACGTCTCACACACCTGTCGTAACGGAACAAACGCTCCAGATGTGCCAAAGTTTGTGTGTAGTCCGACCTTTGAGCTCTTTGTGAAACTAAAGTGAGGAGGAAGTGTGCTGGTCGTGGACGTCAGTATTAACCTCACTGAGTTTAAGTCGTCAAACGTTAACCCATCGAGCGCCTTCAGGCAGCGTGCACTAACCTGTTCTGAACCGTCGTGTCCTTTGACGCCGCGTCACGCCGTTCCTGACCGGAAACACACCTTCAGGTCCGTCTCCAGTCTTCTGCCGAGCTCTTTGGGAAAATTAATATTTAGTTTGTCTGACTGGAAACGGGCTTCGGCGGGAAAGTCGAGCGTGGTGCAAAGTGTTGGTTTTCAAATAGGATGACAAGTGAGCGGAGTGTTTCCAGAGTCACTGCCTGCGTGTGTGTCGGTGTGTGTGTGTGTGTGTGTGTCGGTGTGCTACGTGTTCGATGGTACTCCCTGATAGTGTTACGTGAAACTTTTGCAATAGGAAACCTTGGACAAAGGGCCTTCTGTATGAGTTAGTTGTTGCTTTTTATAAAGTGAAGACTTACCGAGCTTTGATAGGCTGGCTTTTTTTAGCATTGTATAGAAAATATATACAAAATGTATTATTGTGAACCCCCCACCCCCCTCTAAATTGAAAGCACAAATAGCTTCCCCTTATTTCTCGACTTAAATGCCAAATATATCTGAGCAGAACTCTTAAGTATGAAGTTGTAAACACTATTAGACTCGTCTGTTCCCTCACTTTGTGATGCACTTTCATGTGGTTTCGACACATTCGAGCTCGGACTGGGACGCTCTTTGGTTTGAGGTGAAGTGTTCGAAGCGTTCTATTCGAAACGTTAACCACTACCTTTAGTCAAGAGAAGGCCGCTCTTATGATTCTAGATTTTTAATGACCCTTCTTCACAGGGACGATGTGTTCATTGACGGGTTAGAGATCACGTCAGCGCTGTCTGTTACTTTATGTTTTGCCACTTGATGAAAAAAAAAAAAAAGGTATTTTGCAGCTACCGCCACACGCGTGTGTTTGCCTGTGACGCCACAGCCGAGTCTCTGTCTCCCGCTTTGTGAAGGTTTCACTCTGTACGACGTGTGGAGACAAAGCGGCCCATGACGTGGTCGTGGAGGCGGGCTGTGGATCGTCATCAGGGCGGCTCTTTGAGGGAATTAGCCTTTGATATATGAGGCAAAAAGAAAAGTGTGTTTCGATGTATTTAAACCTCGAGTTTCTTCTTTTGATTTGCCCTGAACTAGAGGTAGCGTGGGCGTGTTTCACAGGCTCCATGAGCAGGCATGTTCTACACATCAGTGTTTCTACGTGCCGTCTCATTGCTCCTGCTTGAAACGCCGCCCAGTGTCTTTGCACAAACCCTGTTTTCAACGACATGACAGTATTTTTAAATTGACCACTAAAGATATGGGTTACTCTGCATGTTTGACTATAGATGTAAATATGTTTTGGATTTTTATATTGTTTTGTTTCTTTCCATTGCTCTCACAAGCAGTTGTGTTTAATAAAAGTTTTTAATCTTCTGTACAAACAGCTCGTCTTTATTCACGCCGTCTCTCCGCTCACTGGGTCAGAGGTCATGGTGAGGACAAACACATGAACACAGGATGATGTAACACAATAATCTGCAGTCCCAAACATGTCCACACACGCGTGTTCTTAAGCCGAGATGGAGGGCAGGTTGACGTAATTCTTCATCCGAGGCAGAGGTTTGATTTTCCGCCCCGCCCAGCCGCCCTTCCTCTGCCACAGGCCGCTGGAAGGACGGATCCCGAGCCAGCGATTCCGACCCGCTTTCCCGATGATCCGTTTGTTGTGGTCGATGTTTGAAACCCGTCCAACTGTCACCATGCAGGTCTCCAGCACCTGTACGTGTTTCAAGTTTGAGGCACATCATCATTTAACGAGTCTGCAGAAACCTTGAAATGTAATGAATGTTATTTTAAGCTTGGTCAGGTTTGTTCATGTTTTAGAGTCTAAATGACTGACAGGTGCATCGAGTTATGAACTGCAGCAGCAGTGAATCGGGCTGTAATGGCTTCACACTGATCGTCTCGAGGCTGCAGCAGCTTTAAGCTTTTCACAGTCTCAGGTAAATCAGGCTTTGAGTTTGAACTTTCTCTTCATTTGATTCCAAAACATCTAAAAACCGTGGAGGTCCAAACACGCCGCCTCACCTGAACCTGCTGCTTTGAAGGAAGCTGAACGATGGCGGTTCCGTTAACTTTCCGCAGCAGAACGCCGCTCGTACCTGAAAGCCAAAGGAAAACATTCAGGTCAGGAAGGATGAAGAGTGAGCTCACTTCATAATAAATAACTCTATATAATAATGAATCATCTAAATGCACATCAGAATCTTTAAACATCGACACACACATCTTACAGTATATGGAATAATAATAAATCACAAATAAACGTCGTCAGATTGAAACGTTCTGCTGGATGAACTCGTGCATCAACAAGTGTTCGATCACGTTAAACTGTTGAAGCATTCAGTTTACACGTTTAAAAACAACCAGATTCAGATCAATAGAACGTGAATGATTTTTGACTTGTTGATGGATGCTCCTTTAAAAAACGAAGACGTCACATCGGAGAGTTTATTTCAGACACGTCACTGTTCAGGAACATTTGAAAAACATGACCGTACATGAACCAACGTTAACAAAGAGTTTCAACATGCAACAACACTGCGTAGAAACAGATGTTTCCACGTAAAGGTCCCTGATGAGGCGTTCTATTTGATCTCCGAGGTCGGACATTACGAGGTGCCGGTCTGATACGTCGTCAGGAACGCCCCCCGCTGGAACTCTGACTTGGAAACCTGGAGAGACTTCAGTAGCCCGAGTTAAAATCCAACATGGCTGCTACGTGCATCAACAGTAAGCAGCTTAGTCCTCCCTTTGGGTGATTAAATCAATCAAACCAAAAGTTCTCTCTGTGGACATGTCGCGTTATTTACGCACACAAACTATCAAATAGTGTGTTGTTATTGTCAGGTGTTCAACAAAGGGACTCCAGGGGTCTGTACTACGAAGCAGGATTTGGGGTTAGCGAGGTAACTTCAGGGTTAACCCTCGGTTTTCAGTCCTACGAGGGTCATTAACTTCTTACCTGGGTATATCGCCACGGTAACTTACGCTGCACGCCTAACCTGCTCCGGAGCAGGTTATGTTTGAGATAAGAGATCAACCTGTGAAAATCTCCGCCCACTGACCAATCAGATCTTTTGATCGTGGAGCTCCTGGAGCTGATCGAGAGGGGGGAGGACGCTTCATGTGTCCCGTATGATTTAACATTATAGTCCGTTAAGTGAATGATTGTTTCATCCTTTAACAGAGACTGAAAATGCGCCGGAGCATTTGAGTTGTTTTTAAGATGTACAATCACAAATATCTTCTTATGTCTTTGAATGATATCTTCATATGAATGTTTAGTGTCTCCATGCCGCTCTGTTTGTGATCGTCAGAGCTGCAGCTGAAATAGAACTTCTCAAACTGTTCTACTCTCCACATGAAAGAGTCAGAGCAACACATTCAGTTCAGAGAAGAAACAGGAGTTATTATGGTCAGTTCGAAGGTGAAGCAATGATGGGAAGAAAATAGAATAAGTTTGCACGGATTTTTTCTTGTAGGCTATCTAACTGTCCTTCCTGCATGTGTTCCTGCTCTCTGAAACTCTGGGTTTACCTATCAGGTTGATAACCAGCTTCGTAGGACTGTTAAGCACGAGCTCTTATGTTAGGTTAAGTGAATCCAGATAACCCAAAGAGACCCTGGGTCTCTTTACCTCGCTTCGTAGTACAGGCCCCTGGAGGCGTCCGACTTGTTTTGAACTCACAACTGGAACGCGGTTAACTCGGGTGTGACGTCATTCCCAGCCTTGAGATCCGATGTACATGGAACACACCGTTAAAAGGTAAATAAACTCAATGATTACTATTATTATAATGTGAGTGATTATAGATCACCTGCAGCTCGGATGTACTCGGATCCTTTCCCTGGTTGGATCTCCAGGTTGTTCACCAGCGTCCCCACAGGAAGTGCTCCTAGCGGGTACGCATCGCCCTCATTGGCCGAGACTGTGAAGTCAAATTAAAAAACACTTAAAAACAAACAGACTATGGGCGCCATGTAAGGTCGGAGGATGGACCTCATACCTGCCATACGCCCAATGACTCCGGATGTTTTAATGAGGTCTCCGGCCTGCATGTTCTCTGTAGCGATGATCCACCGTTTACGGTTTCCTCCGGCGACCAGAGCGATGTCTGCAGATCTGAGGAGACGATTCACGTTATCGATCATTCTTGACTTTTTAAACAATGTCCTGTATGGTGAAGCTGATCTCACCTGCAGGGGTCGTATCGCACTTCAACGACCTTCTCGTCAAACGGCTTGACCTCTCTGTCCGCTTCGTAGCGCAGTCGCTGAAAATCAATCATGCGGTATTTCTGTTTGTGACCTCCACCGATGCCGTGTGTGCGGATCCTTCCTGTTGAGTAGAAAAAAGAGAAGCAGCTCTTTAAGGATCCATCACAGGATGCTGGAAGTTTCCTGTATGACGCTGATCTGTGAACGATCAGGTGAAGTGTTGACCTTTAGCCCACGCTGTTTACCTGAGTGATCCCGGCCTCCCGTCTTCTTCATGCCAATCGGTCTGATGGTGTACTTCTCTATCTGCTTCCAGTGCGTCCTGTTCTGACTCAGAGCGGCTGTGGTGAGGAAGCCTCTCACCTGAACGGCTGTACTGGACACCTGAGCTCCCAGTTTAGTCTGTGCGCCCGTCTGTCAACACAAAGAGCAATAGATATAAAAATGTTGTAGTTTGTGATGCTACGATGATTCAGATCCTCGGTATGACTGACACACAGTTAATATTCACCTGCGAGGAGAGCAGAGCATGATGGGAGAGAGTCAGGGAGCGCAGGGCTCGAGTCAGACACGTTACCGCCGCCATCATGACAACATCCACGCCTGTCACACCTGAGGAGCAGAGGGACGTCACACAATAATCATGAGGGCTATCATAAAGAGATGTCCTGGGATTTAAACTTTGTGATAAACCTCAGAGCTCTGTGATACCAGAGTCCAGAGGATGTGAGCTTTGAGACGAGGCGAGCACGTAGAAAACATCATCAGAGTCCAGCACAGACATGACAGTGGCAGCAATCAGCCCAGTTTCAACTTCAAGCCTTTCACCAGCTGCTGAATATGAGACTCATCAGTTAAAATACAGAGATATCTCTGGCTCCATGAGAAGTGGAGACCAAAGGCAGGTTAATTAGTCTTCTGTGTCCCAATCAAATCAAATAAAAACCGCTGTTAGCACCAAAGAACAACAAGAGCATGAAATCAACACAACACTACAGTCTGTGAGTTTCTCCTTATTCATTTCTGTTGTAACTTCTAATCAAACCTTTAATCTACTTTTTAATGTCTAATGTGTTAATCCTCCCCACACTGTCATCCCTCTGACTGCAGTAACCTTCCTGTTTCCAATGGAAACGTGAAGCTACAGCTAGCTTAGCATTACCCAGCGAGTGAGGCTCGTTTTACCTTTCTAAGTTCTTTTAAAGTAAACTCTAGATAACCGAAGAGTTCGTTTATATTGGGCCCAATCTGTTTTATCAGAAAGATGAAACAAACCTTTATATGTATCGTGATTTCATCCCACTCCTATCACCAGCGTCCTTCACAGTTTTTCCTGCACGCTGCGGCGCGGAGTGATGACGTCCTGCACGCTGCGGCGCGGAGTAATGACGTAGGTTTCTCGAGGCTCGTTTTTTCTGTTTTAAAAGTTTCAGGATGTAAAAGTTTAAATTTTACCTTTTAGGATTTCTCTTATTAACATCGAGGTGTTGAGACTGCTTTTAATAAACTAACGTCAGTTACGTCACAAGTCTGACGTTTTTATTTATTTGACAGTTGTTGTTTTAAATGTGGCCGCTAGGTGGCAGGATTACATCACGTGTCAATATTTATTTATTTATGTTTCATTTTCAAGTTACTAACAGGCATTTACACTGTTCACCATTTCACACATTCCTCCCAGCAGAATATTTAGATGCTAAAATGAATTTAAGCAAATAAACTGACCAGAAAACAACAAAACAAAAATGTAAAATAATTTCAATTCTATTCAAAATAAAATTACAATTAGGAGCTTTAATCAATGTTAAATTTCAGTAATTCAGAGACAACTTGTACAGACACTGAAAGAAAGATTTTCAAGTATTTTTAAAATGCTACAAATTTCGGATTGAAATCTATATTTATGTAATTCAATATTAGTTTAGAAAAGCTAAACACATCTATATATGTTATATAACCACTGTCACTGATGTGCAAATGATATAGATCTCATTTGGAACAGAAATTCATCTTCAGTCAAAATGAGCCGAAAACTGTAAAATTGTTAATTTTTAAGTTTTAACACATTATATCAATCAAACTGAAAAACAACAACACATGAGAGACATCAACAAACTAAAATACAACTTTATGAAAAATACATGAATGATGAAATTAAATGAAAAATAATTATAAAAACGTTAAAATTTACTGAGAAAATAAATGTAAATAAACATCTCTAATAATATTCTGTATATATGACAAACATATAAGTAAAGAACAATGACCGTTTGTCAAGTGTAGAATAACAAAACATGACGTCACCATTCATCTACTCAGGGCGCAAAGGCTGCTGGGAAGTTGTGTCTGTGCCGCAGACATTTTGGATCTAAAGCGGCTGAGCAGAGCTAGCCGTCAGTCTTAGCTCTCGGTAAGTATTGGCTTTATTTTCCACTAACTTATTTAGAATACGTTTGATCCCTGTCCTGTAACATGAGTGTGTCTCTAAGTAGCTTTAGATTTAGATCAATATAAACATTTATATTTCTCCTCTGGGCCGTTTAAACGGGTTCGTAACAACCAGGGAGTGGTGATGCTAGCTGTTAGCTGCTAGCTGTTAGCTGACCGGAGCTTTAAACGGATCATCAACAACGGAACAGCCTCTGTGTGAGGATCATTCACTTCTTAATATCAGTACAGTGAGTTTAAGTTTCGTCTGGTGAACACACGACTCTTACAGCTCTGCTCAGCTGGTCGAAGCTCTTCATCGATAGCTCCTCTTCATTTGATCGATTAGTTTAATGAGGCATCGACCTTTGATGGAGCTCGTGATGGCCTTTGATTAATGATCACTGGAGTTATTATAGATATTAAACTGACTCCTTGTTGTTCTTCACACTTTGACATTATATATATATCATGACACAACCGTGTTGACAGATTACTTGTTATAGGACGGAAGAAATCAAACTGAAAGCTGATTCCTCTTTTATTCATTGAAACTTCGCCCACATGAATAAAAACAGGATATTCAATAAGCCTTATTTTCATTTACCAAAGTACAAAGTAAGTACATTGTCCCCTTAGATAGGCAGAGAGCATTAAAACCTGAAAAAGCCCCACACAGAGCCATTATTAACTCATGACGTCATAAAAGATGAACGTAAAAGTTTAATAATAATAATTGCAATATCCGCAAAACTCCAAAATAAAAGCCCATCCCAATGTAAGGCTCAGTCCCTTTACTAGCTGCTGTTTCCATATGTTAGGACAATCCAACCTTAATATATAATGTATAAAGCACATTTAAAACACGAAGCAGGAGATGAGAGGTGAACGCCAACTCTCCAGCAGAGGCTTCAAGTCAGAGTCTCAGTGAGAATAGTTAGTGGATCAAGAATAAGGAGGAAAGGCAGCACCACACAAAAAATAGAAACTTCAACATGTGTCCAGAGTAATGCTCGTATGTGTTCAGGCTGTGACTCTGGTCTGCATGCTTCTTTACAGATCAAGATCAATTCAGTGATTTATTTCATTTTGTGTATTTCTGGTGTACATTGACAGTTTCATAGTCCCATTTTTGCTGAGCCTGAGTTTTCTATGAAGAATTAAAGGCTCGTCTCGTGTTGACGCCTGTCACAAATAAAGGCAGGGTCATTTTCGTAGACTTAAGCATATAAAAGCGGCTGTGGCTCAGTGGTAGAGTCAGTCGTCTCTCAGCCGGTAGGTTGGGGATTCGATCCCCAGTTCCTGCAGCCACATGTCCGATGTGTACTTGGGCAAGACACTTAACCCCAAGTTGCTCCCGCTGCTTCGTCTGCATATGAATGTGTATGAATGGGACGGTGACTTTGCATAGAAACCTCTACCATCAGTGTGAATGTGTAGGTGTGACCTGCTGTGTTTACAAGCTCAAGTCCATTTAGCATTAGCAGAAGCCTGGTACTACTCAAGAAGTGTTTTGTTATGATGAATGATGGACCACATCGTAGTTGGTTAATCATCTTATGTCACGTGCACATGTACCAAAGAGTCCCTGCTTTGTGTCCAAGGCAGGTGAAGGTGTGCAGAATGATCAGTTTAAATGTCCAGTGTTTAATTAAACTGCTGACTGTGTATAGAACCTTTAACATACAGCTGTCATGTCCATATCAAAGAGCTTAAGACTGGTGCTATAATTACTGGTCTTCTTACTTTAACAATGTTGGCGGACGTCTCTTGGTGTAAAAACAGTCGTAGCAGCTGGTTTCAGTGATGCATCACTGTGGACAGCGTCAGTGACACTTCCTTCATGCCTGTCCCCGACCCTGCCACACCCTGCTGGTTGGCAGGCTCCCCTTTGTGTCTGGAAGTGATGTGGATGGTGTGTTGGGTGGCTGTTTGTGCAGGAAACGGAGGAAGATGAGGTGATCTGTTGATGTCGAACTTCATCAGGTCTACAGGAAGTGCTTCTCTGGGGAGGTGGCACAGAGAGATCGGACGCTGCACTCTGCCTTTTTTCCATTTCCTATGTTAGTCTTTCACGATTAAAAAAACATCAGGCACCACACCCTCTGTCTCACAGGCTGTTTTCAGAGCTTGTGCTTGGAAAACTATTTGATCTTAAAGGCTTTTTTTGAGAAGTTGGCTTAAGTAAAACGCCTCAATAAGTTCGTAGGACAAATATTAACTTTTATAAGTAGTTTGGCTTAATATAAAATCTACAGTATGCAACGCTGCAGCAGAAAAAGGAGAGAGAGGAAAGTCTTTATCCTGCCTTTGTAAGACTCAATGTGCAATGAAAGTTGTAAATATGAAATGCACGCTCATGCACAATTCAGGGTCATTCAGTTGATCCTCCTGTTGAGATCAGTGTGCTGACACTCAATCGATTTAAAAAGCTGTGTTGCAGTGATGTCAGGGCGGAGCGAGGAGCAGCGAGTGACTTAGTGATGATGCTGTCTTCCAAAGGGAGATGTGATGATGTGAATCTGAGACTTCTGGAGATGGAGAATAATGAAGACTGAAGCTCTGTGGCAAATAAACCTGTCGAGTCCACCGAGTGGTCCTTTAAACGCAGAGCTGCCTTTCATAACACCCGTCTCTCCTCCTGGGCTTTGTACTGGCGTCTGAGACAGATATACTATGATTGCTGCAATATTGTATGACCTTTGGTCCCCTTGCAAGGTTGAGTCATCTACCTAGTCTATAAAGATGCACCTTCCTGATCCACCTTATCAAAACACCATCATCTAAACGCTCGTATATGAGCTCCTGCAAAGATTTATATTCACTAGAAAACAGAAAACTGAACACATGACGTAAAGATGTTTTGGTGTTAGAGGTAGAGCTGTTAACACGTGCTTTAGCATGATTACTGAAAGATCCAGGCTGGGATTCTTGTGTGTTTTGGTTCACTAATGCACACATTTACAGTCTTCAAGAATCACTACTGTATAACACGACAAAGGATTGCTTCAGTGCAGCTCTTTGCTTTGGGGCTGTGGTCGTCAAAGTATCGACCCACGTCTCTTTTGGCCCTCGGGGAGCAGGAGATCTAAGGACAGATATTTGATTTGTGATCATGAAGAGCTTCATTCTTATCTTGTTATCATGAAGCAGACAGTTTTCTGTTCACCCTTGTTCTACTGGGCCTTTCGGAGGTGTAATCTGACGATTGCAGCACTCATTCATGAGTGTTTAATGTGCTAAAAGGTTCCTTTCGCCTGTTTTTGAATGGTTGGAAATGTATGTATTTTGAGTCGGCTCAGCAGACAGTTATTGGTTTGTGGAGCTGTGTGATAATTTCACTCTTAGCGTGAGACAGTAGATTGAAACCTCACATCCTTGGCAATATGTGCGCCTCCTTTTGAGCCTATAAATAGTGTAATCGAGCCTCCTCCATCCTGCCTTATTAGACCTCCTCCTTTGTGTCTGATGAGTGCAGAGGAGCAGAGTCTCGATGAGGATGGCTCCCTCCCCCACCCGACCTGCTCCTCCACACTGTGGGTGGGGCCGTCTCTCTCTCGATGTGCGCTGATGGTGTTCTGACAGAGCAGAGGGAAGGTCATCAGCCGCCTGCGAGCTACTCCCCCACCCTTGTACTCCTCTCCTCCGTCATCAGCATCCAACACTCTCTCATTCCTGTCTGGCTTCTTTTCCCGTTCTCCTCGGTCTCTCAGAGAACGTCTCCTTTCTCATTTTAAGAAGCATCACTTTGGATTAGCTCAGCAGTTTTCTGATGCGCTGTGCTGGCGTGCAGCGCTATAGCTGGAGGAGGAGTCATTATCTCATCAGCCTTTCTTCCTGCCAAGCGATGATGCTGATATGCCACTGAAACCGAGGTTAGTTTTCTGGTCCAGCAGACGAAAACAGATCCAGCTGGGAGGAAAGATTGCTTCCCCCTCCAGCAGGCTTTTATTGGTTATTAAAGATCAACATTCATCGAGGTTATTTTGTTGTTTCCTGTTTTCTTAGTCAGAAAAAGAAGATCAATGCAGACTCTGTTTTGAAAGAGTTGCTTCACGCTAACGCCCCTTTTAGCATAAAGGATCTAATTGTATGTTGAATAAAATTCTCCATCTGTTGCACAAAGCCCTGAATCAACGGGACATCTGTCAGAGCAGCACGCCGCATCTTTGCTGTATGTTTGTTAAACGAGAGAACGAGGATATGTAGACTGAGGGATTCGTTGAAAATCGTCTCTTCGTCGTGTGCATGTGTTTACTCTGCTTGATTTAAAAGGTGAACACTTCTCCTCCCTGGCTCACACGATGCTTATACACCTAATATTTTATCATTCTAGTACAAATCAAACTATTTAGATAACGTTTTGATACCACGCCGCCCGTCCTAGGCGTCTGATGTTGAGCAATTTCTTGTTTCTATCAAAAATTGCCTGAAAACTGTCTAAATTTAACAAAAACATTGGCGATGTTTAAAGAGACGTCAATGTTTATGTGCAATTCAGACGGTTTGAAAGAGTTTGCCTAAATTTCTGATGTATTTATTCCTCTCCGACACACCTGTCCTTTGAGATTGGATTATTTAAAAAAAGTTTGGTGCTTTTTGCTGCTGTAGATCATTAAAATATACAAATAAAATATAGCAGCCTATACTTGGAGAGTGTTTTTGTTGAGTCTTTTTATTTAGTCAACACCTAGTGTTTAAAATGAGTACTGCAGTCTAAATTCTAAACATTGCAGAGAGCTGTCTCCCCCCCCCCCCTCCTCTCTAGAGTGGATGCTCACGCAGGTCACCATGTGGTGGACACTGAAGCTTCAGTGTTTAGCCAGCTCTGCATCGGTCTGTAAACCTTTCTGCGTTCTAACCTCTCTCCATTTTTCAAAAGCATCTCCAATATTGATCCTAGTTTGAGCACGTTTCTGCTCGTGGAGCTTATTAGAAACATGCAGAGGCTTTTTAGGTCGGGTACAATCACTTCTATCTGAACCAGTTCTCTTGCCCGCTTCCATCGCTGCAACACCTGTTGGTTTGACCTGATAACTGCTCTCATATCTGGCAAACCGAGGGGCGTCCAAAACGGCCGTGTGGGGGTGCCTTAAAACCGCCTACCTTCTCTGGTCCAAACAAATCCAGACCATTCAGGACCAGAATCTAAAGTTAGAAGGAGGACATACTGGCTGCTGCATTGTTGTTAGAGAAGCCAGCACTTCAACATAGCATGTTTCCTTAATGTCTGATCATAGAGTAAGCTCACTTTATCATTTCACTCTCTACACATCTTACATGTTGGACCTCTATGTGTTGGTGCTAGTGTTTGTTTTTCATTAGTTTCACTGTGAAAACAAAAAGGTAAATGTTAAAGATTAATTTGAAGTTGTTTCAAAGACAGTCAAAGAGCCTGTTGGACTTTAACTCTGAGCTCTTTAAAGATTTAGAAAACATTTACTCGAGCTGTCAGAAGAGACGCCTTCATACAGGTGTGTTTCTGTTTCATCAAGGTGAACCTGCGTGTTTCTCTCCTGGCTGACATGAAAGCACGTCTTCTCTTTGTTAGTAGCTGTGTGTGTGTGTGTGTTAAACTGCTGAGCCTCAGAGAAAGAGTTTGCCTCATAAGTTCTCTGTTGTGTGATTATAATTGATCTTTCAAAGAGATCTTTTCAGAGCAGGTAAGAGCTTTGGCGCAGAGTGTTTTCAGAAATGTGCTGAATGTTCCCATTGAAGAGCTGCGTCTTTCTCGTCTTGGTGTGAAGTTAGAGTTTTTATAATCCTCCTCCTGACTTCACTCCGCAGCATCGAGCTCATAAAGACTTTCACTCTCTCTGCTCATGCAAACACAGGATTTGTTTGAGGCCTGTACGTCGACTTTTATGTAAAGCAGATTCTGTTTGCTGACTCTCTCTCTCTTTGAGTGACCTGTGTTTGCTCCGTGTTTCTTTCATGTTCTCTTTAAAACGTGTCCCTTCTTGCCCGCTGAATAATTTCACAGTCAGCACATTTTCCTGCTCTGCATGCTGGCAGCCGCTGACTGTACGCCCTGTCGTCATTTTGTTTTTGGCACTTCAAATGTGCAAACAGAACTACTACACAACCTGTTTAATGTTCATGAATTATTCCCAGAGCTGTTCTTTTTGCTGTTAATAATTGGCCTCAGTTTAGTCCTTTAGATTTACATTCTTCATGAGCAAACACCAGGTCACATGCTGCAAGATTTGCATGAAGGATTATTTTTGAAAACAAAAGTGGTTCCTATAAAGAGCTCAAAGGAAGAAGGTTTTACATGTGACACAAATATATCAGAGATCAAGTCTCTCCTGTGTAAATGTGTCTCTGAGTCATGACTGTCTACAATGAGTGAGAAGCTCGAGTCCCGCTGGCTGTGTTGTTGTCAGAGCCGTGTTTACATGGACGGGACGGCCGGCTCCTCCCCTTGTGTATAAAAGCTGTTTTAGTCAAGGACTAGAGAGAAGAAGAAGAACATACTCACTGATTATTTGGATGTCACGTAAGAGTTTTTAGATCACGCTCATTCTGTGTCAGTTTACATGCAATGTGAAGTTACGAGCTAACTGAAGAGCGCTAACATTAGCATGCTAACACAACAAGGCAGGACACAGATGATCGCAGCTCCAACCAAGGATGATTTTGTCCGCTGCTTGTGCTTGACTCCTTCATACGTACGGCAGTTTGTTTTGGTTTCATGCTGGTGCTCAAGGGCGACGTCTACTGGATCAAAAAGCTGCGTAATGTAATCGTAATACGAGTTTCTGACCACATCGTGCAGCCGTTATTCATTTCCAAAAAATGTGTTTAGTACCGAGGAGTAGCTGACGGCTCCATCTTGAAGCATTTTCAGAATTCTTGAATGGATTTGAATAAGCGGCTTTAAATCAGAGAAGCTTTTTACTGGAGGAAAAGGAAAAAATGTTTATTTGAAGTTAAGAAATGTTCACCTGAAAGCAGCAGAGATCTTCTCAGCCTCCTCACATAGTCGTGTTTGTTTACCTGATACAGTTCATGATCGATCTCTGCCGCTCTCTCGTCGTCCTGAACCTCCAGCTGGTCGTCCGCATGCTTCACTGATTACAGATCGTTAATTGACTTCAGTATCCGTGTTCACGTGCCTGTCTCATGTCCATCATGAAGAACATTCTCCTCATACATAATCCTCCCCTGACGGAGCACAGCTGTCATGACATGATGTGACATGAATAACGTAACAGGAGGAGGCTAATGATGGGCTTCGAGCTAAAGACTCGGTCAGATGTGTCGTCTGTGCTCGTGCAGTAGGAAGACGAGCTTGAGGACATCATGATCATGTTGTGACGTCTCTGGTCGTTTAATGCAGTGATGAAAAACCATAAACAGGTTATCATGAAGCTTCTTTGATTCCAGCTCTGGACTTTTGCAGCACCGATCATCATAACAACAAAGTGTTTCTAGCTTTTTGTTTCAGTCGGTGTTGGTCCTCGTATGATATCAAAACGTTTCTTTAACAGACAACAGCTGAAAGCATGCAGCAGAGCAGGGCGTGGCTGAGTGATGGTGTAGTTTATTTGGCTCTCACTTGGTGTTTTTTACTGAGAGCCCCCTTCATCCTCAACCCTCATCCTCCCCCTCCACCCTCGTCCTCCACCCTCGTCCTTCATCCTCCACCCTCGTCCTCTCTGCTGCCAACATACAGAGCACTTTCCTCACATTATGTGGACCCTGGTCTGGAGGGCAGGGCTGCTTTTTTCCCTCTGACATTTACTCGATGTGGCCGACAGTGACGTGGCTCTGTGAGTCATAGGTTATGTTCAGACTGTTTGGGGAAAATAACAGACGTTCCCTGCACTCACCAAAGGGCTGACATTACTTCAGAACACTGTAGGATCGACACAGGGTAGTGTCTGTTTCTCAAACAGCTGCTCAGCTGTATCACTGAGGCTTTTGTCATGTCATCCTCTCCGTGACTCTGCAGCCAGCGAGGCCTCTGTTTGGATAAAATGCTGGCACCCGAAGGCTCCCTCACTGCAGCATCTGTGTGCCCTCTGTTAGACTGAGAACCAGAGCTTATTATACCAGATCCCAACAGTCTGTCCTCCAGAGTAATGTGTCCCTGGGCCGTGCATAAAGCAGATATTCTACACATGTCTTTAATTTTGATGTCCCAATTTGTGCAGCCCTCAAAGCGTGCTCTAGTTAAAGCATGTTTTATTGAAGCCAGTTTCTGTCTTTCCATTTTAAACTGCATTCACTTTGAATTTGTCTCATTTAGCAGAACAGCAAACTGCTGATCAATCGCAATAATGGAATTTGAATCGCTAACCCCCCCTGCTGTGATAAGACACAAGTTTAATTTTCCTTTTTATGGCTGGGTGATCATGCGTGGATCTCATTAGAGGAGCAGAGAAACGTTGTGTGTCAGCTTCAAAACCAGAGCTCTGCACATGCTGACGTCTTTAAACGGATAATAGGAAGTAGCTCCTGTCATGTCATCCCGGGAACCATTCCTTCAGATGGTTAATACTGTGTGAAAACTGTTTGAAGTTACTTTCATTGAGTGTGAAGAGACGGGTTTCAGTGTTAAACAAGCACAGCTGCATCTGGAGGACGGTTATGAAAATGTCCTCTAATGTTGCAGCTGTTGTTGTTCAAATATTTCCACAGTGTCCAGTGGGATGCCTGTTGTAACAGCCGGTTCACTTATTTTTTTATCTGTTCAGGTTTCCCAGAGCTACATAGAACATGTCCACCATGGTGTATCCACGGGAAGAGAAGCTGGAGAAGCTCTCTCAGGAGGAGATCATCTCCAACACCAAGCTGGTGATCCAGGGTCTGGAGGCACTGAAGAACGAGCACAACTCCATCCTCCACAGCCTCCTGGAGACCATCAAGTGCCTGAAGAAGGATGAAGAGGCCAACCTGGTGCACGAGAAGTCCAACCTGCTCCGCAAGTCGGTGGAGATGATCGAGCTGGGCCTGGGAGAAGCTCAGGTAAGACGTTTTCTAACACCTTTTTCTGCTGGGTCGTATTCAGACAAAGTGAATGATCGGATGTAGGCTGAAAAAGTCCTTTGTTTACATTGTTCATGCTGAAGTTTCACAATATGTCGTACTTTGACAGCAGGAGGAAAGTCCACAGCTTTGTGTTAAATTATTGTGATTATAAGAGCTATGACGGTGTGGCTCCAGCAGAGAGTGTTTGTTTGTCCCTTTGCTATGAGCATCAAACGTTAGATGTTTTTCCTCCTACTTTGTCTGGATGATGATCTTAATAATAATGACGGCCTCGATGTCACGGCTTCGATCAGACAAGTAGCAAGGAGACACAAATACAAGGAATATCATATATTTGGAACAGAGTGCCTGTGACGTCAAGAACGCTTTTCTGAAAAGTCGAAAGATTTTCAACTAGAAGCACTCGGAGCGGCTGCACAAAAAAGGTGGAGTGCTCTGAAAAAGGTTGTTCAGCGTTGCCCCTTTTCTCAGGGTGGCCGCCCGCTGCTGCAAACGCTCTCTCCTGATTGGGAACATTAGAAAAAAGAAGCAGGCACTCAGAAATACGCCAGGTGTACACAGACGGTGCTAATACTCTAGTTTTGTTGTCAGAATCCATTAAAGAAGAAAAGAAATGTAAAATAACCACACACATGCTGTGTGTGTTTCTGCTTCCTCATTCTAAACTGAGCGTGTGCTGTGACCATGATTCACTCACATCAGCCTCAGATCGTGCTCTTTTAACTTGCTGCTGCTTCGCCCTCGTTAAATGAGACTTCTCTTCCTCGCTGTCTCCGCTCCAGGTGATGATGGCCCTGTCCAACCACCTGAACGCCGTGGAGTCGGAGAAGCAGAAGCTGCGTGCTCAGGTGAGGAGGCTCTGCCAAGAGAACCAGTGGCTGCGGGACGAGCTGGCCAACACCCAGCAGAAGCTGCAGAAGAGCGAGCAGAGCGTGGCCCAGCTGGAGGAGGAGAAGAAGCACCTGGAGTTCATGAACCAGCTCAAGAAGTACGACGAGGACGTCTCACCCACCGTAAGTACCGACTTTGATTCAAGGCAAAATCCCTCTCCAATAACTAAGGAAACATCAGCAGGTCGATTATTTCTGGGTCGGTTATCCATGTTAAATACATTTTATTTCATCAATTTGTTTGTCATAGTAATAATAAGTAAAATCCTGAACCTATTTCACTGTAAATCTGCCTTAAAAGGACTCATCCTAGAGACATTCAGTGTGATTGATTTCCAATACTGGAGAGAGAAAACTGTTATTTCTTCTTCCCGGAACGAGTCTCTCTACTCTGGTCTTCATTGATCTGTTGGTGGGAATGAATCGCTGATAAATTCTTTCCTTATTTTAAGACATAAAAGCCTGAATCCATTAACTGCTGGAGAACCGTAATCTGTGAGGTTGCTGCCTGTAGAAGCTCGGGCTGATTTGAATGTTTGTGTTGTCGTCTCAGCAGGAGGAGAAGGACGGAGAGACACCGAAGGACTCCCTGGACGACCTCTTCCCCAACGACGAGGAGGAGCACGGCCAAGGAAGTAAGAACGACAGAACCAAACAACTCAGAACCACATTATTTTAATGACCTATAAACTCCTGATCCAGTGGTTTTACTGATAGAAGACTTGGCTACCAAAATGAAGCAGTCATTATTTGGACTTAAACGTTGACTATATACTGTGAAATTTCTGTGTATAAGACAAACTTTTAATACCTACTTTTTCATCTAAAAGCTGGCAGCGTCCTTTTTTTCTACTGCGGCCAATAAACCAGTAAAACATGCACTGCTCAACGCATGCTGGGATTCATAGAGATGCAGACCAGCATTACATTTTAACATTTGCTCTTTGCCTTTTACAATTATTTAACTTAGCTAGCACTGCAGCTGACCGAGTCGAGTGTGTAGCACCGCTGGAGGTGAGAGGCAGGATACCAGCTGTAGACTTCTTAGCCTAGCTAGTAATTAACCCCTTATAACCTGTCAGCTTGGTCTTGGGCAATGTTACCAAAATAAACATGGGCTCAATGGTGAACATTGGAAATAAATATATTTCACATGGTGAAAACAGATGGTACTAAAAGAGCTACACAGCTGCACAGAAACTGATCGTTGTGTATCTTTGCTCTGAAAAATGGAGAGAGGTTAGAACACAGAAAGGTTTACAGACCGATGCAGAGCTGGCTAAACACTGAAGCTTCAGTGTCCACCACATGGTGACCTGCGTGAGCATCCACTCTAGAGAGGAGGGGGCGGGGGGGGAGACAGATCTCTACAATGTTTTGAATCTGGACTGCAGTACCCATTTTAATTGATTACATTATTCTGTAATCTAATTACTCCCTGAAGCCTCAGTATTGTGTGCATGTTGATGTAGTTAGAGATATAATCAGGTCAGCAATTTCTCTCATCAACATCCAAGCTGACCTTTGACCTGTCTGTGTGACCTCCACAGTGCAGCACCAACATAATAGTGCCGCCGTGGCTGCAGCCCAGCAGGGAGGCTACGAGATCCCCGCCCGCCTGAGAACCCTGCACAACCTGGTGATCCAGTACGCCTCCCAGGGCCGGTACGAGGTGGCCGTCCCGCTCTGCAAGCAGGCTCTGGAGGACCTGGAGAAGACCTCTGGACACGACCACCCCGACGTGGCCACCATGCTCAACATCCTGGCGTTGGTCTACAGGTCAGCAGGGTCTCCATGTGGTGGCTTTAGCAGCTTCTAACGAACCCACTCCTGCTTCAGCTGATTAAACTGCTATTGTTCTATTTTTACTTTTGTCACGTTGCCTTCCTTTCTGAAACATTCAGTCTCATCACTTTGTCCTGTCTCACTCATGCAGGGATCAGAACAAGTACAAAGAGGCCGCCCATCTGCTCAACGACGCTCTGTCCATCCGGGAGAAAACACTCGGCAAGGACCATCCCGCTGTAAGGCTCCACTGTCGTCACGGCAACCACAGCTTCATATGAACACGTTCAATGTTATAGATCCGATTAGTCACTTGGTGTTGGTCCAAGAAGGCTCAGTCAACAGGGCGGCAATAACTGCACAGTCGTCTGTATTAACCGGCTGACTCTGTCAGTGTGTGTGGATTCATCTCCACTATTACTGTATTGATCGTGTGAACCACGGGGCTGCAGGCTTTAAAGTAATCAATCAGAACTACTCAGTGTTGGCTCATACATCGAGAAAATCATGAAATCCTTCCAATCAGAAAAATACAGGCACACATTAAAATAAACCAGATTCATCATCTTTGAGGACAGAATGGTTCGAATCGATTTACTCTGAGGCACCTTGTAAAGCTTGAAGGAAGCTATTAAAGCTCAGTGTTAGTCCCTGCAGCTCACAGCTCACCTCATATTGTTTCACATGTCACTCAGTCTGATCCTCGACGCAGAATAATGAAAACATGTCAGGTCACTTCCATCCTCTGAGATCTAGAGGCTTTGAGCTTTTTGAAAAGGTTTCTTGAATCCTCGGGCATTACTTCTTAGGCAAAGGCACATAAATCTCTGATAATGTGATGCTTCACTGCCAGTTAAAGAGCAAAGCAGGGACAGGAAGTTGCTTTGTTTACATGTCTCTGTTTATGTTCTTTCCAGGTTGCTGCAACACTGAACAACCTGGCCGTTCTGTATGGAAAGAGGGGGAAGTACAAGGAGGCCGAGCCGCTCTGCAAGAGAGCTCTGGAGATCAGAGAAAAGGTAGGCCATGTCCCTGGATCGCACCGGTCCACAGCTCTGCTATTCAGGCCTCATCTCAAGGCTGAACCAGCTCCTAGAAAATAGCTAATTAACAGGGATAATATTTTCCACATGTCAGCTGCAGCGACTGTAACAGCAGCCACTAAAAATAGGCAAAAGAGCATATCGCCTTCTTAAATTATCAGTGAAGTTTCCTCCGGGGGGCTTTCCCAAATCAGGGGAGAGTTTCAGGGTTTAATTGAGAGCACAGCTGAAAGTGGATGGAGGAGACATGACAAAGCTTGAGAGCTCTGCAGGGTGCAGAGAGTCTCTGTTTTCATGAAGCTCTATCCTGTTCCCTCTTTATCGATCAGCCTTTAGATCTTTTGAGTGTCTTCAACAGAAGAGAGAGATGTCAAATGCTCTGAGACATAAACTGAAATATGAATCCAAATATTCCCCTCTTGTCTTCTGTTAGGTGCTGGGGAAGGACCATCCAGATGTGGCCAAACAGCTGAACAACCTGGCTCTGCTGTGTCAGAACCAGGGCAAGTACGAGGAGGTGGAGTACTACTACTGCCGGGCGCTGGAGATCTACGAGTGCAGGCTGGGCCCCGATGATCCCAACGTGGCCAAAACCAAGAACAACCTGGTGAGAGACGAGTTCACACATCAGCTTGCTTTAAAATACACTTTCACTGTTATCATCTAGACCCCACCGCCCCGGGGAGCAGCCCTCATTTGTAAACTCAACTTAAGCAGGTTTCATATTTGACCTCCTGATGTCACAAGGGTTAAGTGTCCTTTGCTGCAGCTTCTTGTACATGTCTTCTTATTTTCCTTCCCGTCTCTGTCATTGAACCATGATGGAGATGCTGCGTGGAGACAGAGAGAGGCTCAGTGCTGCTATAATCATTTCTCACGAGTCACAGCGCACAGGAGGAACATGCACACACACTGCTGCTGCTCCTCGGGGGCCTCTTTGTGTGTCAACAGGACCCGTTTGATGCAACACTAAACCACTGTGTCTGTCGTCTTTCTTCCTCAGGCGTCCTGCTTCCTCAAACAGGGGAAATACAAGGAGGCTGAGATCCTGTACAAAGAGATTCTGACTCGTGCTCATGAGAAAGAGTTTGGATCTGTGGATGGTAAGGCCTCGTAGCAGCTGAAAGGTTTAAAAAGGGTTGAAGATTCGTCTTTAAATCAAAGTAGAAACACTAATAACAAATAATAGGTTAATGCTGGAAGAATGGTGGCGGGTACCGTGAAAATCCAAACTGTTTTTCTTCCGTCATTGTCTGATCTTCCACCTGCTGTTTGTCTCACGCCAGCGAGCACGCTCAGTGACGGACAGATGGTTTAAGTGGATGCTGTTCAAACCTCCAACAATCACTCGACTCAAAGAATCCAAACAAACAATAAAAAGAAATAAAGAGTTTATTTGTCATGAAGATGAACTCTAGCTTCTTTTTCTCGGCTCAGTTTTTCATTTGGCGTTTCCTCCTCGAGGATTAGATCGACCGCTTTCAGAGAGGAAGAAAAGGAGGCTCGGCGCTGCCAAGACGCTCCGAGCTATTCTCACATTTCTGAGAGGTTTATTTTTCTTCTGTCACTGAACTTGAAAGTAGTGCTGAGATTTCATTTCATTTGTTAGCCTCTCTTAGTGGGAGGTGAAGGTTAAAGGGAAGCTTAAATATCTATTTTAGGAGTTACAGATTATTTTTAAATTCAAATGCTTCCTTATTAAACCTGCAGCATGACAATCAGAGTGTACGTCATGTTTGATTGTCTGTGGAAATCAACACATTTATTGACCGTATAAGACGCAGTTTATCAATGCGCCGCGTCTTATACACCAATGCAACCAAGATATCGGTATAAAATGATGACACACGTGTCGTCATTACCTCGAGTGTAGCCGCCATCGTCACACACTGCTCGCGATCTGACGCGATTAAAAATTCATCCCCATTCATTGTGTGTTGCCAGTGATTGGCGACACAGACCGACACAGAGGCTTTTCTCCCTCATGAGGTCATAATCAATCATTTAAAGAAAACGGTGGTGTACTGTTCAGTTAGTTAAACTCGTGGCGTGCTGGTTTGATTGAAAGACTCCTAATTAAAGTTAACGAGTGACCTGCGAAGGTTGGCAGCACGACTCGCAGTCTGACGGTACTTCAGAACTTTCACCGTAGACTCAGAGCTCGACTAACGTACTGTAGCTAGTAGGCGTGCAAACTCCACAAAGGGAAAACTGACGGAACTAGTCGAGCTTCAGAGTGCACACAAACTGCTCGTTGTGGACTTCACTCCGGGAGACCTCCAAAATCAGACTGCGTCTTATGTGCCGGTGCGACTAATATTTTGGATTTTACGATATTTCAGATTTTAAAATAGATTTTAAAACAAAGAGAAGTGACTGCATGTTTCTTTACTTGCAGTGAAGCAAAGGGAGGAATAAATATCTTTAAATATCTCACATGTTTTATTAATTACATCAGTAGATCCAAACAGACTGGGGTTAATCGCTCCTCCAGGATCCTCTGCAGACGACAGAACGTCAGCTTCTTCTCACATTTACATTCATCCTGAGAAGTGTGCTGAAATGTTTAAAAGGCAGATGGTCTTCCTGCTAAAACACAGATATTGTCAACAGAATAATAATCCGAGTATTCCACTGAGTGGCTGATTGTGCGGTCCTGGTCAGTGACGAGCTCAGCCTGCACCGTGAATAGTTAATAATGAAGTCAGTGAATTATCTGGAGGTCGATGTGGTAACCTGTTTTTCAGCCTTGTTATTCTGTGTGTCGACCTCCTCTCTTGTTTGTGTCTGCAGCTGAAAACAAACCCATCTGGATGCACGCGGAGGAGAGAGAGGAGAGCAAGGTGAGGCCTCTAAGTGAGCGACCAAAGCCGAGCAAATACTGAAAGCACAACTGCTTAAATGAGAAGTGTCTAAATCAGGCCGTGACATAGAGTAACAAAGTCTGTTTATAAAATATTATGAAAGCGTTGCTCTTCACACTCGCTGTGAGCCCCAGGAGGCATATTCCAGTTTTATGTAAACAAAGAAAAATGCAACCGATCCGGTTCTAACCATCACTCCCCCTTCACTCTCTTTTCTTCCTCTTCTCTATTATTTACTTCCAGGGCAAGCACAGAGACAACACCCCGTACGGAGAGTACGGAGGCTGGTACAAGGCCTGCAAAGTCAACAGGTGAGGCGGAGCGAGGCGAGCATGTTTTTAGAAACGTGAGCGTCAGTGAAAACCCTCCGAGTTGTTTAAAGGAGCAATATGTAACTCTGACACCTAGAGTTTAAAATGGGTACTGCAGTCCAAAATCAAAACATTACAGAGAGCTGAGGTGAAACACGGATCACAGATCTGCTGTGACCTGTTGGACCCTGGAAGTGAATACATACATTTAGCTTCTTTGTTTAGTTCATAAACAGTTTTCTTCAGAATTTTCTTGCAGTATAGTCCATATGTGTTAACGCCTGTGTCTGTGCTCAGCCCGACAGTGAACACCACCCTGAGGAACCTGGGGGCGCTGTACCGCCGACAGGGCAAGTTGGAGGCGGCTGAGACCCTGGAGGAGTGCGCCGTCAGGTCCCGCAAGCAGGTCAGCAGCTTTTCCTGGACTTCAGATTTCAGTTTGTGCATGCAGATGACTTCTTACTTCCTGTTTTTGTTATTCTTAAAATTTAGACAGTAACTCTCATGATATTTTTTTCCCTTTCTCTACATTGCTTTGGATCCAGAGCAACACAGTAAGTGGTTTGTCTCTAACTGATCGCCCTCATAGAGCCTCCACCTCCCTCCTATAACACCACCTCCATCTCACACTCATGTTTAACGTATGCTCGTCTCTGTGCCGCCTCATCAAAGAGACAGAAGACATCCCTTTAAATCCTCCATATAACTTTGCACCCCCGCTCATATCAACAACATTGAGTCCCCTCATCTGTAGCTCTGTTGTTGATCTCTTTGCGTGTGTGTTTGTGTGTGTGCACCTATGTGTTGTTCCCCCTCAGGGCGTCGACCCCATCCACGGGACGCGTGTGGTGGAGATCCTGAAGGACACAGAGGGGGACAGGCGGAGGAGCAGGGACAGCCTGTCCAGCGTTAAGTACGAGAGCGGCTCTGAGACCGGCGAGGAAGTGAGTATGGGCGTGGAGTGGAATGGGGTGAGTACAGATCCACTACAGTCGAGTCCAAACTGACAGTGACCTCACAGGAAGAACAAGGCGGTGCCACAGAGCGGGTGGACTGGTACAGAGAATCACACTAAAAAATGAATGACTTAATTTTCTGCTTTTTGTTCACTAAGTGTTACTCTGCCTGCTTCAGCTAAAGGTTTGGAGTCAGTGAGCGCCCTCTCTCTTCACTGTGTTCAAACTGAAGCAGTCTTCACTGTGTGACCTTTATAAGACGTCAGTGTTGCACACGCTCTTAAACTGCATATGAGCCACATGAATCTGAAGCCAAAGTTCAAGTTGCACGACCTCGTTTTTCACGGCTTCACGTTGTTTGAACAAAAAATTGAAAATGTGCAAACTCTCTGTACTCGTCCATCTCTCTG
Organism: Tautogolabrus adspersus; assembly: GCA_020745685.1. Lineage (NCBI taxonomy): Eukaryota > Metazoa > Chordata > Actinopteri > Labriformes > Labridae > Tautogolabrus > Tautogolabrus adspersus. Next base: position 1,479,326 of record CM036541.1, on the reverse strand, counting down.
CTGGAGACGTTCTTTGTTCTTCTCATGAGGTTCACATGAAAATCTCCTTTTTGTACAAAGTGTAAAGCTGATTGAGTGTCCTGGCATGCAGACGTGTTGTTGTGTTTTGACACCAGCTGAGTCTCTGTGGTGATCCGTGTTTTAATGTGTTTGGTGTTCATTGCTTGACAATGAATTCCTCACGTCTTGTTTTTTTAACAAGCCGTTGTTTTGCTGGAAACAGAAAGGCTCAGGCTCCCTCTGTGGCACCCCGGAAACATGTTAAATATTTATCAGCCTCTGTGGGACTCGCAGAGATACAGCCCGGTCTAAATCTCAAATCTGGATGTGTCATGTTTTCACCATTAAACACAAAAGACGTGTTTCCTAATTTCTCCACCGTGCAGTTAAACTGGACGATTGATGTGTAACGGCTCATCCTGCTGTTTTACTGCCTCATTAGAACGTCCTCTCGTTACTGTCGTTTCTCTGCAGGATGTTAGTCCTGCACCGTGTCTCTATTTAAACATGTCGGCCCTCTCCTCGTTATTCCAGAGGTCTGAGCTCAAACATGACGTTAATGGGCCAGTGTGTTCAGTTCAACAGACACAGCTAGAAGCTGAACCAGAGGGCAGGAGGGTGCCAGCAGAGAAGCCTCGTCTGAGCCTGAGCCTTTCTCGCTCCTCTCTCCAGTGCAGCCACGCCCTCCCCGCACCCACCCAGTCCACACATGCATGTAACACTGCCAGCCTTAACGTGCACACTAATGGACCACGTGTGTCACTACATGTTTGAGAAATGTCTGTTAACCAGTCGTCTGCTGCTCTCTCTGAGTAACATGGAGTAGAACGGAGGGCGGGGTGTTGTTTGTTGGCTGCTGAGTGAATGTGAATGCTTCTCGTACACACATGTTCATAACACGGCTTCTTCAAACTGCTTCATTTTACACTCCATGGCATGAGGTTGACTACGGAAACGTTTTGCATTCACGAGGAAATAAAAATCTGCTTCTCTGAGTTACGAGGTGCGCGTGTCTCTCGGCTAAACATCAGCGTATTTTCATCCAGTGTTTTCAGCAATGTCCTGATGGTCTCTGGAGTCCCACGTAGTCGCCTGAATACATTCAGATGCATCACGGTAAATCAGTGAAGCACATCTTATCGGCTCAGCTGATCGTGACAGATCAGAGTGAGGTTTGTGTCTGAACTGCTGAGACCTAAGTCGCCTGCGTCGCCAGACGTGCTAATACCAATATCAGCAATGTTACCTAAAGACACGAGTATCTCCCGTGGATCAAATCAAACCGGGTTAAACTGAGAATGTTTGCTTCTTTAAGTGGTCTAAATTAAAGTTCTGTTTGGAATTTGATGAATTAGTATCTCGTTTACTCAAACATTTGTATTATCAGATTTGTATTTTTTCATGTGAATATGATACGCTTCTGTAGAGGCCTGCTGGGTGTGTGAGAGGTTATCATCTGCTGCAAACTCACCCGGTCAAAACAGGAAACACAGTTGTGACATCTTTCTTTTAAAGATCTTTAAACTTTTGACCCAAAGCAGCTTTTACTAAACCCATCCATCCATTTACAGCTGGAACTTTGCGATCTTTTAGCGACAGGTTAATAGCTGACTTTTTGTTTCTATGAAGATGTTTTGAAGGGATTTGCACGTCAGACGTTTCTCTCTCCTCCTGTCGAGCTTTTAAAGATTTATTTTGGGGCAGTGAGTGAGACAGGACAGTTGATGGAGAAGGATATCGAGAGAAAGAGTGGGGAGTGACATGCGGGAGAGGAGCCACAGGTTGGACCTCTTAGTGCAACTTTAAGGAGGCGCGCAACCTTACTGCTAGGCCATTAGCGCCCCTTCCTGTGTAGAGCTTTACCCGAACATGTCTTCACTCTCAGAGGATAATTGTTTTAGGAGAGGCTAAAAGTTCAAATAAGACATTTAATTTGAATACCTGACATGTTGTTGTCTTGTCATTTACACAGAGGAAGTACACATACTTTGTTTAATCTGAAGTGCAGATCCTCGTGTAGAAAAGGACTCTGGAAAAGTAGAAGTTTAGATTGTTTTGTGCACTTAAAGTGTAGATCAGTGTCGTCTCTGAAATGTCGTCGCAGTCTCTGGAAGACGTTTCAGCTGTTTGTGTGCTAAGCTAACTGAAGCTAACTGAAGCTCGGCTCATATTTGGAGAAACTGAAATCATTCTAACTTCAAATCAAAGAACAACAGAGTGAAAATAATCAACTTTGTTTCGATGTGTAAATCTGTCTCTCAATCTGCTGCTCGTCGGCCATGTTGGCTGCTTCACTTTCATCTACGTTGGCTCCGAGTTCTCGCTGTCCCTCACAGACTTCACGTTCACTGGACGCCTCATCTCCACCGAACAGATTCTCTCGACGTCAGCTTCACTGCAATGGATCTTTCACTCCGTTTCAGGAAGTCTGTCACGTTTGATGCACACGGACGTAGATGTCGAAAAACATCTTTTCTACGAGTTATCGTCATAGAGAAATGTTGAAAGACGTTCTTAAAGAGACGTGCAGTGAATCATTTTAAAGATGATTATTAACCCTCTTCAACTGATTCAATCCAAAGTGATGAGCCTGTTTTGAAAATGTCCGGAGTGGAAAGAAAAGATATTTGTGTGAAAGTGTAAAAGGTCAAAGTAAAGTTGTGATACCTGTGAAGGCGACCACTGCAGTGTCATCACGTCGTTTTTCATGCATGTAAGGTACTCAGCTGATGTGTGTGTCAGTGATCCTGTGGACGGTTCAGATTGGACAGTAGGAGGTGTGTGTGTGTTTAAACAGCATGCTTCCACCCCGTGTGTGTGTGTGTGTCGTGCTTTGTGCTCGCTGTGCTGCCTCGTACTTTGCACGCTCTCTAGATTTCCTCCTTCGTTGCTTTCTGCTTCCTTGTGTGTCACTAACCTGTTTCATTGTTGATTACTCTGCCATGACAACCAATCAGCCTGTCAATCAAATTTCCCTCTCTCGCTCAGTGGATTGTACTCTCTCTCTCTCTCTCTCTCTTCAGCTCTCAGTTCAGACAGTCAGCGGGGGGGGGGGGGGGGGGGGGTTGATTTAAAGTGCTCAGGTGAAAGATACGACACAGGGCGAGTAGAGGCGAGGGTACAGATGATTTGTTTTTATGAGCATCAGGATGTTTTCATAAACCGAGCTCGGCTTTATTTTAGAGCACTTCTCGTCACTGAAGTGACGGCGTCCTCCGTGACAACAGACGACGTTTAAAAAGACTTCAAAGCAGAGAATACAAACCTTTAGAAACACGTTTCCAAAGAGCTTCGACAGACAAAGAAAAAGGCGGGAGGTCGGGAAGATAACAGAACAAACATTTCAACAGTCAGGAGCGTTAAGGAAACTCTACAGAAAGGAAACGCACGCGCAGAAGTTTAGCGAGAGGGAATGCAAATAAAAGGAAAAAATAAACATTAAATAGAGTTAAAAGATTAAAGATCATGAAGGATATGTTGCAGGAGTTCTGAATTAAATAACACGTAGATGCTGATACGACAGCTTTTATAACAAAACCATCTTCTTTTCATAATCGACAGTTCAAAGGTCAACTCCTGCACGCCGTCTAACCTGCAAACAAACATTAACGTTTCGGTGCTAGACCTTCATCAGGCATCACCTTCATCTGAAAGAGGATCATCGTTACGACGTCGACTCTGAATCATCAGATTAATAAACGAATAAACAGCTTCCTGGTTGAGAGCACACGCCAAATATAAAAAAAAACAGCTGAAAGCCTGAGAGGAAACTCTGAACCACCTCTCACTTCATCATCCTCAGTTCAGCGGACGCATAAGATCCCAAAGAAGTTTATTAACGTCTTATGAAACGAAATCTGTTTCATAAGACAGATGTGCAGGAGACGAATGAATCCATCAAAACCTGGAAGTAAACTCCTGCACAGTGTCGATGTTTCACAGATTCAGATCATGTTCAGGAGTTTAGCTGCAACGTTGGTGATTTAAAATAACCAAAACAAGAAATGAGTCGACACAGGGTGACGTCTTCTTTGTCTGCCTTGGTTTCAACCAGGTTTTAATGTTGTTGTTGTTAAAGTTTAAAACTCGGGTATCGTCTGTGACTCATCTAATTCTCACAGACATCACTCTGTCGGTGTGATGTCTGTGTTAGGACGCAGGTTTCAGAGATGCTGATGTTTGCAGATGTCTCTGCAGTGTACAGTCATCGTTGGGCTGCAGCGTGCCAGGTTTAGAGTTTCTGATACCCAAAAGAGTAAACAGCTGAGTCACTGTGACGGCGTCCTCAGACCTCCTCTGCACCACTGACCTGCTCTCTCTGTGCAGAAACAAAAACACTGCAGCTGCTCTTTCAGAAAGTTTCTGTTCCACGCAGCTCGACTTAAATTCATCCGTTTAGAACCTTTAAACAAACGTGCAAAACTTAAAGTGCTTCAGGTACGATTTAAACAAAACAGGAAACAGACAACAAAGACTTTTAAACTTCAGAGATAGAGCATGAAAGACTCGAGGACGTTATTTATGTCGCACGCTCATACAGACGGGCAGAGACATGAAAACAAAAACAGCATAAAATCACATCAAGCATGACTTTAAAGAAAGATCATTCAAAGATAAATGAGAAAAAACACCAAGAATCACGATAAAAACAACCAGGGTAATGTGTAGGTGTGTAGTTGAGGTGTGTAGTACAGGCGTGTAGTACAGGCGTGTAGTACAGGTGTGTAGTACAGGCGTGTAGTGCAGGTTAAGGTGCAGGTGTGTAGTTGAGAAGTGTAGTGCAGGTTAAGGTGAAGGTGTGTAGTGCAGGTTAAGGTGCAGGTGTGTAGTACAGGTGTGTAGTTGAGGTGTGTAGTACAGGTGTGTAGTTGAGGTGTGTAGTGCAGGTGTGTAGTGCAGGTTAAGGTGCAGGTGTGTAGTTGAGGTGTGTAGTACAAGTGTGTAGTGCAGGTTAAGGTGCAGGTGTGTAGTTGAGGTGTGTAGTGCAGGTGTGTAGTGCAGGTTAAGGTGCAGGTGTGTAGTTGAGGTGTGTAGTGCAGGTAAATGTGTAGTGCAGGTTAAGGTGCAGGTGTGTAGTTGAGGTGTGTAGTGCAGGTTAAGGTGCAGGTGTGTAGTACAGGTGTGTAGTGCAGGTAAATGTGTAGTGCAGGTTAAGGTGCAGGTGTGTAGTTGAGGTGTGTAGTGCAGGTAAATGTGTAGTGCAGGCAGCCCCTCCCTGAGCTCTGAATCTCACCATGTCTGCCGTTTGTTTTTCTCTTTGTGTCTCTTTCTCTCGTTCTCTTCATCAGGCCTAAGCCATCAAGATTATTCCTCCATCCTTCTCTCCTTCCCTCAACACAATAGCAAAAGGAAGTGTGTCTCTGTCCCAACCAAACCAACAGCTCCTCTGCTGCTCCATGGTGCCCCCCCTCCTCCTCTCTCTATCTCCGGCAGAGACTCAGAGAGCGCCCCCTGCTGGCGGTCTCCTCTGTCCCCTGTTCGTCTGACAGCTGCTGGGACGTTTGGTCTTCTCTTCTCTCCTCCGCTGTGATTCTGTCCTCTCATTAACCCCCGTGTCGTACAGAAAACATCACTCTCTCACCTAACATAATAAAAACAATCATTGTGTGAAATATTCCCGCTCTGAGGAAGTCACAGCTGCACACTATTCCTCTTTCAAACAGCCACTGGTCACTTTTAGGAGGTGCACAGTAGATTTATGTGGATCGATAGAAGAGCAGGAACGAGGCGCAGCCGAGAGATTTGAAGCCTGCGAGTCGTCTTTAACTTCAACACGGTCAGATAAAACAAACGTCACGTTAAAGTAGGGCCGGGCGATACAGCAAAAAGAATCCCTTAATACCGACATTTACCACGATATATATATAACGATAATGCTGCTAGTTTGACGCACGTCCTAATAATAAGGGATAGCAAGACATTTAGTGAAAGTTTAACGTGCTAAAGATGCTAATCACACGTTTTTAAAGCTCTGTTGTTCTCTTTGTTTCAAGTAAAGACGATGAAGCCAAGAACAACCTCTAACCAGAGCAGCTTCGTGTTAAACATCCCACTGAGAGCTACTGACCCGAGCTGAGCTTGGAGACTCGGAGTTCAGTTTTTAAAGTTAGGACTCCTCCAGTGTTCATCTTTCACCAGGAGCCGAGTCCTCCGCAGAGACCTCCGCCTCGTTAATATAAACAGACCCCTTTATTCAAACCTGTGAAATAAAAGAGTTTAAGGTTCATTCAGCGTCTCCTGATGCTCCTCAGGACGTCAGGAGAGGCTGCAAGCTGAGCTGACGGTTCTGTTAACTCTTTACACATCCTTCTTATACGTTATGATTCCACGAGTGTTCGCCGTTCATCAGGTTTTAAAAGGGAGCCGGATAATTCCCAGAGGTCTCCTGAGGTCTGCCTTTTTTCAGCCGATTCGACATGTTGAATCGGCGTCAGTCGATGATGTCGGTGAGAGGAATCTCTGATTGGCTGTTCTGAGGTTTCATTTCTCTCACACTCTCTACAGGTTCAGGAAAGCCCCTTGAGCCTGTCGCTGTAGTATCCGTGCTTTCACCCATCAGTGCGGTTTCTCCTTATTTGTCGCCTCTGCCTCTTTTTTTCTTTTTCCACTAAAAGACCAAGGGCTGACAACGCCAGCGCCACTTTCAACTTTTTATCAGATATTATTCTTGATTAGAAGTACCTACATTACGAGTGGTGCGCGGCAGCGGTGTATCATATCATAACAACCGACTACCGCCACCTGCTGGCATGGAGAGTTATTTCCTCTCACGCATGTGCAACTTTTTGGCCAAGACGTGAGGCGACGCCACAGTCGGCCTTTGTCGCCACTAGTTCTTTGCCGTCTGCTTGGTGTGTCAGGGCCTTGATGGCTCCTCAGATCTGCTGCGTTTTTCACCTTTTCTCAGAGATATCCTCTTCTTTCAGCCGCAGCACAAACGCCACTTTGCAGGACATCTCATGCAGGCAGAGTTAGATTTATTCATATCATGTAAACATGTTTATCATCAGTTTATATCATGATTGTTTTATCGCCCGGCCCGACTACAGTCCAGATATTTATAAAAAAGAATAATTTATTTGCACACTTGCTCTGCGTCGCTCTTGTTCTGAAAGTCGACCCCGCAGCTCGCTTCCATCACGGTGCCTGTGTTTAGCCTTTAACGCATCGTTTGTTTTCTTTTTTTAAATCCTCTTTTTGTTGCCAACTCGTACGCTTTAGTGGTCAGATGCCTTCGCCGTGTGGACATTAATGGTACTGCAGAGTTTCACATGTTTATCAAAACATTTCTTTTTTTAAACTTGTTGGCAGGAGCGAGAAGGGAGTTTTGTTTTTATAGATCAAGATCATTTTTTGTATCGTGTTTACATTTTTTTAACATTTTTTTTAACATGATTTCGTGGCTGAATATTAAGGCGGTAGCTCGTTAAAAATGCTAACTTGATGTTGTTAAAGACCAGAAGGGCCGACATCAGTTCACCGCAGCTGGTCGGATCACAAGGAGCTCTTGTTGCCATGGTAATTTCTTTCAATTTGCTCTTCCTGACTCAGCGTCCTTGGGTTGACGAAGGATTCACACAGACGTTAAAAAACGTTCAGAAGCTTTTAAAAAAGGGAATAAGCAACGGAGACACAGCGGAGCGTTCAGCGCAGAGATGCCCTGAGAGGTCGATTAATAATCACACATTTAAATTCAGTCGTCTTTTATCTGTCGGTGTAGGAGTAAAGCTGGTGTTATTATGACCTGAAGCGTTGATTTCACTGTCGTGCTCGTGTGTTGTTGGTGTCGTTCGGTGGTAACGCAGCCTCTCTGGATGCTGTATTTTTGAACACAGAGCTTTAACCGCTCACAGTCGGTCGTTTTCAGGTGAACGTCTCTCGTGGCGAGTGTTTCCTCCGGATCGACGTGTCATTTCTTGCTGAATGTAAACGACTGTAACATCTCGGAGGTGTAACTGTAGGCTGTGTTTGTAGATTTTGAAAACGTGCATTCACTCCGCGGCTTCTTGGTATGCTACCTGCCTTTCTTCTTCATTCCTCCGACGAGTACTCCTTTACTTCGAATGCAACCCCGAACAAAAGAACTGAATATGTACATCACATAATTATGACAGTATCGTTGTGTTAGTGGAATGCTTATTTATTGAACTGTCTCTTCTTCTTGACATATATCGTGTGATTCAGTTCATCCATGGTGAGGTCTATAAGCACTATCTTAGTAAGTAGGACTGCATTATTATATTTACCATTCTGCATTGTGAAGATGATTGCATCAACACTTGTTGCTCTTCTCAAATAAAGTTTTTCATTTGTGACCTTTTGTCTTTTCTCTGCATCACGTCAACACGTCTGAATCAGTGCTGTCATGTTTCATCTCCAGACGAATAGAAACACTGCAAAGCATCTTATTGAGCCACAGCTCCCCCTGCTGGTGATCAGGGGCGTGCCCAGAGGGGTGTCGTTTCCTCCACTTGAAATCTGATTGGCCAACCCAAAATCCTTAAATATTGCTGTATTCACATCTGCACTCCTGACAAACGACAGAATCTTGGAAATCTCTGAAAGGGAAGGTACCAAATGCTGAGTGACCATGAAGTCATAGAGTGAGCAGTCAACGGGTCAAGGACACGGACGAGACGGAAGGACCAAGGGAACCCTCCAGAGTCAGACTCTCCGTCTTGTGCACGTCCTTTAAAAATTCCAGAGACCATCCGCACGAAAAGCAAACCTGCGTTGTCGGGGGTCACTCCCTGCTGTTGGTTCTTCCTTTCCTGCAGGATTCTGTCGATCGTCTCATAAAAGTGTTTCACATATTTAAGATTTGGTTTGCACTTCCCAGCCACCGTAGATTCTAGTAAAAATCAACGATATCGATAGCTTTTGAAAACACAGGCTTCTAGTGGACGATGGGATGTTCGCGGTGTCTAATTGTCTAATACGGGCTTTTCCAACCTTGGGGTCGCGACCCCATGTGGGGTCACATGGAATTCAAGTGGGGCGCCTGAAATCTTTATTTATTGATCAATCAAAAACATATTGTGTATTTAAATATATTGAACAGAGGCTGCTGTGGGCCATAACCAAAACAAAAAACAGCTGAGTCTCCGTCCGTCTGTGCAGAGACGTCCTCGCAGCCTTTCTTCCTCCGTCACGATAATAAACACCAAACAGTCTAAATGTGTCTAAGATGAATGTTTACTTTCAACACAACAGAAAAACTGTGACATTAATTTGAGCAAACAGCTGTCTTTAGGACGTCTGGGGTCGCCAGAGTTTTGTGACATCAAAGTGGGGTCATGAGCCAGAAAAAGGTCAGGAACCAACGCTCTAATGGAGACCTGTATTTAGAACGTGTTTTTCCAAGTTTCTTTACAAACAGTCGTTTAGCTTCAGGCTGGTTTACGTTTACAGTTTGAAAAGCGTATCTGTGTTCAGCACGTTCTTCCTGCGAGTGTCTTTCGGTTTTCTAAGCGTCTAAGTCAATTTAAACTTTCAGCCAGAAGAGAACGACCAACGTGTTCCTGTTGATGAGATGAATAATCATGAGCTCCTTCTGAGCTGGTACACAAACACCTTTAACTGGATGGTAATAAAAACACACGTTTACTACAAAGCCGGATTTTTGGTCATCAAGGTCACTTCAAGGTTAGCTCGGAAGGTGGTTCACTTCTTACTGTGGTCGATCACCATGGTAACACATGATACACTGAACGCCTGACGGGCTCAGGAACAGGTTACGCTCGGGATAAATGCTGCGTTACATTTACCTCTGAACTCGGAGCTGGGAATGACGTCACACCCGAGTTGACCGTGTTCCAGTTGCAAGTCGGAAATGAAATATGGACTCCACCAGGAGTACCTTTGTTTTGTCAGCTAATACCAGACAATAACAACACACAATGACGACATTTCCACAAATAGAACTTAAACGATACTATCGGTGTGATTGATTTAAAGGGGACATATTATGAAAAATCCACTTCTACAGTGTTTTTGAACATTTATTTGTGTAACCTGAGTGTCGACCCACACAATGTGAAATAAACCCATCCAGTCCTTTGTTTGTGGTCTGCATGAGTCTGACAACACAGAGAAAAATGCCCTGTTTCAAATGTTCTCTCCTTGTGACATCACAAGTTGGATTCTGATTAAAAAAAATCCCCTCCCCTCCCCTGGTATCTCCACCCATGGACTCCACCTCCAGCCTTGAGCTAAACTTTTGCACAGGTCCGCCATCTTTATTCTCGCTAGCGAAGGAGTGATGTCTACTGGGAAAACACAGGGAGGGCTCATTGCATTTAAAGAGACACACACACCAAAACGGAGCGTTCTGAGAGAGCTGGTTTCTACAGGGTCACAAACCTCCTCTGATGCTTGATTCATGTTATATTTGGACCAAAGCACAGCACAGATGTTTCATTTAGACCACAGGGGACTGTTTGAAAAGGTGGAGAAGGGGAGAATATGTCCTCTTTAATCACACAAAAAGAGGAACAAGCAGTTAATAAACACTATAGTTACAGCTTTAACGTTACGGTTGATACACGTAGCAGCCATGTTGGATTTTAACTCGGGCTACTGAATTTTCTCGGAGTTTCCGAGTCGGAATTCCGACTTCAGGGGGCGTTCCAGTTGACACTTCCGACTGGGAACTCAGAATTTCCGTCTTCCGAGATCAAATGGAACGCAGCAAAAGGACCAACATGAATGAAGCTCCGCCTACTGACCAATCAGATGTCTTTATCGTAGAGGGTATTTGTGAGCTGATCGTGAGAGGGGAGGAGAGAGAGAGCTAGCGACAAACATTTTGTGTCTCCTGTTTGATTTCACCTGTACAACGATAAGCCTACATTAATTAAAGTAATTAGTTCTGATTTTAACCTTCAACACGGACTGAGGACGCACCGCAGCCTCGTGGTTGTGTTCAGATATTAAACTACTGGATACGATGCACAAAGACTCGCAACGCTACGACTCCCAAAGACATTGATTTATTTGTTATATGCATCGAAGAACACAACCATTCGAGCGGGCTCCAAACTTCAATTCATATAACAAATAAATCAGTCTATCTGTGGGAGTCGTAGCGTTGCATCTTTGTGCATAAAATACTTTTTTTTAACGACTCAATACCTGAATAAGTGATGTGTGTGTGTTTGATGGCTTTTCCAAGATGTAAAATTAGTCACACTTTTCGCTATATTCATTTTTATTGGCTCCATGCCTGTTTCTTACCGTCAGCGCTGCAGCTGAAATATAACGTCCAACGCCATCATCCATGCCACCAGAGCAGCTAATTCATTGAAGGGAAGATCTAAGGCGAACTAACGACGGGAGGAGCCTTTGTGTTTAACTTCTTCATATTTATTAGCAAAGTCTCCTCGAATTTGCTAAATATGACGCTCGCTGATTGTGATAGGTTATACGAAGCTAACTCTGCCCCTTTTATGTGAATGCGCTTGTAGAAACCAAGCAGCCAACCTCCGGTGTTGAAAAATAAAGCCAATGCTGAAGTGTAAAATCCTGCAGTTCCTCGAGTGTCCACTAGAGGCTGGCTGCAGAAGCACAGGAAGTCACATACACACCCATTCAGAAAAGCCTGTTTTTACAGCAGACATTAACATGTTTACAGCCTGGTTCAAGAAACCAAACAGGTCTGATTAGCTCATGTCTCGATCAGCACACACTGTACGGGGGGTGAATGTTTTGATGACTCATCAGTTTTGATTTGATGAAGGATAAGAGTTATTCACAATAAGGCGTGTAGCTGACCTGATTGACAGGTGGGCGCCGTGTAACGGTTTGTCAGGAGGCTTAAAACCCGCCTCAGCTCCAGCTCTCAGCCTGTCGTTAGGTTGACTGAAAGTTAGACTGAGACAGCATTTCCAGCATGGAGACCGCCATCGATGGGACTCCAGCGCCCCCTGCAGGAACAGACGGGTGACGCCACTCAGGCTATATATTAACAATCTATGATAGAAACTCTGGAGTTGATTTATGAAGTCTTAAACCAGCTGAGATCGTCAAGAGTGACGTCTTAAAGGGGGCTTAGTAAATCCAGATAACTGAAGATCGGTCGTGTTGATGGTCGTGTTGATGGTCATGTTGATGGTCGTGTTGATGGTTGTGTTGATGTTTTTGTGTCTGCAGGACGGCAGCGGAGCTCTCCAGCGTGCAGGCTCTCTGGGAAAGCTCAGAGACGTTTTGCGTCGAAGCAGCGAGCTGCTGGTGAAAAAACTTCAGGGTAACGGACCTCCTGAACCGCGCAGCACCAAGTAAGAAGAAGAAAACTGTTACTGTAACAGCTGATTAGAACCACTTTAAATTACATTAATGTGTTTTTAGAAATAATTTATTTCTGATGTCAGATCATTTATGAACTTTATTTTCTCACTGTTTCATCGACAGCATGAAGCGAGCTGCGTCCTTGAACTACCTGAACAAAACCAGTGACGACCAGTTCCAGGTGAGGAAACACAAAGTCTTAAAAAAAGTAAAAACAGTTTTTATGTTTTGTCTCCACTATCAAAGTACGACTCATTAAAGTAATGTTCAGGGGGCGCCGGGTAGCCTAGCGGTTACGTCGTGCTCCCCATGTACAGAGGCTGTAGTCAGAGGCGCTGCATGGCAATAGGCAAGGCAGGCAACTGCTTGGGGCCCCAGACAAGTAGGGGACAAACTTTACACCACAGCAGTGGCTCAAAATGTGCACATTTTCCAATGACAGTAGGAACCTCCCTAAGGGGGCCCCATCTGACAGCACTAACTCTCGTTGCCCTGCTAAGCGTAGCATGCATTGCATTTTTTTGAAAACCAAAGACCAAAGAAAGAGTAACAAAGAGGAAGAGGAGTGATAAACGCTGGATGGAGGGCCCCCCTAGACTGTAGAATCGTCACTGGCTGTAGTCCTTGTCGTGGCAGCTGTGGGTTCCAATCCGCCCTCGTCTCTTTGCTGCATGTCACCCCCCTCTCTCTCCTCCCAGCATTTCCTGTCTCTCTTCAGCTTTCTAATAAGGCCAATAAGTCCCATATATGAAATAATGTTGTGTCTGTTTCATGTTTCTGTGTCAGACTCGAGGAGGCGGTAACTTCAGGGAGAGCCGCGGTCTGAGCTCGAGCACCGTGGACCTTTACACTGGAAACTGAACTACTTCCTGTTGAAAAGTTCCTTTTCTTTGGCTTGTTCTCTGAGTCGCAACGATCACTAACAACACTACCAGACCCAGCAGCCTCCCACATGGCGTTTCTCTGCAACCCAAAGACCTGATTCCTCGAAGATTCTGACCCAAAGACTTGATTTAGTCTGTGAAACGTGTTTCATTTTTAAATTCAGGGTGTTTTTTAATGTTTCCCTCTTTGTGTTCCATGACGCCTCGGTGCCTCTTACACACGGCCATGAAACAACCTGGTCTCTCACTGTGAGTCGGCACTTTGTCTTCAGCGGTGGCTGTCAAACACTTCCTCACGCTGTTTTGATTTAAAGGTGGAGTCAGTAGCATTTTTCTTTGCAGCTTGTAAACACAACATTCAAACGTGGCCCCTCCTCCTGGGCTCATCGCCCCCAGAAACTCTCACTCCCTGCAGGACGTAGTGTGTACGTTTACTAATTGTAGCTACACTGCAAGCTAACGCACGCTAGCAAAAGCTAACCGCCGGTGTTTGTCACCTGCCTGTCCAACAGGAAGTAGACCAACTCCACGTCCACGGGTAAAAGCCAACACAAGGTTCACCCTCGTTTTAGAACGAGCTTTATCCGCTTGGTGTTTCTCCTCACTGTGATTATATTTTCTCTTCTTTGCTGCTACGTCCACGTCCGATATATTTGCTGATTTGAATCCTGTCCAATCGCTGAATTGTATCCACTGCTAAACTCACCCGTGCTGTCATTGGCTGGAGGAAACACACCAGCTCCGCCCAGAAACATCCCCAATCCAACCAAAACAAAGCAGAACAGTAAAATCCAGTCAGAGGACAGGGTCTCTGCAGACACAGTCACCAGCACACATGTACGGAGGCCCAGAAGGGACGATGGAGCAGCTTTACTTCAGGATAAGTCTGTATTTTATTTTGTAGGAAGAAGCTTCTGACTCCATCTTTAAGACGAATGTTTTGTGTCTCCCTGTGCCATCCATCGTTGTAATATGTTGTAGATTTCATGTCCTGCATTAATAGAAGTGTAATGAATCAGTCTGCTGGGTTCAAGTGACAGAATGTAAAGTTGTAAATCATAGTTTTTATTTCGTTTGAATGCTTAAATTGCCTGTTGAGATTTATTGAAATGCGAGGTGTCGGTGTAAGCTTTGGGAGACAGGGTGAGACATGCAAACTGCTGAATTCATGCGAGTACTTTTTAAAAGTTTAAAATGTGACTTTCATTGAGCGTTGACCTCCAGGTGTGTGTTTCCTGCACGCAGAGAAAACCAGCGGATGAATCTCTGAGTCGTGTTCTTCCTCAGATCGCTCCGAGACACAACCATGAAAATGTTCGATGTTTTAATTTGTGTTTAAATGAAAATCACACGTCTGAGCCGGGTTGACTGATTGATCCGGTTCCTCCTGAATGATCCGTGGTGCCTGATGTGTTCCTCACCTGCAGGCCGAGCCGTAAACTGAACGTCTCTTCCAGCTGTTTACAGCTGTTCCAGCTGTTTACAGCTGTTTACAGGTGTTCCAGCTGTTTACAGTTGTTTACAGGTGTTCCGGCTGTTTACAGCTGTTCCAGGTGTGATGCTTATCCCGATGATTACGGTGTGAGAACGATAGATTTTGCACATTTCTCTGATGTCTTCTGTCTTTGATCCTTTTTATTCTTTGGTGAAGCTTATTAAAAAAAACTGGATGTTCTGTAATTATCATGTTTCCTGTTTTTATTTTTATTTGTAAGAAATGTAAAAAAATAAAATCATGAAACGTGGAAATGTGCAGGAAAGAGAAATCACTGTCATGATGATTGTTGGTAAAAAAAAAGAATGTTTGTATGTTTGGATCTGATTCTATAAAATCACAAGTGTCATGAATAATGTGTGATGTTCAATCCGACCGGCTGTGTGAACCTGATTCAGAAATAAAACCGTTTTCTATTCACACCTGTGTGTTTGTCGTTTGATGGGACGATTCTCTGCACGAGAACAAACTACTGAGACCTCTGCAAACGTTTGTTTTCCTCTGGTTCGGATATTTAGAGATATGTGTTTGAATAAAATGTTTTTTCTAGCTTCCAAGGAAAATATTATTTAGATATTGAGCATAGCAACAGTCTGCTATTCGTCGATACATTGCCATGTTAAGAGGAAAACACCGTTACTAAGGAAAGCAGACGGTTGCTAGGGCAATGAATACTTCATATTACTCGAGTAATATTAAATATGTGTAGCCGATGTGTTAAAGCAGCTGTTACATGATTTATATTTTATATTATTATTGTGTTTCTTTGCCACATCGTTCAGTTTTTACATCTTTTAACCTTTTCTTCCTTCATTATCCTCTTCTTTTTTCAATATGGAACTTTATTTAAAGAGGACATATTATCCTCCTTCTCCAGCTTTTCAAACAGTCCCCTGGGGTCTAAATGAAACATCTGTGCTGTGCTTTGAAATATAACATGAATCAAGCACCAGAGGAGGTTTGTGACCCTGTAGAAACCAGCTCTCTCAGAACGCTCTTCCTGGTAGACATCACTCCTTCGCTAGCAAGAATAAAAATGGCGGACCTGCACAAAAGTTTAGCTCAAGGCTGGGGGTGGAGTCCATGGGTGGAGATACCAGGGGAGGGGAGGGTATTTATTTACCAGAATCCCACTGTGACATCACAAGGAGAGCACATTTGAAACGGAGCATTTTTCTCTGTGTGGTAAGACTTATGCAGACCACAAACAAAGGACTGGATGGATTTATTTCACATTGTGTGGGTCTGTAGACACTCAGGTTACACAAATATATGTTTATAAAACACTGTTCAAGTTGGTTTTTCATAATATGTCCCCTTCAAATCATCATTCAGGACATTTACCGATCCAACAACGCATCCACTTCAAAATCCTGCTCCTCACCCACAAAGCGCTCCATCACCAGGCCCCCTCCTACCTCACTGACCTCCTCCATCATCACACCCCTTCCCGCAGCCTCCGTTCCTCCGAAGCAAATCTCCTTGCCCCTCCCATCAGGACCAAGCACCGAACCTGGGGCGACAGAGCCTTCTCAATAGCCGCCCCCTCCCTCTGGAACTCTCTCCCACAACATATAAGAGACTGCTCACATCCAACAACCTTCAAAAAACTCATCAAAACCCACCTGTTCAAAACTGCTTTTATAACAACCGGTGTTTGATTTTAATTGTGTGTTTTTATTTGTAAATGCATTTTCACTGTTTTAATCTGTAAAGCGTCTTTGAGCACCGTGTAAAGCGCTCTATAAATAAAATGTATTATTATTATTTACAATTTTTATATTCTTGCACGCAGATTGAACAAAGGTTCATCTTAGTAGTTTGTTTCTGTGAGAAGTTTTAAAAGTCGTGAGAAACGATTTAGGTACAAAAAGAGAAAGAGACTAAATGAAATACAAAGAAAACAAAGGCTGGGCAGTTAACCAATCATCAACAAATAAAAACAATGAAAGGCTTTAAACATCCACCATCTTTGTATACATGAAGTCTTTACTGATCTTAATTAGATTGATTTTGTCCTCTCTTTTCATAAACACACTGACGTCACTTCTTTCAGCGGGTTGATGTGATTTCAGAGTTTCGTGTCCATAGCAACCGAGCGGGAAACCAGGCCGTTGCCTTGTGTCGTTGGCCAATCAGAATGAAGTAATAACGCCGTTTAAAATCGTTTAAAGTTGTTTTTAAAGTGTGAGTGATATTTTTACGGACAGGCGTCTCTTCTAAAATACATTTTTAATTTTAATTAAAAAGTAAATTACGGATTATTTACTCCATGGGATGTCGGAACATAGTTTTAGATATGTTCAATAATGTGAGTAACGCTGTGAAACGGCCCTTCGTTTTCTAATGGCGCAGTGACACGGTTAAACCAGGAGGTGGCGCTGTTGTATTCGTTATCCCGGCTCAGGTACGGGAGCCGGAAGCTCCCCTATGGAAAAAATGAGGGAAAACAGTCAAGTTAGAATTTCAGATTAACACCGGATATGTGACACTGGATTTCAAAATAAAAGACTTTAAGGTCAATTCGGATTTTACAACTCATTTGAAAAAGTTTTGTATGTAGTTTGAGCTCATAGATTATGATAATATTATACAGTTTTACAACATGCTAATGTGAAAAATAATATTGTTAAAAGAAAATTAAGTGAAATAAATAGTCTGAACATATGCATATTTTTGAATTAAATAAATTCCAAAAATTGGGTAGAGATTTTAAATATATAAATAACCTTTCATTACTCTATTTACATATCTTATAGGGCTTTTTTTCTTTAATTCATTTGTTTTACATTCATTTAATGTTCCTTGTGTGAAAGTACTTTTGTTAACTTTCTAATCTTTGTTGGGGCTTTCTAATTTCTAACAATTTGGGTTAAAAATAAATTAAAATTACTTCCGCTTGTGGTCATGATTCTGATTCTGAAAGACCACAGTGTGAGATGAAAGATGGCTAAACTAAAGACGAATACATTTAAGTAACGCACAATTAATTTAAAGGGGCTTTTTTCTTCATTTGAAATGTGCTGTAGGTTAATTAAAAAAAGAATTCTTTATTATATTCATTGTGAAAGTCTAGACCGGAACTGACGTATGTTGTTTCGTCACGCTTGATGCTGGAATAGAAACCCTCTCTGGCTGTGGGAGGAAGCCGACTCTGAAACACCGCGGAGACAAACTCGCTGTTGTTGCGGACTGAAGTGACCGGCGGTCGGTGGATCGGTACGCGGCGGACAGCGGACACTCACGCCGGGCTGTGATGAACCTCTGCGGGCTGAAAACACGCCGAACCCCCGGTCCTTAAAACACCTGGAGAATTAAAGTTGGCCTCAAACTTTCCGCGCGGCTCCTCGCTCTGAACTCAGGTCACTCGTCCGTCTGTCTGGAGCCGTCCTCCACATGTTTCCGCCTCGTTCCTGCTAGTTTCCACAACAACCAGGTGAGCAGGCCGTGTTTTCCCCCGGGGACCTGCGCAGGTAACGCGGCTAGGTTTACCTTTACGCACACGGTGACGCACGGATCTCTTTGACGCTCCCCTTTCGCAACACGGCTCTACCAAAGCCGCCGGAGAACACAGAGAACCGGTGATCCGCCGGAGCACCAGGACGGGCATGGATGTACCCAGAGAGAGCCAGACCCGGCGGGAGGAGGCACGGAGGACCCCCGCGGGGAGGAAGAGGAGGAGGACAGGAGCGGCGGAGACGATGTTCACCGTCGGTTTTATCTGCATCCAAGGTTGGTACTCAGCTACTGTACTTTTCATTAACAGTGTGCATACTTTGTATTTTTTATTTCCATTAATTTCACGTAGGAAAACGTGCAAACTGCAGACCCTCACAGAGCTGCAGACCCCGACATTGACCTCCATGCTTTACTGCTTTCAGTGAGTTCATTGTTACACAAACAATGAACATCTGTTTTACTGCGAGTAAAAGTTGCTTTCCCATTCTTTCCCTCACATGAACGCTTTCTTTTGGGTTAAAACTTCAGCCCAGTTTTTGTTTGGGGTCCGCAGAGGAAGTGGGGCACCCGTCCCCCTCCCCCACTGACCCCACTTTTGGGGGAAAAAACAACAACTGCAGTTTTGAGAAGCTTTCTGCCTCCAAAATGGCTGAAATGAGAAGAATTGAGATGCAGGAGGATTGTGAGAGGGACCACTCTGGGCTTAAATAACATGTTCACATATTTTACATTCACCATTTTTAATTGATTCAACATGAGTTTCTATTCTGAAGGAAACCTACTGATGATTACATGCTGCGTCTTTTCCCTCTTTTTCTTTGTCCTTTGCACCAAAATACTAAGACACATTCATCCTGTGCAAACCTCTTGGACAAAGACATACAGTTCACATGTTTTTTGTATCATATGAACTGTATGTCTTTGCACAAACACCCTCACATCTGTTTGCATTATTAGTGAAACATCAGTTAAGTTTCTCATTTGAAGCATTCGAGTGTCTGCACGATGCTGCGTTTTCAGCTTTCCCTAAAAGCAGCTCTGCTATGTTGTTAAATATCCCCCGAAGTGAACTTCATCCGCACACTGTGCCGTTTGTGATTATCATATTCATAACTGTGTTTGCATGTTTGAGCCGCAGCCTGGCAGCTTTACGGAACTCGTTCATGTGCAGAGAGGGAGAGCGAGGGGGAGATGTACTTCTGCCTGAGTGTGATCCAAAGAGAGGAGCCAGAAACAGAAAAAAAAGAACACGACTCGACGCCCTGCCTCATTGTGGAAGCCGTTTAAAGTTCACAACCTCTGTGAGGGATTCTTCTTCGTTGGTGTGAGGAATGTTGTGTTATCCTGCAAGAGGATCAGGATGATGAACTCGCCGCTCATCATGTCACAACTCAGTCACGTTTATCTGATCTGCAGGCTGAGACGTTGGACGAGCTGTGATTGTGTTGTTCCTGAGCCTTCAACACGGCCCTGATGGTCTCAAACATTCCTCTGGGCTGGAGCGTCTGTGCCCCCCCCCCCCCCATGGTGCCCAGTGTGGATGAATGTGTCCTCTGTGTGCAGCAGCGGGGGGGCTGAGGCTGCTGTGGGTCTGTGTTTATACGAGTCATGAATAGAGGCGAGCCAGGTACACTCCTGACAGCCTCTCCACGCCGCAGCCCGCTTCACAAGTGAGCTATTTTTATAAACGGCTCTCTGAATGTGTGAAAGCAAAATGGCGACCAATGCCAATGTTTCTGAAACGGCTTTATTGAGACCGTGAAAAAACCCACTAAACCAAACGGAGAACGTCTCTGCAGGATCGGAGTGTTTCACACTAATATTTACCCAGATCTTTTTTAGTGTAAGTTTACAGTAATCACAGTTCCTCTCCCAGCTTTACTCTTGAGCTGGTTTCTTCTGTTATTGTTTCATATTATATTCTCTATACTTCTGTTACAGAGCACGAGTAGGTGGTTTAGTATTTAGATAAATGATCGCACGTAGCCTGACTAGAGCTGAACAATGGTTACCTAAACAAAGGCCCTCGTTCTAAAGAGATGAACCTCGTTTACTGACAACAGTTGACCTCTCTCGTGGTACATACTTTAAACGTAGACGTGCTGCTTATAATCTTTATTAAATAAAATAAATACGATGCTCATCTCTTGATCATTTCTCATGATGCTGCAGATCTTCTGATTCCTCTCCAGCTCCTAATGACCGCAGGAACTCTGCCTG
This sequence comes from Tautogolabrus adspersus, assembly GCA_020745685.1. Taxonomy (NCBI): domain Eukaryota; kingdom Metazoa; phylum Chordata; class Actinopteri; order Labriformes; family Labridae; genus Tautogolabrus; species Tautogolabrus adspersus. The sequence continues at coordinate 1,458,983 of CM036541.1, read as the reverse complement.
TGTTTGATTTAATTCTACAAATAAGCCTGCCTTTGGTTTTCATGCATCAGACATTATTCTATTTGTAGCTGAGCAGCGGCGTGCTCTTAATGCAGCTCTGTGAGTGGATAAAAGCCACAAATGGAGTTCATGTCTGTGATGTTAACGCAGCGTCTTTCCTCCTAACCACCTTCCTGTTTCACTCCGGTGAACATCATAGTTTGACCTGCAGGACGAGGAGGCTCAGGCTGGGGGAGGATTCCTCCAGCTCTTCACGGCTCTGGTTTCTGGTCATTTATCAGAGCGTGTTTTTTCAGGTTAGGGTTAAACCTTTTGAACCTGAGAGTCGATGGTACGTTCGGTTTGCACTCAGAGGCTCTTCTCCCAGGGGAGGATCTTCTTTCACTCTCAGAGCTTTAAGATCATGGAGACCCAATATCTTATATTCGACATGCTTGTCACTTCATGGTCCATGCATCCATCAGACAAGAAATACGGAGCTTTCCCGTCTCAGGGGAAAATGAGGGCGGGATGCAAGACCTTTCAAAAATACTACCAGGCTTCTAATGATACAAAGCTTAATGCAAATGGGTGAAGTATCCCTTTAACTGCAAACATACATGTGCGTACTGAGCATGTTAAAATGTCCAACTTTACAGCTGCAGTTCCTCCAGTGTCCACTAGAGTCTGTCTCCTGCAGTGAGTCAGTCCCCATAGAGCTACATGTTAAAATGTCCAACTCTACAGCTGCAGTTCCTCCAGTGTCCACTAGAGTCTGTCTCCTGCAGTGAGTCAGTCCTCATAGAGCCCCATGTTAAAATGTCCAACTTTACAGCTGCAGTTCCTCCAGTGTCCACTAGAGTCTGTCTCCTGCAGTGAGTCAGTCCTCATAGAGCTCCATGTTAAAATGTCCAACTTTACAGCTGCAGTTCCTCCAGTGTCCACTAGAGTCTGTCTCCTGCAGTGAGTCAGTCCCCATAGAGCCCCATGTTAAAATGTCCAACTTTACAGCTGCAGTTCCTCCAGTGTCCACTAGAGTCTGTCTCCTGCAGTGAGTCAGTCCTCATAGAGCTCCATGTTAAAATGTCCAACTTTACAGCTGCAGTTCCTCCAGTGTCCACTAGAGTCTGTCTCCTGCAGTGAGTCAGTCCTCATAGAGCCCCATGTTAAAATGTCCAACTTTACAGCTGCAGTTCCTCCAGTGTCCACTAGAGTCTGTCTCCTGCAGTGAGTCAGTCCCCATAGAGCCCCATGTTAAAATGTCCAACTTTACAGCTGCAGTTCCTCCAGTGTCCACTAGAGTCTGTCTCCTGCAGTGAGTCAGTCCTCATAGAGCTCCATGTTAAAATAAACATGTTTACAGTCTGGTATAAAAACAGTTTGGGTCTCTAGAGCTCATTTCTCTCTTCAACTGTACGGGCTGAACGTTTATACAACTCATGTGTACGTTATATTAAGGCTAACTCGATGACCGTCTAAACTTCTGGCTCCAGAACCAACATGGCAGCGGCCCACATGTTTAACTTAAAGCTTCATATATGAGGTCTACAAACAACTGGAGATACCAGAGTATAGCTTTGTCCATCAAATATAGAGACTTTGGGTTTGCCAAAGCAAATCTGAAGCAGCCACACGTTACCTTGATGCATCAAATGTCCCCTTTTCTTTGAAGCTTTGAAAGGAGTTTAGTTGTCCCAAATCATGTAATCATCCCATCCACCCGAGGGAGAGACTAATAACAGGAGGATTTGAGAGCTTCTGAGATGTGTCCGCTGTGATATTAAACTTCTTGCGTGGCCATGTAAGGAGTTAATCGACTGGTTTGTGAAGAAAAATCTGTTTCCATCTTTGTTGGGGCTGTGAAATGTCCACTGTGGTTGTTAACAGTGAAAAGCTCTTAATCATCCATCAGAAACAAACAAAGCATGGTGAGAACAGAGGCAGCGCTTTAAATGATTTCTGAACCTAACGACCCGTGGACTGCTCTGGTCTGTGTCTGCGTTAAAGGGAACATATGTTGGCGCATGTGGTTCTTGTTTTCCTGGCGTTGCTGTTGGACTCTGTGGTTGTGATCAGGGGTTTGGAGAAGTTCAGCCTCTGTTTCCATCTCTCTTGCTGTAGTTGCTCTGTTGCTCCTCCTGGTTGCCGGTCGGACTGTGGTGTGGAGGATCTCTGTTGTTTATAGACTCGGTGTCTGTCTGCACAGCTCTGTCTCCGCTCTGCACCCCGAGCCTGCCGCTGCTGGCTTCATGCTCTGTGCTGTTTCTGATCACTTCTGCAGCAGGAAATAATTATTCCGTTTAAAGACGAGACAAGCTGCACAATCTGGAAACATGACATTATTTATTTTCTCCAACTTTCCACCAAGCGGTCCGGTACAGTTTCGTACGGTAAACCCTGACCGTGCCTGCGCTTCCACAGCCAACCAGCCCCTTACTTGGTAGGCGGGGGTAAGCCAGATGACTTTAGGCTTTAGGGTCAGATCGCTTCTCATTCAACAGAATGCCAGCTAAAAAGTAGGACGCTAAATATCGTTTATTTTTGTTCCATTCCCAACTTTTAAAAGTGGAAACAGCAATAACTGCGTAACATACCGTACTGGACTGAACCAGACCGACCAAGGCTGGCTGCACTCTAGACTATTTATGGTCTGATCAAACATTAAACATGTTCGATATTAACGATTCATTACAGATCAGGCTTCCTCTGACAGAATATCCGCGTTAGCCAATGACAGCGAGCAGACTGGGATGCTGCGTACTTTTACATCGCAGGTAAACTCAGGTGTTTAAAGGTCCCATATTAAGCTCTTTTTGGGGATCATATATCTAATGTATGTGCCTACTAAAGTACGTTCACAATCGCTAATGTTCGAAAAAAGTGTCTGTTTTCATGTACTGCCGATCGATGCAGCCCGTCTCATCTGCCTGTGTTTGTTACGCTCTGAATCCCCCCCGAGCAGGGTCCCCACGTGTGCCAAGTCTGATCTGATTGGTTGGCCGATCTGCTCTGTTGTAATTGGTCAGTCGTTCGGACAATTCTCGGAAATGTTACGCCCCTTTTACCATATTTGGAATTCAGCTAATGTGCAGCATGAGCTTGTGCTTGCTACAACGAGCCAATGGGCTTGGATCAGTGACATCATCGCAGTGTGATGTCACACGGCACTTTTCAACGAGGGGGGCTAGAACCGAGCGTTACATGCAGCTACTGCTACTGCTAACAGGAGGAGGTAGGAGAAGACGTGTTTCTGTGGACTTTGAATTTTTGCACATAGATGTGCCTAAACATGAACAAGACACCTGGAGAACACTAAAGAGCATATACAACCAGAAACAGCAGAATATGGGACCTTTAAACCACGTCTAGTTACAGCGATCGATCATTACCATGTGATTTAACTTCTCTCAGAAGCAGTTTCCATTTTAACCCCGGCCTGGTCTATTCTCCTGATTCTGGATCACTTCTCGTCTCTCGTGATCACCTCTGGCTTCATTTTCACTTGAAGATGAACATAGATTGTTTTAGTGGTTTGACATGGGGCAGGTATCACTGACTGTGTTTTAAACTTTACGATGACTTTCCCCCTGCAGGGCAGGTGTGAGGCCCTGCTGAGGGGAAAGCTCGCCTTCACTCTGAAACTAAATCTCTGTTTTGTTCCCACGTCGCTGCCAAGGCTCGAGCAGCGCTGCATTCAGATGCATCTGATGGAAACGTGCAGGAATGCCTCGTTTGGCTTGAGCCCGTTTGAAGGGAAGGGGGGAGAAAGGAGTCTGGCATGCCGTTGCATAATCCCAGCAGCCATTAACTCTTTGTGTCCCAGGGCTGAATGAACTCATCGCGGCGTCGGCCACAGGCGGAGTGACAACAGGCAGCTCTCAATCAGCCTCGGCTCCGCCCCTCCAAGGCAGCAGATTTAAACAGGCTGAAAGGAGCTGGTGTTTAATGTGCGAGGCCTTCAGCTGTGTTTGATCTGCTCCTGAAAGAGGTCAGCTGTCTACAAGTGACCCTGCAGACCGCCCGATTATTGTATGCAGAGAGAATATGTTTACCTTCTGTAGTTTACACGTCGTCGAATCTGTGCTGACTCACTCAGGCTTCCAGTTTCTTCTTCTCTGTTGTGTTTGGACGTACTTCTCTTCATCCTGGAGGGACAGATTGGTCTCTCAGTGTGCCACAGGGCCCGATAAAAGCTTTCAAACTGAGAGTTACTTTTCAAAAGGGCAGCAGTAGCTCAGTCCGTAGGGACTTGGGTTGGGAACCGGATGGTCGCCGGTTCAAGTCCTGATGCGGACCAAAATATGGAAGTTGGTCTGGTAGCTCAGGGGGCTCACTCTGACATCTCTCCATTAATGCATGTCCACAGGTCGTGTTTGTGCATGTGTGTGATTCAGTGTGTGTGAGAAGCATGTCTCTCAATAACAAAGTGTGAACCAGAATTAATAACCAGATTAATAAAGTATATAAAAATATATAAAAGGAAACCTCAGCCTCTCTCTGCAGCAGGTACTCTTTCTAAGTCTGCAGGGTCATTCATTTATTTCTCCCTCACAGTGTCTGCTCTGTGGACACCTTTCTGCTGAGCTCTGTGTGTAACATGTTCAGAGGATTGATGTTTATTCGATCCTCTGCATGCTTCTGTTTCAGCATCATTTCAGCCTGAGTCACTAATGTTTGTCTTTCTGCTCTGAAACGTCCTGTAACAGCGGAGCTCATCAAGGAGCAGGTTCATCTATCGGCTCCTTAATCACCTGAAACCTCTGCTGACCCGACACCGAGCTCTGTTGGCCACATGTTGAGTCGACAAGTCGACAGTAATTAAGCGAGCAGAGAGAGAGAGAGACTCATTACACGATGAGCAGCATCGTTAGTTTCTCAGGTTTTTAATCGTGTTAAACTTCCTCCTCAGCTTCTTCTTCACTGCTGCTGCTGTCCTCACACTCTGTTTCACCTCCTCTGCTCCTCTTCACTCGTTCGTTCCACTTTCCCAAACTGTGCCAAACCTCGAATCCCTTTAAACCCCCTCCTCTTTATTCTGCTGCCCTCTCTCTGAACCTCCCTCAGAGTCTGCGTTCAAGCAGACCTCAGAGTGTTTTTAATCAGCTCTGACGGAGGGATGGCACAGAGGAGGAGGAGGCGCACAGAGGAGGCTTTTAAAAAAAAAACGGAAACCCTTTGTTCGGTGCTTGGGACGAGTCTGTGGACTGGAAGGAGGCTGAAGTGAGCAGATTTGGATTTGTCCGGCCGTATCTAAACCAAAACAACCTTTGTCCGGAAGTCTGATTTTTTTCGTGAATTGTTTTCAGCAGAGCAACAAGAGGTCAGAGGTCAGTTCAGTAACATCTGCTGCAGAAAGCTGCTTCCTGTTTGTCTGACATCATTTCCTTCATCCTTCAACAAACTGCAGCTTTAACCTGAGAGGCTGACATGACCAAAGTCGGATCAGTATTTACCCTCAAAAACAACGCATCAGCCAATCACCACGGAGAAATCAACACACACTAATACAGGATAACACACACACACACTCGCACTCTGTACAGGTGCAGGTGGCGCTCAGAGAACAGGTCGATGTTTCCCATCTTTATCTTTCTTGAGGTGACGACAGGACGGATGGAAACAATGTCCATGTTGTGTCTGACATTCAACAACCCCCCCCCCCCCCCCCATGTAGCACAGAGGACAGGAAGTAGATTGTTTTTTTTTCATGTGGTTGTTTCCTCCTGGCGTCACGTCAGAGCGGATGAGTCCTCCCTGCTCTGCACCGTGTCTTTCAACGCCGCTTTGTGTCCTCATCCGGGTCCAGACCCAGACACGCGGTCAGGGTCTTTCCTCACTGTGGACCATGTGTCAAGGGGTCTTCGCTGTGTGTGTGTGTGTGTGTGTGTGTGTGTGTGTGTGTGTGTGTGTGTGTGTGGGGTGTGTGTGTGTGTGTGTGTGTGTGTGTGTGTGTGTGTGTGTGTGTGTGTGTGTGTGTGTGTGTGTGTGTGTGTGTGTGTGTGTGTGTGTGTGTGTGTGTGTGTGTGTGTGTGTGTGTGTGTGTGTGTGTGTGTGTGTGTGTGTGTGTGTGTGTGTGTGTGTGTGTGTGTGTGTGTGTGTGTGTGTGTGTGTCGTGTGTGTGTGTGTGTGTCGTGTGTGTGTGTTCGGTGTGGTCAGGATGGAGGGTGAAGGCCGGGGGTCCCCCTGAGGGTTTTGGATAGCAGCCGTGATGAGAGGACGCTGGTGGAGAACCCACATGAGGCTTTCACTGGAATTTAAACGTACGTAAACACAGACTGCCCACAGGAAAGGCCTTCTGTGTGTGTGTGCGTGTGTGTGTGGTGTGCGTGTGGGTGTGTTCCTGCACCTGTGGATTCATGTCTGTCATTTTAAATCATCCCCTTCCCTCCGTCTCGTTCTTTCACACGACCGCTGAGGCTTCATTCTGGGATCAAATGTTAAACTCGTTCATCGCTGCAGAACATCTGCGACATTGAGATTTGTCCGTCGGACTGCAGAATGACACGTTCTGATTGGCTCGTTCCTTTTGTACTACCTTTCCATATATGAAATAGATGATGTTTTTCATTTGGATGTTTCGTACGTAAGGTTCGTAAGCCCTACCTTGAGAGTGTTTTTGTGTGATTCAGACCGTGCCTGTGTTTTCTGACGGACTCTTTTCTTTAATCAAAAACTGGGTTCGAAAGTGTCGATCATGAAATAACAGAGATGATATCCTCCATTGTTAATGTTGACGACCTGAATTTAAAGCCTTTAAAGGTACAGTGTGTAGAATCGCATGCTAATGTTTACATTCAAATATCTAACTTCAATTAAAAATGGACTAAACCCATGTTATATATATGTTTTAGTTGAGTACTTACATCACCTCAAATATTTCCAAAAGTTATCAAAGCCAGAGAAATCTGTAATTTTATATTTGTAACGGTACGTGTCTTGTAGGCGGCCGCCATGATGAGCCGCCATGACAGACACGAAATGTTGATCGTTGTCAAGGAAACACCGGATGTTACGTCAAAGACCGCTGCATAAGCTAGCGCTAGCTGCTACTGAAAGCTGCCGTTCTGTTGCTGTATGTGCTGCTGTGATAAATACGTCATGTAGATTATACTTGGATACATCGTCAGTACACATATTGTCTTTCTCAGGTCGGTTTCACCCGTTCGTATTGATTCGTTCATTTTTACTCCCATAATGCACCGCAAGCCTCGATGTCATCTTTTGTTATTGTTTTGATTGAGAGCCCCCTAGCGGCGGATTTTACATACTGTACGTTAAATGGCTCATTAGTGTAATGGAGGTGTGGTTAAAGTAATATCGCAGGCCGTGGGGGAGGGGCCAGATGTGAGATCTGTTCATGGGACGGCCCTGCTCGCTGCTGCTTGGTGCCTCATATAACGTGGACTGGGAACAACCTTCACTGTCTGTGTTTTTTATACCTTACCTATACCTCGAACCTTAGCGGCAGAGATAACATTTTGTGGGTTTATAGAATATCGTTTCTAGATAGATTCTTTTTTAGGCTGTTCACCCTTTTTAACATCGGGAACATCAGTGAGAATCCTCTGGGTTGTTACTCACAGATGACGCTGTGTGTGTTTGTCTGTGTTGCGTTTTTGCTCCATGACTTCACCGTCGCTCTTTCATCCCCGTGGATGGTTTGAGGCGGACGTGTTCTCTGTCTTTGTGCCGCTCTCCTGTTCTGTCATTGAGGAGGAAGCAGAGAAAAGGTCTGAGTGAAAGCGACACCGCTGCCTCCTTCACAACCTCACAAGTCCGCCTGAAAACCAGGTCGGGTGACACACGAGCCCTGGGTACACCCAGCACTCCCTCACTCTCCTTTTCTTTTCCTCGCTTGCCCACATTCACGCAGAAGGTGGCTTTTTTTGAAGCCAGAAGTCTCTTCTGTGACTCTGGAGCAGCGAGCTCCTCACTGATATAAAAGAGGAGAAACGCTGTCTGCTCCCAGAACATGTCATGTTCAGACTGTACGTGTGCTGGGTGACGATCAAATGCTCCTCACTGTATTCTGCACACGCTCAAATCAAACACGGGGAAGAGAAACTGTAGAAAGCTGACGTGTCCCTGTAGTGTGTGTGTGGGATATGGACTTCGGAGAAGGATCTCATTTATAGCTCGTAGACTTTTTGAGAAAAGGCAGCCAGTGTTTGCAGGATTCTGTCAAAATATGTCCCACATTAAAAACATTCTAACTGAAGACTTCCTGCTGCAGCTCGGAGCTAACTGAGGGGACGTCTTTGTTTTTAAAGTTGTTACAAAAACATTTAGTTTTTAGTTTGAGCACGTTTCTGCTCGTGGAGCTTATTAGAAACATGCAGAGGCTTTTTAGGTCGGGTACAATCACTTCTATCTGAACCAGTTCTCTTGCCCGCTTCCATCGCTGCAACACCTGTTGGTTTGACCTGATAACTGCTCTCATATCTGGCAAACCGAGGGGCGTCCAAAACGGCCGTGTGGGGGTGCCTTAAAACCGCCTACCTTCTCTGGTCCAAACAAATCCAGACCATTCAGGACCAGAATCTAAAGTTAGAAGGAGGACATACTGGCTGCTGCATTGTTGTCAGAGAAGCCAGCACTTCAACATAGCATGTTTCCTTAATGTCTGATCATAGAGTAAGCTCAGCCAAGAGATTCTGACATCAGGCTTGCTTATTAGAAAAGCAAGTTTTCAGATTGTCAGCCAGCCGGGAGTGAGAAATAAAAAGAAGAAGCTGATCATGAATTAAAGAAGCAGAACTATTCATAGAATCACTCCAATGTTTCTCCTATCATACGGGAGGGAGAGCTAGATGTCCTGCAGCTCCTCCTCCTCCTCCTCCTCTCTTCGTTTGATCTTTTTTCTGGCACTGAAACTCTTTCTCAAACTCTGTGGTTCTTCAAAAGGCATTAAACATGAGCGAGTTCCTCCATGTGGGGAAACGCAGAGAGACGTTCACAGAGTTTTAAAGCCGAGCCCCGCTCACCTCTGCACCTCGCTTCCCTCCGTAAACACTCCCGTTCACACACTCGTGTTAGTTATTTTTAAATGTATTACTCTTTGGTCTCTTTGAAGTCAGTGCATTTCCTCTGGTCATTACTTTGAGCTTTATTTCTGGTAAACGCTCCGTTTGCTTTGGAAATGTGACCATTATTTTTAAAATGTTTATAGAAGGAAAGAGAAGTCTGCTCGGGCTTTGTTTTAACGCTCGGTGAGAACACATCTGGCTCAGGATGAAAAACTGTTCAACGCCAAAGACAGCATTTTCATCCAGCCAAAGATTCTGTCTTAATTATGACCGTTTGTGACGCAAGTTCAGGAATAGTTGGAAATGGACAAAAGCATTAAAGTGTTTAAAGTCAGAAGTTTTTTTTTTAATTCCAAGAAGTCGGACAAGTGTTGTGCAAATCAAGCTGGGAAATAAAGCCTGTGCTGTAAGTGTAATAAAATGATTCACTGCAGTTCCTCCAGTGTCCACTAGAGTCTGTCTCCTGCAGTGAGTCAGTCCCCATAGAGCTCCATGTTAAAATGTCCAACTTTACAGCTGCAGTTCCTCCAGTGTCCACTAGAGTCTGTCTCCTGCAGTGAGTCAGTCCTCATAGAGCCCCATGTTAAAATGTCCATCTTTACAGCTGCAGTTCCTCCAGTGTCCACTAGAGTCTGTCTCCTGCAGTGAGTCAGTCCCCATAGAGCTCCATGTTAAAATGTCCAACTTTACAGCTGCAGTTCCTCCAGTGTCCACTAGAGTCTGTCTCCTGCAGTGAGTCAGTCCCCATAGAGCTCCATGTTAAAATGTCCAACTTTACAGCTGCAGTTCCTCCAGTGTCCACTAGAGACAGTCTCCTGCAGTGAGTCAGTCCCCATAGAGCCCCATGTTAAAATAAACATGTTTACAGCTGCAGTTCCTCCAGTGTCCACTAGAGTCTGTCTCCTGCAGTGAGTCAGTCCCCATAGAGCCCCATGTTAAAATGTCCAACTTTACAGCTGCAGTTCCTCCAGTGTCCACTAGAGTCTGTCTCCTGCAGTGAGTCAGTCCCCATAGAGCCCCATGTTAAAATGTTCAACTTTACAGCTGCAGTTCCTCCAGTGTCCACTAGAGTCTGTCTCCTGCAGTGAGTCAGTCCTCATAGAGCCCCATGTTAAAATGTTCAACTTTACAGCTGCAGTTCCTCCAGTGTCCACTAGAGTCTGTCTCCTGCAGTGAGTCAGTCCTCATAGAGCCCCATGTTAAAATGTCCAACTTTACAGCTGCAGTTCCTCCAGTGTCCACTAGAGTCTGTCTCCTGCAGTGAGTCAGTCCTCATAGAGCCCCATGTTAAAATGTCCAACTTTACAGCTGCAGTTCCTCCAGTGTCCACTAGAGTCTGTCTCCTGCAGTGAGTCAGTCCCCATAGAGCTCCATGTTAAAATAAACATGTTTACAGCCTGATACAAAAACAGTTTGGGTCTCTGGACCTCATTTCTCTCTTCAACTGTACGGGCTGGTTTGGTTCAGTACAGTTTGGTTCCGTAAACCCTGATCTTGCTTTTGTTTCCACAGCCAACCGTACCCTTACTTGGTAAGCGGAGTTTGAGCCGGATGATGATAGCTTCGTCAGCTACATCACAGTGTGACGTAGTCTTGACGTAGGTTGTTTTAACCATTCCCAATTTTTGAATGTGGAAACACCAATAAAGGCGAACACAACCGAACTGCTTGGTGGAAACGAGGCTTTAGCGTTTTCTTACCTCACTCCCCTCTAGCTCTTTTTAATGAAATACGACTCCTACAAACCAACATGGTGACGTATAAAATGTTGAACTCAAGGCTTCAGATAAGTTGTTGGCGGACCAACGGAGCACGTCATTGGTGCTTTAACTTTTATTTAAACAGTCTGCGGCTTCACCGGTTTCGGTTGCAGACCACATTTGAAGGCCGTTTGCGGTCGGTGCATAAAAACCGGCGGACTCTGGTTTACTACGCTTTTAAAATGTTCCGATGAAGACTTCAATTTCAGGTGGGATTGTAGGTAATTTGGGCATCTGGAGGTCATCGGGTAAAGATTGAAAGAGAGAGAGGAAGGTTAGAGGTGAAGAGAGAAGTGGAGGTCTTTCCCAGAAAGACCGGCTCAGGTTTCAGTGCAGATGGACTCTGATGAACTCTAACCTGGTTCAAAGTGAGGAAGAGACTCGAGTGTGAACTCTACAGATTGTGATCTCTCACATGGAACCGTGTCAGCCTTTGGTTTGATCAATGATAAAAGGTCAGGGGGCCATGGATCAGTGTTTTATAGCCTAGCGTGTACGTTCACTTCTTGTACCTGCACTGCATGCTACCTGAGAATATGACTTTTGTGTTGGAATGGAAAAGCTGATCATTTAGCACGCTAGCACAACAGTGACTGAAAGCCGACACATGGAACTCTTGATCTGGACCGATCTGTGTCAGCTTGGTGTTTTTGTGTGTTACTGTTAAAGACACCGGGTTGTTGCCGAAGCTTCATTTACAGACTGCATTACTTTTACAACTTTTCTAATCCCTCAAAATAAGGCTGTTTTTCCTCGCCATAGGATGGCCCTCCAGCTTAACCCTGAACTCTAAACTGTCCTCCCTGAATTAAAAGTGTGTGTGTGTGTGTGTGTGTGTGTGTGTGTGTGTGTGTGTGTGTGTGTGTGTGTGTGTGTGTGTGTGTGTGTGTGTGTGTGTGTGTGTGTGTGTGTGTGTGTGTGTGTGTGTGTGTGTGTGTGTGTGTGTGTGTGTGTGTGTGTGTGTGTGTGTGTGTGTGTGTGTGTGTGTGTGTGTGTGTGTGTATAGACAAAGACTTCTGTGTCACTCTGCTGGTTCACCCCTCCCCCGACTTTGGGTGCGTTGTAGTCGTGCACTCCTTCACAGGCGATGGTGGTATAGTGGTGAGCATAGCTGCCTTCCAAGCAGTTGACCCGGGTTCGATTCCTGGCTATCGCAAATGAGGTTTAGGGTTAACCTTCAGCTACTATTTGGTTGACTTTTTGACCCTGTCATGGTCTTGTGGTGTGATCTGATTTTCTCTGCAGGTCAGCTGATGTTACAAACAGTCTGTCCCTCTGTGTCCTCATTATTTATTATTTCATTAAATTAAACTCTGACTTATAAAGACGATCCAGCAGACACAGGTGAGTAAGGGCGCGTTCACACTCGGCAATCTGTACCGTGCCAAAGCACGCTTCACCCCTAAAGTCCAGTTTGACTAGTGTGAGCGCTCTGATCTGTGCTCAGGCACGGTACACTTCCTCTGCACGTTTGGAAGAGGTGTGTTTCAGCACGGTACACTTCATGCACGAGCACAAGCTCGGGTACACAACGTGGACAGCCTTCATTCAGGAGAAACCCCGGAGTGTTCTGTCTGTATCTCACTAACATGACTCACAATAAGACACACAGTATCCTTCATGTTCTCTGTGTTGTTCTCTGATGTACGGACTGTGACTCGACCACACGTCCCTTATTTAATTTTTTTGTCCGTCTGTCTTGTAAACTGAGCACGCTTCATGATCACGTAAAGACATGCATGTGTTGTATTACGACGTTATGTGCAAGAGGTAACAGGCAAGCGGGGGGGAGGGGGAAACTTTGCCTCGTGTGAGTGCGCCCTTAGTGGAGCTGCTTTTTGGTTTTCTGTCAATAAAGACTTTTTAAATAAATGAATTTAAATAATTGAGACCCCGACTCTGTGACATCATCGTAAACTTTACCTGAGACGTGAAAACTAAAATACTAATTTAAATGTTTACAAGTTTATACTCATTATTATAGATTATCTTTCTGAAGAGAAGATATTTAGTTTCATATGTTGATAGAACTTCATCGTCTGACAACGTTTGAAAACGTTTTTTCCTCACAGCGGCTCGTATTTACAACATTAAAGGTGGAGTCAGTCGAAATGTTTGCTGCAGCTTGTAAACATTCAAACTGGGCCCCTCCTCCTGGTCTCTTAACTGCTGTAGCTACACTGCAAGCTAACGCACGCTAGCACAAGCTAACCGCCGGTGTTTGTCACCTGCCTGTCCAACAGGAAGCAGACCAACTCCACGTCCACGGGTAAAAGCCAACACAAGGTTAACCCTCGTTTTAGAACGAGCTTTATCCGCTTGGTGTTTCTCCTCACTGTGATTATATTTTCTCTTCTTTGCTGCTACGTCCTCGACCGTCATATTCGTCTTTAAATATGACTTCCTCCCTTTTAAGAACATCTCTGTGATTCTGCAGTTTCGTACTAATCCAGATTAAAATGTACAAACACAGAGAGTCAGTTCATTCACGAGTTGCGTGCAGAGTCGTGCTCATAATACTTCAGCTTTGAGAGCATTAGGTCGACGTTTGTGGGCTTCAGATTACACACACACAGTTCTTAATGTGTGTTTTTCAGATCGATCAATAAGGCGGCTTCAGGTATGTTACTCTGACTTTTCCACATCGTTTTTGGCTTCCTGACTGTCAGATTTAACGGTGACATGTTGCCCTTCGTACAGTGTTTTACGAGCCCTCGCAGTGACTCAGTCTTTAACATGAGTCTTTCTGTGCCTCGGAGGAGAACTCGCTGCAGGATCTTGTGGCGTGCCGACGTCCCTTTAAGGTCTGTTTTACTGAATGAGGGCTGCTTTGATTCGGCTGCTTCCTGAGGTCACTCCGAGCCGTGCAGAGAGACGACTCCTGAACGAGCTCTGCAGTCGTGAACAAGTGCTTCTTGTTATGAAATAGCTGAATTAAACGTGAAAGCATATGCTTCTTATTTGGTGAGACTGCTGCAGACAATGGAGCATTTTCTTCCTTTTACGCAGGATGATTAACAGATCCCAGAGCTGTATAGATTTTTTTTTATGCTTTGCAGAGTAAGGTTGTCCAAATGTTTGAAACGTTCATACATTTAACACCATGTGTTTTAAAACAATCTCTGATGTTAGTATTGGAATGCACCGAAGCTTTAAAATTTTTCAGGAGACCGGAGCTATGGCGAGGAAAGAGTCAACCAAGTGTTGCAGCAAACTTCTGCATTAAAAACATGGGCAATGTTTTGAAGGTAGCCGAAGTTTTGTGCAATTAAGAACATGTGCAGAAGTTTCCTTCAATTTTTGGGGAATAAAAAACAAGTAGGACCCAGGACTCCGTGCCTCGGGTTCAAGTGTGACCTCCTTTCCCGCATGTCATTCCCCTCTCTCTCTCCAATTTATTAATCTATCCTGTCTCTAAAAAAAGGCACAAAAAACCCTAAAAATAAACCTTTAAATTCTGGTATTGTGACGACCCTTTTATAAATCAAGCCTTGACGAGTTGTTCGAGCTCTAAAACGGAGAATGAGTGAATCCTGGACAAACATCTGTGAATGATGTTCATGTGATTTCCATCCTGAAGCTCGTGATCCAATCAGAGCTCCTCTTCTGCAGTTTAACATCATTACCCTCCTCTGAAGGACAACAACAGCGTCTTTGACTTCTCACCCCGCTGCAGTGACGGTCACACCGTTCTCTTTAACGTAGTTAACACATGGAGCCGTGAGCAGGTGGCGGCTTGAATCTGTCGTGTAGGTTGACTGCAGCTCTGTGTGCTGTTTGCTTTGGCCTTCTTCCAGCTCGACGATGCTCCAGAAAGAAAACAAAGTCAACACAGAACCTCTCACATCTTCTCTTTCCTGTTCTGTCGAGTTTCCACTTTATATTTCATATTTTCTTCAGACTGTAAGCTGTTAGGGTGAAGCAGCAGAAAACGATAAACTCAAACTCAAACTTTCGACACCATGTGTTTTGAATCGATACAATCTCCGTTTCTCAAAGTGCCAAAGCTTCAAAAAAACACTTCTATTTCAGAAGACGGGTATAAAGGAGAGGAATGAAGCAAGCTCCTGCACTCTGCTATTTGGTGTCTCGGACTGAACTTGTCGCTGTGGTATCTAAAACACAATCATTTTGTTTTCATTTAAAAGTTTAAAAGTCTTGTATTGTGACGGACCACAGCAGCTACTCAAATCTTTCCTCCATCCGTGTCACCCCCCTTTAACTTAAAGCCCCCCCCCTTCTCTGCTGCGTTTAAAGTCAGAGCTCCTGAGAAGCTGCAGAGAGGCGGCTCATATTTCAAGACAAAGCCCGATCCTCTGTCAGAAAGGAGACACTTTCCAAACCAGGTCTGCCATTTATCAACCAGAACCTGTTTTTCTGCCCGCCCCCCACCTCACGCCTCCCTTCACTCTGAGGCGCTGCCACACACCGTGAGACTAACGGACAAACGTCACGGATCACCTGAGTTTTACAGTTTCTCTTCACGATGGGACGATGAGCTCTGCCACCTAACTGACCTGCTGAGCTCATTGTCCCATGATGCACTTTGTTGACAGTGTGGAGAAGTAACCGATCACGGCGTGTGAAGGTATGCAAGGTGACGGGACAGTGTTTGAGTTTCACACAAACGGATAGAGAAGGGTCGACGATGACGTCAGCGTTTATTTTGAGAACAGAGAAACTGTATTTTCTGTGCTGACTTTCAGCACGGAGCACGAAGAAGAGAGTCAGCAGGGTCGTCATGACAACAGATTAAAAGATATCCGGGGGACGGTAGGTGGGAAATACGGGCTACTTGGGCGACCATAGATATACCTCGGCTTCCCGTCAGAGTATCGTCTATGTGCGGGGAAAAGCTGGCGTGAATGCTGAGGGAAAAACGAGCAAGGGAATTGCCATCGATTAGAAATGAGATCGCATCGTATGTGTGAATCATGCAGCCCTAGCACGTCCACAAAGACTGAAGTCCAGGGCGCCCATGCTCGGTAACTTCCTGTTTCTCTTGTTCAGCTTGAACTTTAGCAGGACTCACTCCTCCTCCTACAAACCCGTCTCATGATGGATGTAGTCTTATTTGAAAGCTTTGGTCCTTCTTGATACGATCATAAAAATAACAGATTGTAAGGTTTATAAAGAAGCGGGATCAAACGGCATTGAGGTATCGGAGACTTTGACGACCTGAATCTGCACAGAAACAGTCCAGCTTTGTCTGAATAAACACACACAGCCTGTTTGCAGTAAAGTGATCATTCACTTGATGTAAAAGCTGGTTAAACACACAACATGGCTGCAGCTGGTCGTTGAGACGGCGTTTCCTGTGTGAGATTAAGCGGTGTGTTGGGGGGGTTTAATCACATAATGAGCCTGTAAGGAGCAGATTTGCTCTGTTTAAAACCTCCGAGCTCGTGTGCTACAGACGGCTCAGTGTTTCAGGACTCGAGGTTAAAACATGTCGTGACCTCTGATCACAAACTCTGTGTTGGACACACCCGGGGTCAGGCTTACAACTACAGAGGCTCTGGAGGGTCAGAATACTTGATTTCTAACAAAGAGCCTCTGATTCCCGCAGCTGAACTTCACTCTGAACCTATCTTTGTGACAAGGCGGCCGCTTTGCCTTCAAACAAAGACAAATATCACAACTGTGCAAGTTAAAACTCTGCAGACACGTTCAGGGAAGTGAGCGTCTAAAACAGGGAAACTTACAGACGGCAGAGAGGTCTGTGAAACTTAAGATTCCAACGTCAGTAGCTCATGAACTGTATTTTTGAGCTGAAGGTTAAGGTGATTTCTTGTGCACTGATGTATGTTTCTTCTGTATCTCTGGACACGTCCGTAAACTTTTATAGTTGTGGATCAAACAGAGCTCCGACTGTTTTGGTGGCTCTGGTTCCTGAAGTGAATTTCAAACCGTTCAAATCCTTCATCCACATTTCACAAAATCCTAATATCAAGAGATTGAAGCCTGTAACCATGACAACCAGCTACCCCAAAACTATAAACCGTTTGATCTGGCACCAAAACAGTGTTTAAAAAAAGGCATTAAAAAAACGAGAAAAGGGTTCAAGACTGTGCATCATTTTTATTCGAAGTCAAGGAACTACACATCCCACAATCCATTGCAACTGATAGAAAAGACATTCTCTGCAGCATAACGAGGTTATTAGTATGATTTGTGTTAGCTAACTAAGTAGCTAGCCTGCTAGCGAAACTATCCCTTCGCATTCGGCGCAGAGGGGCGGGTAACACAGCGACCTCAAACTCTATGATCGTGGGTAGTGTAGTTCTTTTCCCCGATATCGTGAATAAACCGTGTTTTTTTTAAAGCAAGGTAGATATCAGACGAACTTGTGTCTCCTACAGGAGCGTAAACCGTCCTTTCACACTCAGGTAGTTCATGGTTAGTCTACCTGTGATGGTTATGACATCATGGTGAATAATCAAATCCACTACGGAGAAAATGAACATGATTTTGACTTCCCAGATCACACTTTTGAGCTTTACGACCAGACATTTTTTAGTTTGATTTTGTGCAAAGAAGCTGCACAAGATCGACATCGTTTTGCTCGGAAAATCGGAAAAACAATGACTCCTCATTTCATGACTTCTCATTCTGCAAAAAGAACATTAAAGTCGAGCAGAAAATATGTCTGTCAAATTTCACAGGTGAGGTTCATAAACAATCCCAGAGGTCATGAAAAAAGATCCGGTCTAACTTCACACACAGGTCAGGACTTATCTGGTGAATATTTTAAGGTCTGATAATATTTGAAATCTCTAACTTTTCATTCTGAATAAATCTCTGTCAGGGTGCACTTTCCCCCTCGTCTACACTTTGATCTCTCATGTGGGAAATCTTGAACTCCAGACTGGATGTATTTATTTACTTTGAGCTGATTCATTGTCCGATGTTGAAGATGAAACGACGGCTGATCTTAAAATGAGCAGCTTCTCGTTGGATTTGGTCTGATTTAGTTTCCTGTGTTGTGTGTGAAAGCCTCTCTGAGAGGTAAACGTTCCCTTTGAAGACGAGCCTGACTAATCTGAAGACATGACACCGATTAAAGAGCAACAATCGTCCCTTTCTTCTTTCTGCTGCCACAAAGTGGAAACTCCAGCAGAGCGTCAGACTTCAACGTGGAGATGAAGTCTCCTCCTTTAATCATCCGTTGTTTGGAGTCGCCTTTGAGCTAATATTTATAACCTCTCCCTCTGATGAGTGGTTCTGTCGTCTTGTTTAAATGAGTTGTGTTGACAGGGAGACGTTGACCTTGTGTGTCCCAGGTTCTGCGTTTATAAGAGATTTTAAAACCATTTCTTCCTTTCAGTTATAAAGTCTGATAACGTACTTGGCGATGCAGATGACCAGATAATACTGTAAGAAAGACATGCTGCGTAATGCTAGCTATAGCTCTGTTCAGGCCGCCATTTCAATCCGTGATATTTACGCCCCTGAGGACGTAACAGAGGCATTACAGGGGCGAGAAGGGATCAGCTGAGCCAGAGGGGGAGAGCAGCGCTGTGTGTGCGTTCACGTCCGACTGTTTGTCTGTGCTGCATTTTTGATTCTTGTACCTGCATCAGAGTAACTCTGACATTAAGCCCAGCTCTCCTCTGTTACTGATCTCCTTATTTATTACAATATGAAATCATATTTATCTCCGTGTTTGTGTGTATACTGGGTGGTTAATTGAATTATGGATTTGCCCACAGCGGAAGCCTGAGCGCCCAGCTTTACTTTTCTGAGGTCGCAGGTCTGACTTTGGAGCGTCCCTCTGGCACACTGGTCCGATCCCTGCTGTGCCCACAGCTGCTCTCTGTACAACAACACCTCCTGACGAACACAGAAACACACACAGGAGAGAAGCAGAGTGCTCAGGATCTGGTTTCTTTGCAGGAGGAGTGTGTGCTGTGAGGTGATGGATGCATCCATCTAATCTGCTGCCTGTGTGTCAGTGATGGATGTGGATGACTGCTGAGGTGATGTGCAGGCTCATTACCGTCGCTCTTAGTGTCAAAGCGTCCTGCTCTCTGCAGCTTTTAGTGAACCCTGCATGCACAAACATGCACTCACAGAATAACTTCTGTTTGGTTTCTGTGACCCTTCATGCATGAATGAACGATGGATAAGATCTTAGGAAAATCCCTTCAGTTTGGTGAGATGCGAGGGAGACTTACGGGATTCTATGAGTTTCACTTTAATGTTTTTTTCGAGACCATGACTGTGTTTTTGTCATCGTTCGAAGCACTCTTAGTGTTTGCCTCCTGCGTTTCAGATAAACACAGACAGAGTGAAACACTTAACCTGTGGTCGTGCAGCTGGGAGATTTGAGAGAAACAGACAATGAGTGTGAAGCGTTCCTGGGGGGGGAAGTGTGGTTTCCTGGGTTTGTTAATATCAGCAGTGAGGTCAGAGGAATGCATCATCTGGCTTTGATCAGTGAATAAGACACACGGGGAGTCAGAGAGTCCTGCAGCCCTGCAGCAGACCCTGACTCACCTGGACAGATAGAGGACAGACCACTGAGCAGCTAAACAGCAACAGACGGGGATCCTGCAGGACGGCATGTGGATTGCATATTTGCTCCATAAAAAAGAGAGACTGATAATAAATATGTTTGAGCCATGCATTCAATTGCATTTTCTTATTTTCTGTTTAATTTTCTGAAATAACACTGACATTATTTAGATGTGAATTTAATACCTTTAGTTCCTGTTCAGACAAAACTGCAATCTACAGATGTCCTCTCTCGTTCTTGGGGTTTTTGATGATCATTAATCTGCAGACATTTCATATAGCATACTATCTTCAGAAAGAATCAGAATCAGAATCGGGTTTATTGCCAAGTACATTTACACATACAAGGAATTTGTCTTGGTGTATTTGTGCAAGAACATTTAACAAGGGAAAGAAATCACCAGTTGTACTTTGTCTTTTCAGTAACAGATGTTTGCACCAAAGAAAATTCAGAAGTTTGAAAATGGTGGCGGTACCGCAAATGTTGTGCAGAAAATACGATGCTAACCAGCTGACCAATCACAGGGCTTGTTGTCTGTGTCGTTTCTACGTGTAGATTCATTCGTAGGCCTCTGCGTACGTACAGAGCTACGAGAGATCTCCTCCTCTTTAAACCGAACTGAGTCAACAATGAAAACCAGTAAAAGTCCAAATCTTTAGCAGACGAGGTTGTTCAATGTGCTGCTTCTGACTTTGATAAAACTCTTTAAAACTTACATCATCTGGTCTCATGGTTCGAGGATGAAGAAAGTCCTTGGCCTGCCCGTGGTTGTTTACTTTGATTTCCAACTTCAGCTCAAACGATACTTCAGCATCCTCCAGACTCCCTATTAACATTATTTCTGCTGTTTGGTGAATCCATATTTAGTGTTTAGAGCTTGTCCTAGTGATCCTGTCGGTTCTATGATCCCCTCATCCTGATGTCGACAGCTAGGAGCCCCTCCCGATGCATGGATACTCCAGTTCAGCATCATGTTGGTGTTGGACTCGAGGTTCTCTGTGATCATCACTGCATTCATTGAGTCTGATTATGCAACAACAACCAGCTTCATTCATTGAAATGATTTTATGTCACCAAGTCCCTCATGCTATTTTCGTCCCCCCTCCCTCTGTGAGCGAGCTGCTAGCCAAGCTAATGCAGAGCAGGATTTTAGCTCATTGAAGAGCTCCAAAGGGGGGGTGGATGGTGGGTGGGGGGGGTTCAGAGGGGCTGTCACTCTCTCATTGAGGGGCAGAGGAGCGCCTCAACACGTCTTACTCCTGCACAAAGAGAGGCTGTGATGTACATACAAATGAGCCCATAATAGGAGGTTTTGTCACTCAATCCCTTCTTAGTTTAATCTGGCAAACAAACCGCTCTGTGTGCCCGTGTGTGTGTGTCGCTCCAGCGTGAACGTGTGTGTACGTGCACGTTTCTTACATCCCTGCTCAGCCCTTATTAAAGCTGCAGATCTCATCTCTTTACATCTTACATCTATGATTGTGTTTTTGAGGAGGAAATCGACTCAGCCCCCCCCAGCCCCCACTCAGTCTGAATCCTGGGAAAAGCCAAACATTGTTCCTTCTCTGAGTGCATGACCTGAAGGAGCTGGCGTGTAAAACAGGAAGTAATTAGAGCTAATTATTCCGCTTTAATCATAGAAAAAAAACTCCCCGCCTGCTGCCTCAGCGCTGTATTCAGTTAACCAGCAGCCTCGCCATATAATTATTGTTCAGCGTGGTTTGTTGTTCCCAGAGAGACAGAGAGGATCATGATGCCCGCGGTTTATAACCACTCTGAGTCATCTCACAGTGTGTCAGAAATCTGCAGAACACGTCGTCCTTCCTGCATCTTTGTTCTTCTTCTTCACTTCATCTTTCTGTGAACTTCTTCTTCTGTCCTTTCAACCAATCCGTTTGTTTTGATTCATATCGCAACACTTTACGTCAGCAGGACACGACAAAAAGAGCGAGTCTAGAGCGTGTACTTTGTTATATAGGCGGCTGTGGCTCAGTGGTAGAGTCGGTCGTCTCTCGACCAGAAGGTCGGGGGTTCGATCCCCAGCTCCTGCAGCAACACGTCCGATGTGTCCTTGGGTTTCTGCTGCTTCGGCGGCGGATTAGTTAATACTGATGGTCACTTTACACAGCAGCCTCTGCCATCAGGGTGTGAATGGGTAGGTGGGACTTGCGGTGTATCAGAAGACCAGAAAAGCAGTCTACAAGCCCAAGTCCACCATGAACAAGAAAACCTTAAACAGGGAGAAACCTCGAGCAGAACCAGACTCATTGGTGGTTAGCCATTTGCCTGAAGGGGTTGAGACGGCCCGTCATTACATTCTCAACAATCTTTGAAGTCATCTGCCATCGTTTGTCGACATGAAGCTTTGCAGGTCGACCACCAGTCTTTGTTTGGTTTCTGGTCTCGCCAGTCGTTACTTCAGAGTGAAAGTGATAAATCTCTGCGGAACTAGAACTCCATCTGAAGTGTTGAGAATGAAGTCTGAATGGAGCGACGATGTCCACGATCATGTGCAGATGTTTGTCCACATTTAATAAACAAGATTCTTAATCATGGGAGATGGCTGATGACCACGAGTCTGGTTCTGCTCGAGGTTTCTGCCTGTTTTTCTGGCCGTGTGTCTGCCTGTCTTTTTTTTATTTGGAGTTATTTTAACATAAATGAATATATTGATTGAGTGATAGATCGTCTGATTGTTGACACGAGGAATCTGGCCTTCAAGCCAACTGTCGACCCCGCGTCTTGTTCACGGGTACATGTGGGTAACGGAGCTCTAATTGCGAGGGGAAGCGGGCGGTCCTTACAGGGAGGTTTCTATTGTGGTCAGGGCAATTAACTCGGCTTCTTTCATCTGAGCGTCTCCTTTGAAAGGAGACATTGTCCTGAGCGACTCACTGAGCACCGAGACCGTCGGAGCTGTTAACGGCTGCATTCCACCGCAATGCCAGGAGGAGGGGTGTGTGTGTGTGTGTGTGTGAGACAGAGAGAGAGGGTGTGTGTGTGTGTGTGTGTGTGTGTGTGTGAGAGAGACAGAGAGAGAGGGTGTGTGTGTGTGTGTGTGTGAGACAGAGAGAGAGAGGGTGTGTGTGAGACAGAGAGAGAGGGTGTGTATGTGTGAGAGACTGTGTGTGTGTGTGTGTGTGTGTGTGTGTGTGTGTGTGTGTGTGTGTGTGTGTGTGTGTGTGTGTGTGTGTGTGTGTGTGTGTGTGTGTGTGTGTGTGTGTGTGTGTGTGTGTGTGTGTGTGTGTGTGTGTGTGTGTGTGTGTGTGTGTGTGTGTGTGTGTGTGTGTGTGTGTGTGTGTGAGTGTGAGACAGAGGGAGAGGGTGTGTGTGTGTGAGTGTATTAGAGAGTGTTGTTGGGACGCCACAGTCATGACGTCCCATTTGTCTGGCCGTGTCCCAAACACTCGCTCAGAGAAACGTTATCGTCCTTTGATAAGCATCGTGATCTTTCTTCTTCTGCAGTTATCTCAATAAAACAAAAAACTTTTTTTTGACGCTACAGCTTCGCCTTCGCTGACATGCAACATAGAAATCCCATATGAGGGGTCAGGATGGCTGCTCTTGGCTCCCTGTTGTTACTAGTTACTCGATGTTAAAGTGTGAATTTACAGCTGAATCTGTCGGCCTTCATCTGCATGTGTTGTTTCTGCTCTGAGCTGTTTGCTCGCAGGCTGAACCTTTTTATTGCCGAGTCGTTGCAGCGAGCTGCTTGATCTCCTGCCCGACTTCTGATCGCTCGTTTAGAAGCCAGAGAACTTTTGGATACTCGCCTTCATGGAATCACCCCACTGTAACAAACCCTGGACCACGATCTGCTCGGTTCTTTACATGCATGAAAGAGGGAGATGATGTGTGCTGAACCAGGATAGAGCTGATACTGGGGGGGGGCTCAGGACAGTTAAACCAGGTTAAGGGAACAATGGGAGACCTGAGGAGGAGAGACGCTGCTCTGTGAAGTTCTGCAGCCGAGCATTCACGATCCTCCTCTGCATGTCTGCTTCTCAGGCGAGTGGAAAGAAGGTCATAAAGAGCGGAGCAGGGCCAAGCCGTGCCAAGCCGAGCCGAGCCAAGGCATGAGGAGGAAGAGGAGGGATCCAGGGAAAGGTGGGGGCAGACGTCTTCCCCCTCTGAACAACACGGTGTGAAAGAGAAACTGACAGCAGCAAATGAATTCAACATTTCAGTGAATCATCTCTTCATTCGCTCCCCTCCTTTACTCCCCTCTCCCCTCCCTCACCTCCCTCCCCTCCAACTATCCAAACTCTTAAATCTCCAGGATGTCTGGAAAGAGAATTTCAGCCGTGTTGCATTTCTCTCCCTCCTCCTCGTCCTCATCTACATTTAATTAAAACATCAGAGATAACACGGAGGAGTGTGAAACAGGCAGCGCTGATCTTTGGGGAACATTTGGGAAAGTGTTTCTGTGACCCACTTTTCTCATTAACTCTGCAGCCTGCAGGAGTTTCACTCTTCTGTTTTTGTAAATCCTGGAGGCAACCATTAAGAATTAATCTGTGACTGGTTCAAGTCAAGAGAAATGTGGGAGACTTTTTTTTCCTCTTGTATTAAACATAAAGGTGAGGGCGTTAATGTGTTCTTAGAAACATTGTATGAGCAGTTCTTAATGAATGAAACATGAAAGGGTCTGCACAGCTCAATAAGCTGTTAGAGTTTCAAACAGTGTTTCATATCAGACGAGGAGGAGAGTCTTTGTTGGATTGAAGGAAGAAGGAACGAGCAGAGAAGGCAAAAATTAAGATTCATAATGAATCGTTCTGTAATAAAAATAGAAAACTTGATCAAATCTTGAAGCAGCGTAACAAGAGATCTTCAGGGGGCGCTGTTACTGTGCCCGCCACATATACGGAGGCCATAGTCCTCTAAGCGGGCGGCCCGGGTTTGAAGCCGACCTGTGGCTAGATGTCTGTGCAGGTTCTCAAACATCCAGGTCATGGTCAATTCGAAGCTTGATCCAAAGGCGGTTCCGGACTCTATCCACCGTCCTGTCTCTAAAGGCGTAAGGAGCCCAGATAATGACCTGTGATGTGATGAAGCAGATCTCTAACCGAAACATTTCTCAAGCTTTTATTTTGTCACAGCGTAATATTGGTGTCCCCGTGATGTGTGTAATTTCATATTTCTTTATTACGTTGTGGAGGCTTCAGAGGCACGGCGTGTCAACCGACAGAGGGAGCTTCACGCACGCACACACACACACACACACACACACACACACACACACACACACACAGGACTGTTAAGCACTGCCTGCAACGGGTCTAGCCCGATTCAGACTGCCCGTTGAAGCCGTGATATTTACATCCCTGTGACGTCTCATCTTCGCTGTGAATGCCACAGAGGTGTAATGGTGGGGGGGGGCGATGTGACCCCCCCTTCTGTAAAGCTAAAGGTCACTGATTCAGTCCAAAGAAAACAGACGTCTCCAAACTACACTGCTTCAGTGCGTTCACCCTAAAGACTAAACTTCACAACGTTCCGGGGTTGAGCTTCATGTGTGAACGCTACAGTTGAATGTTTCCCTCCTCTCATCACAGCGTTGAACTCTGTCACCTGCCCCCCACGTCTTCTTTGTTCTTCTTACGTCATGTCCATCATGTCCGAGACATTTTCAGAAGTGCATGTGTGAAATGGCTCGAGTGTGCGTGTAGAAATCTCACTTGCATGGTTTAGCATCTGACTAAATTGTAGCGCAGTGTTAACGTTGTAGCTCTGAAAATCTGCCTGAATATGAAGTGAGTTTGAGGTCATTAATGTGCAGCAACGAGTCCGCTGCTGGATGAAACGTCCTGAACTAACATGTTGAGCGTGGTGCAGCCTCCGCGTGTACGCTGATACATGTGCTTGAAGCTCTCCTCTGTGGAGTGCTCACACTGGAGTGTTTCTTCACATCCTGCAGCCTGCTCTTACTCTGTTCACTCATGGAGAGGAGTTTGACAGTCCGGTGGCTCTCGCTGTGAATACCTGTCATTGTCCCTCCGCTGTGAGGGAACTTGAGAGGCTGGCGTAGGACTCGCTGGCCGCGGTTCAAGAACTCTGCGGGGCCAGAGATTAGCGGGGCATGGCAGGATCCCTGATAACTGACACCCTCCATCCGAGCCGCTCTCCATACCGCTAAAGACCAACGCCACAAAGACGCCTTTCAGCGGCGGCCACGGTGGCGCTAATCCCCTCAGCACAAAGCGCAGAGCCAGCGATAGCATCTAAATAACTCCTCAGCTAATGTCATTTGGCTGAATTAGCCGTATAGTATCTCCTGATGCTGCTGGACTGCAGACATGTTTTCACACAAATATTTGTGCCTGTTGTGATTTCTCTGGAAGTTTGGTTGAGTGCTGCTGTTCAACAACGAGCCGCTCTGCTATTGGCTGCTCAGCCCCGGGGGTTTAGGTCAGTTTGGTGCGGCTTTGTCCAAAGCTTCCTTAACATTCATGTGGCATTGAGCCGTCCTTCTGCTGCCTCTCACTGACACAGAGCCTTTTAACCCCGGAGAGGAGCAGGGCGAACACTTTACATCCATACAGCTGATTTCAGATCTCTCTTATGTGAAACGGCCTCCAGGCATCGTCTCCACTTCAGGCTGATTCAGGTCACTTCCTGTTAGATTGAGAGTAGATTGTCCTTAAAGTGCTGCCGTCACAAAAAGGGTAAAGAAGCACCGATGCCTCTGAGGAGATTTAGGTCAGAGAGCATGAGGACACTTTGCTTTTTGCTCTGGTTTAGCAGAACATTATTTTGAAATGTTTTCTGATATATAGAAAGTTTATTGCATGATGTATGAAACCATAACCATGCTACGTATGGATGTTAAGGAAAGATGTGAGGCAGTATGAAACAGAAAAGATCCATCAGCAGAGATGTGTCTCTGGATTTGATGAATATTTCCCCTCCTGTCCTCGGAGGAAAAGCATGCTGGGAGGATCATCGCTCCTCAGGAAAATAAATTACCCTTCATTGACCTTTGACGTCTGCAGTGGCTCCGTCTCCTCGGAGGATCGCTGTCCTGCACCGTTTCTGTGGAAATGCCTGTTGGAAGATGCTCCTTGCTGCATGAGGAGGGATGCTCGCGCTGCCTTGAGTTGCCCCCACCCACCTTATTTTTCTGTCACACACCACCCCCCCCCCGAAGAAGAAGGTAAACCTTTCACAAACGATGTATGGGGTTATTAGCTCTGGTTTGCGCTCGCAGAATCAAATTATATGATCCATCTCTGCGGTAATTGATGAGCTGTAGGCCTCTCCAATAACAAGAGGAGGATTCCTTATATTGCAGCCCCCCCCCCCCCCCCCCCCCCCCCCCCTCGTGTGAGCCTGTTAGCCCCTTACGAGGGCACGTCTGGGTCCTTCCTTACACGAGACCTTGAGCTGCACACGGCTCTCTATCGATTCCTCCTGCAGACATAGAGGAAGGGAACAAGCCCGTGTGTTCGCTGCGTCTGTAAAAGGGTTTTCATGACACCAGAATTTTAAGCGTTGATATGAGACGACTTAAAATCTGATGATATCGATACCTGTTTGATACCATGGCAACAACAAAAGGAGTCCTGGTCACCCAATACTCTGTGATTTCTTGTTTTTAATTACCAGAAATTGCAGACAAACTCCTGCACACCGTCCTGATTTCATAAAACAAACTGGCAATGTTTCAGTAACGAGAAGCAGGAGGTTGACTTACTACACTTTTTGATGCACTCATTCCTCTCCATCACACCTGTCTTATGAAACATGTACTTCCTCTCAAGCTTTGGTCCTTTTAATACGATCGATCATTAAAGTATAAGAGATTTCATCCTTTTTAAACAAGTCGTGTCGTAGTACCTTAGCCTGCACAAAGCGAACGATCCCTTAACCCTGTGTGTGTTTCTTTCCTCCCTGCTGTCCCTCAGGTTTAAGAAGGGGGGGGTTTACTCCCTACATTTATCCCCCCATCCCTCCCAGCTTTAACTCAATAGGAGCTGACACCTGAGATCTGCTCCAAGGCTGGTTTTGCCCTTTAACCAGGCCGGACCCGACTGTTACTGGACCCCTGAGAGAGGGGAGGGAGGGGCTGGGGGATGAAATTAGGCATGCAGATACTCCTGTTTTTACTCGGCAACACGATCTGTTATTGTTTGGCATCTGTCGGTAACTCATCTCTGTTTGTCTGTGGTGAGAGATCTTTCAAGAAACAAACGATTTAAAAGTCAAAGGGAGGATCTGTTTCCGAGGCCTCGCCCGGCCGCTGAAGCCTGAGACAAATCATTAAATCAGGAGTCTGCAGGCAGCGGTCACATTGATGTGAAGAGAGAGGAGCTGCTCTTTGTGCTACTGATACCCGGGTGGAGGGCCGAGACGGCCACAGATGATGCTTCACAGCCTCGGTTTCCTTTACATCTTTGAAAAGACGGCTGAGATTTATTGGATGTCCGTCCTTTGAGGATGTTCAAAGATGAACTTGAGGCGAGAGGACTCATTCTAGTGAGAGTCTCTGAAAACAGCCTTCAAACTATGTCATTTAGGTTTTTTTTATGTGTACAGAGACTCCTCAAAGTGTTAAAATCACAAGAAAAGTCAAAGCACACCTATAGTATTTTGCTTAAACCCGGTTTTGGCGCCCTCTACAGGCCAGGTGAGAGCTGCAGGAGTTTAGAGCGGGATGTTCTGTGATCTTCATTCATGGAGGGATTTCGCAATGAAAACTAAAAGATGGCTCCGGCTCTGATTCGGGCTCAGATGATTTAAATATAGGAGTCTGCATCGTTGTGGTTGGACGCAGGTAGGTGTCAGTCAAATGGGATTGGCCACGCCCACACAGTCTTAAGAAGCGGCCTAAACAGCTAAATGAGTGGCGTTCTGATTGTTATTATCCACTAGAATTTCTGATGTTTCATGAGTTTAAGTCCAGCTTTGTCAAGCTACATGTCCAGAGGCTTTACAGCGTGATCTCCTCTTCCTCCCCTAAATGTCAGGAAAGCGTCTAAAAACGTCTTCATGGCTTTGTGCATTTCTCTTCGCTCAGTTGAAGAGAAAACACATTTCCCTGCTCACCACATGTTGTCCTGGAAGCACTCACCTGTGTCACCCCCCCTGTTGAGCTGCAGATCACGTCAGGCTTCATGTATGTGCTGTATTGTGTTGTAATGGGTCCTCCCCCTCAGGCTGGGAGTGCTGGCAGAGACAGAGAACCCTCCCGCTGGCTCTCTTTCTTCACTTAATCCTCTTATAAATAGACCAGTGTGTCTATTTTACAGGCGATAAAGCAATGTGTTCTGAGCCTGTCGGTCAGGTTCAGGGGGTGAGCGGGAGGGCGAGGGGGTCTCCTAATGTGCCAAAGGTCTGCTCTTTGAGATAGATATTCTATCTCTGATGTTTTATCTGTTGTTTAGCTTCTCCTCCTCTCTCCTCTCCCCTCCTGTGGAGCTCAGACGATGAGCCCAAACAGGGAGAATAAAAACAGACGGAGAGCCAGTGGAAGAAAACATAGTTGTTGTGTTTGTCTCTCTCTGCTCATGGGGGCTTTTAGAAAATATAGTGTGTGCACCTTTTTATAGGCCGTTCCTTTGAGGCAGAAAGACGGCGAGAGAGGAAGATGTGTTGACCTGAATGGCTCTCTCCTGGATGAAAACATTACCCAGAAGCCCTTTTGTTTTGGCCCATGAGTATTCTCCTGCTGTTCATACCGCCAGCGATGACGCGCCATAAATCCATCCCGAGCTGAAATGTATGAAGGAAGAAGAGATGGATTCATGTTTACAGCAGGATCGATTTATCTCCGAGGTCTCTGTGCCAGGAGGCGTCTCAGTGTTTCTGAGAGCACATTAAAGAAACACAAAGATAGACATGTCGGCGTTGCCTCGGGGCTCACGCTCAAACAGAAAGAATCAGAAGTGATGCTGCATGGCGGACAGAGTGTCTGCGTTTATTCTCATTTCTAATGTTCTTTCTTTTCTTCTCTCCTCATGTTCTGCTTGGACCTGACTGCTGTCTCCTCCTGTAAAGGTAAGATTAAATACACTAACACCTCCTTTTTCATGCAAAACAAACGCGTTTACTTTAATATCATAGAAAGAAGTGAAGGTAGGTACACACCGGGCCAACCATCGGGGGCGGGGCTAATCAGCACTGTCAGAAAGAGTCGGTGGTATTTGCCCGTTGTGGTGTGAACAGCAGCGTCTGTACTGCTTGGGGCTTGTCAGAGACTTTTGCCGGATTCAAAAAGTAGAATTGGCAGTGACCAGTCAGGGAGAGAAATCACTCTGATTGGCCCTCAGCCAGCAACTCGGCGTACGAGAAGAGAAACGTAAGTGACGATGAAAAACAAAACGACAAGTCAAGAGGGCACGCACAGAAGTCTCTTCTCATGTAACGCCAATACCATCTCCATCTTCAGACATTTACGCAAGTCGAGGCAAAAAGATGATAAATTAGTGTACAAACTCTTCGGTCTCAGGTCGTCCTGGTTTGGCGTGTTTTTGCTTCTCGCTCATGCCCACAATGCGTAAACGACCAGTGCCACTTCTTGGCCTGTCATTGGCGGACAGAGCATGACGCAGCAGTCGGCTTTCGCTGCAGCTTGTTCTTTGTTGTCAGTTTGGTGTGTCGCACCTTTAGACTTGTAGCTTCAGTCTCACCCTGCTGCAGACCAGAGATCAGTCGGAGTCTCACGTCGAGTGTTTGCAGACTTCAGTTTTGTCTTACAACGTGCTAAATACATGGGTCATTTTAAAAGTCTCCTTTAATGCACATTGTAGGAATGGTGCAAAATGAAAATGATTTTATTTTACATGGCAGAGCCTTCGTTTAACCTGAGCTTGTCTTGGGTTTATTTAAAAACAAGGAAGAATAATTAGTTAAAGGAAGAATGTGCGACTTTTTGATCCAGTAGATGTCGCTCTTGCTCACCAGCAGGTTACCCAAACAAACAACAAACTTCTGGTTCGGCCATACCTCCTCCATCCTGAAGCCTCCGCTCTTCTCCAGAGACACACCTCCAACCCCCCTCCACTCGCATTCGCAAGAAGGAGTTATCAAATAGAACGAACCATAATTAAGCACAAGCGGCGGATGAAATTATCCTCGGCTTGAGCTGCAATCACCTGTGTCCTGCATTGTTGTGTTAGCATGCTAATGTTAGTGCTCTTCAGTTAGCTTGTAGCTTCACATTTCATGTAAATGGACACAGAATGACCGTGATCTAAAAACACGTACATGACCTTTCAAATAATCAGTGAGTATGTTCTTCTTCTTCTCTCTAGTCCTTGACTAAAACAGCTTTTATACACAAGGGGAGGAGCCGGCCGTCCCGTCCATGTAAACACGGCTCTGACAACAACACAGCCAGCGGGACTCGAGCTTCTCACTCATTGTAGACAGTCATGACTCAGAGAGACATTTACACAGGAGAGACTGGATTTATGATATATTGATGTGTCACATGTCGCACACTCTTCCTTTAATGATGATAAACTGGATCAGCTTCAAGCTTCCTCACATTAAATTGTGTTGTAGCTTTAATTTCTACAAGCTCTGAAGAGTGTCGTGCTTTTAGCTTGATTAAAACAGAGAATCACATAAAAGTGTGACAAACTGCAGCTAATGACAGGAGCAGACGTGATGATTTAAATAAACGCTGTGACCTGGTTAGCTGCTCTCCAACACGCCACTTGTCGATGCAAATGAAGGTAATTAGAGAGAGAAGAGGCGGCATCATTTCACGTGTAAATGAGTGTGAGTGATGTGGAGGTGAAGGAGGGCCTCGTTGTGTGATTGGAGGCTTTCTGAAATCTACTTTACATTTCATCCGGCTCCGTTCTGTGAAACGTTTTATTTCTGAATGTGGTCACTGAGGTCATTGTGTTTATGTGAACACCTCTGCTAATGCATTGTGTGTAATAATTCCTCTATTGTTGGAGATTCAATGGCTTTATTTTCTTCCAACATAAAATTAGTATTAATAAATATACAGGTTGTGGATTCTTTTTTCATAATATTTTAGGAAAGTAGGATTTCTAGCGCATACTTCTCTGCTCTGTGAGTTTCAGTTTCCCTTGTTAACAGTATGACATGTGGTGCTTTTATTTTGAAGGTGGACAAACTGACATGTGGTGCTTTTATTTTGAAGGTGGACAAACTGATGTGTAGTGCTTTTATTTTGAAGGTGGACAAACTGACATGTGGTGCTTTTATTTTGAAGGTGGACAAACTGACATGTGGAGCTTTTATTTTGAAGGTGGACAAACTGAAGTATGGTGTTTTTATTTTGAAGGTGGACAAACTGAAGTGTGGTGCTTTTATTTTGAAGGTGGACAAACTGAAGTGTGGAGCTTTTATTTTGAAGGTGGGCAAACTGAAGTTTGGTGCTTTTATTTTGAAGGTGGACAAACTGAAGTTTGGTGCTTTTATTTTGAAGGTGGACAAACTGAAGTTTGGTGCTTTGTATTGATGAGCAGCTGACTCAAATCACCACACAGAAAATAAATGTCAAACGGCTCGCGGTGAGCTGAATAAAGTCTTTCTTCGTGTTGGCACAGGTCAAAGGTCATCATGTCAATCATGTAGATATTATTAATGAGCTCTGCTGAGGGAGGAGAGAAAAAGACAATTAAACAGAAGTTTTCCTGTTAGACACTGACAGTACCTTGTAGAGCCCCGCCCCCTCCTTCCTCGTGTCTCCTTCCTCGTGTCTCGCTCCTCCTTCCTCATTTCTTTTTTCTCGTGTCTCCTTCCTCGTGTCTCCTTCCTCGTTTCAAGTTTATAGAAGCGACAGTAGGGAAAATAGAGACGTGTCAGGGTCAAATTGGCGCCTCTTCGGTCTGTTATTCAGATGTCTTGGTGTATCGAGCTTTGCAGTGCGGCTCCGTGTTACACGCAGCGTCATGCTGGTTTGGCTATTTGTTTGTTTTTTAATTGATCAACTTGTTTGAATTAATTCAATCCATCGACTGATGTCTGGTCGACTATTAGAGGGCAGCCTGGTGTCCCGTATAGCATTGTCAACCTCCTCTTGAACAGACCACCTCTTTACTTCCAAGTCTGTCTCTTTAAAAGCGTCTACTACTTTAAAAACTGGTCAAATATACTGAGAGGTCCATTAATGAACAGGAAGTAAGATTTCTGCTGGATGTGGGAGGAGCCTAAAGCTCTCTGTGTCGGCTCTGTGGGGGAACATTTAAAGGGACTGAAGGGCAGAAATGTTTAACAGCGCCCTGCCGGACTCTGTGAGGAGGGTAGAGATGGCAACCATTATGGGATGGCAGCCAGCGTCTCCCAGGCAGCAGAGAGAACTCAGACAGGAAGCAGCATCGTCCAATCAGGCGTCAGGATGAGACAGATTCTGACCGAAACACAGGGGGGGTCAGCAGCTTCACACACAGGTAATTGGCTGTCAGCACCGGGGATGGAACAGCGTGGGACCAGATTCTTTATCCACCCCAACATCCCCTCCACAAACACGCATGCACGCACACGCACACACACGCACTCTAACACACACACACACACACACACACACACACACACACACACTCTTAACACACACACACACACACACACACACACACTCTTAACACACACAGACACACTCTAACACAAACACTTCCTCTTCACCTTTCAAAGATCTGCCTCTACCAACAGCTGCTGCCCTGAACTCACTTTGTATTCACATGCAGCCAAACCAGCCAATTAGTGTCCTCAGAGCGAATAATTGTGTGTCTGTGATTTTGTGTGTGCATGTGTGAAGGTGTCATTGCGTTAAGTCTCAGAAGGTCGCGCCGCCCCCTGCAGGGCGGTGTCTGTCCCCGGTGTGTGAGTGACAGCTCAGTCAGAGGGAGGTCTTTGTGCCAGTTCGGCCTCGCTGCTCTCCAAAGCTGTTTACATTTAAGAGGAGAGGAAACCAGCACGTCGGCGTCTTGTTGTGTGTTTGTGTGTATGTGTGTGTTGATGTGTGCCAGCCTGTTTCTTCCCATCGCCTCTTTGAAGCAGAAAGTCAAAAATGAATTTGAGTAGTTGAAGTTCAGGATGTTTCTGAACTTGTTTGGTTGTCATAGGATGTGATGTCATCATTGTTGTGTATCCCGGCTCATGTTGAACCCTCTCTGTAGTACATTTTGATCTTCTCATGCAGAGAATAAATAGCAGCGAGCTTGCTTTTGCATCTTCTAGTTCAGTGGTTCTCAATTATTTATTTATCTGTACAAACCACTGTATGAGCATTCTGCATACAATCACCTGATTATCAAAATAGATTACGTTGTATTTCCTGGTCTTATTAGGTTTATGCCGGTTACCGTCACTTGCTTTTCTTGCCTCTGACGCCTCCTCCGTTTATCTTTTTACTCCTGTCAGAAACTTCTCCATCTCTCCTCCTCCGTCAGCTCTGTACGCCAGTGTTCCTTTGTACTTCTTCTGCTTGGTTATCGTTCAAGCATGAATAAAGACACTAACTTCCACCAGATCCGTGTGCATTGCGTGTCCGCTCCGGTGCGTGACGGCTCCGTGCACCCTCTTCCGTCAACACCCACAGGCTGCGTTCTCCGTCCGCAGCTTGGAGAGCACAACCGGACAGGAGTGCAGAGAGAAGGAAATCCCGTGGTAATTTTACAGATTCATTCGCGACAGTGCGAGATAATACGATGTACATGGTATTAAACTCTATATAAACCTTATAAACACATAAACAAACACACATACAGTCGTTTTTCTGAACCGTCAAAACTGAGTCTTTTATTCTGAAAATAAACCGGATGTTTTAATGTTGTATCGGTGTCTGACTTCCCGTCCCGCTTGTTCTTTTCTGTGCTGAATTGATGCGCCGTGCTCCGGCGTCCGCCAAAATTAGAAGTCTTGCGTATCTGCTCCGGAAGGCTCCAGACTGCTGGAGCTGAGACGCAGCGCAGCGGAGCCAGTGGAAGCACACACATTGAATAAAGTGAAACGTATCAGCTCCGTTGCTGGAACGGAGCGGAGACGGACCGAACACGCATCTGGTGGAAGTTGGCCGTATACTGAAAGTCCCCCTGCCTCTCACGCCCCCCCTGATACCTCACCGCACGGTGTGCAAAAAATCCGTTGTCGGGGGGGGGGGGGCGCCCCACTATTTGAGAAGTACTGGTCTAGTTCAACGAGCGAGGGTGACGTCGTTTAACCTTTTAAACCCTGTTTGCATGAAGCGGTCCAGTTCAGTCCGGTTTGGTTCGGTGCGCACTTATTGGCGTTTCCACTCTCAAACGTTTGGAATGGGACCAAAGTAACCGATCTGTGCCGCCATACTTTTTCCTACGGCTGTCACTTCCTGTGTGACAAACACAGAAAAGACCATGTTGAAATATCTCTTTGATTTTGAGAGAGTAATTTCAAGGCTGTTTTTGTTCTTTGTGACTAATGTCAGCGTGTAGCTCCGCCCCATGGACGACCTCGGAGGTGCTGACCTCTGCTGGACGTCCTCCATTGTTGCCTTTTGTTTACTGTGTCATTTTATTCTTCTTTGATGAGTTTATTGCAGGCCTACTCTGTGTCATGCTGCTATGATGTCACGCTATTACGTACCTGACGCGGCTAACATCATCCGACTTACACTTCGCTTACCAAGTACAGGGACGGTTGGCTTTTGTAAACGCAAGCTGGATCAGGGTTTACCGTACCAAACTGTCCTGAACCAAACCAGCCCGCCTGGTGGAAACAGGGCTTAAGTCAACTTAACGTGCACTTCCTTCATAGAAATGATTTTTTTATATACACAGTATTTAACAGAGTTGTAGGTATTATCAGTACATGCAGAGCATATTAACAAAAACATTTTTAGAAATCCAGATTCAGAATGCATTTGTCCTCATGCAGAACACTTGTCGGCAGTAGCTCGGTCTGTAGGGAACCAGAGGGTCGATGATTCAAATCCGGGAGTGGATCAAAGTGTGGGTGGTGGGGTGTCGGGTCACTTCAAGGCACCGAACCCCAGAACAGCTCTTCTGCGCTCCCTGTGTAGCAGCTCCACTCTGACATCTCTCCACTTAAACACGTCTGCAGGTTCTGTTTGTGCCCGTGTTTGTAATCCAAGCCCGTGTGTGAGAGCAGCATGTCTCTCAATCACAGAGTGTAAAACAGAAGAGTGCAGATCATATTTTAATAGCACGTGTAAACAGGATCTCTGTGCTTGAGCTGCTTCCCAGTATTTGTCATCACCAGCTCTAAACATCCTCATGGAGTATAAATAGTCATCAGCATAAAGAGAAACATCGTAAACTGGAAAGAGACGTATTTTTCCTCCGACCAGTGAAAAGGATCCCTGAATCTCTCTGAGCCTGCAGCACAGAGGGGGGGGAGGGGGTTCAGTTACCGGTCTATCCTCAGACTGTACCTCCACATCCTCATTACAGCACAGCCCTGAGCACAAACAGACCATCAGACCAGACCGTGCCGTCTAGCTGATCCTCACGATTCTCACAGGCACATAAACAGCCTCAATGTGCATCAAACACGACCTCCATTCTGTCTCCTCCTCCCTGTTTCTTCTTCTTCTATTTATGTGTCTTTCTCATCGGCTCATTTCCTCCAGCGCCCGTCTCCACATTCAGCTCGGACATTTGTGAAGCAGATGTAGAGATGGACACCAGCTGCTCTGGACTCATTTCTACACTTGGAGGATGATGAGTTGAAAGAAAAATCATCTCTCCTCCATCATCAGACTCGGGTTCCAGGAAATGCAAAGTGAGGAGGATTTCTGGAATGAATCTCGATGATTTTCCAAGAAAGATTTTGATTCTGTGTCAGGGATTCATTTACAGCTTTGAGACCGACTGCAGGTCCTTCTGCTGGTTTTTATTTGCAGCTAAGACATGAACGAGCCCTTTAAGGTCATAACCTTATACATCAGATGTTCTCTGTGACAGGGGTCTTAGATAGATGGAGAGATGTTCTTTATTGATCCTTAACTACAATAATTGTGTTGTCAGAGCTGCAGGGACGTGCACGTTGAGTCGACTAAAGGGTTAAACATTAAGTTTAAATCATCAGATTAAATGAAGACTAAACAAAGACACGTTGGCAAATACTTTTTTTCATTTTCAAAAGCGTTTTTTCCGGGCAGTAAAGCGCTGGCTGTGCGCTCGGAAGCGCTCGCATGAGCGTTTTGTGCGCTGAGAAGAAAAGCACTGCACGTCCGTCCTGTCTCCATGACAACAGTCTGTTTTTTCCCTTTACTATGAGCATCAATCAGAATATTATTGCCCTCGTACTTTGTCTGGATGATGAGCTGAATAATGACGGCCCCGCTATCACGGCTCCGATCAGACACGGAGTAAGGAGGATGTGCGAAGCGATCCGTAGGAGACAACAATACGGGGAATATCACCGCCTTGTCCAGGAGTTGCTACTGGATGAATCCCGGTTCCAGTCATATTTCAGGCTTACTAAGACAATTTAGCTATCGTTATGTTAGCAGGAACGGCTACATACACTATTTAGCAGCGCCTTTTTGAAAAGTTGAAAGATTTTTAACTTGAGCGCTCAGAGCGGCCGCACAAAAATGGCAGAGCGCTTGTTAAAAAGACGCTGGGCGCTGCGCTTTTCATCCAGACAGCCGCTTTCTGCTGCAAACGCTCTCTACCCATTGAAAACAAATAAAAAAAGACGCTGGCGCTGAGAAAAAAACACAAGGTGGACACTTGGCGTGTTAACATCCAGATGAGTTCAGTATCTGCACCCACAGAGCTCTCTGCAATGACCTGGAGAGAGCAAACATTTCATCGACTCAGAATCCGTCTGTGATCCTGCAGTAATCTGCTGTTAGTTTACACTTTCACAGAAAGCTCGGGTGTGAAGGTTGAACACGGAGCGGCTGGATTGTTTTCAGAAACAGCATAATCACCTTGACAGCTCGATGAGTGGGTGGAAACACGACAAGTGGGGGTTGTTGCCAAGTAACGGCGCCTGAAGTGTGTGTGATCCTTCATAATGATGGGAGGATGGTGTGTGGAGCGCCGTCCAGGTCGTTAGATTAAAAACTTACAACAAAGGAATTCAAAGTGTGATGGTGGAAGTGGTTTCATGTTTTTATGATGAAGCTGTGAACTCTGTTTAGCTGAGAAAGTCTTCCTTCTTATCACTTTCATGGAGCTCTGCTCTGGACATGCATCCGTTTGAATCTTTCATTTGTGCAAAAAGCAGAGATAAAATATACGATGACATAAACAACAGTGAGGCGGGGACAGAAATCAGGGGACAAACGGAGAAATGAAGCCACACCACAACGAGACAACGACACTTTTAACAGATTTACGAGCAGATGCAGGTATTTTTAGAGAGTCGAAGAGAAAAGAGTGGTAGTTATTCTTCCTCTAAGGTAGTCGACGTTTTAGATACCTTGCCTGCAACCTTACTACCTTAACTAAATTGAATACACAGTATGAAGGAATGAATCTGACATGAATCCAACATGCCTGATGAGGTGTGATTTCTTCTTCTTCATCTCTGAGCTCTAAAGCACACCCTGCTTGCTCGCTCTCTCTCTCTCTCTGTATGTTAATACAAACGTTGCTTTCAAAGCTAAATGCTGAGCCCACAGGGGGTCTTCAGCATCCTGACCGCTCCTCTGTTATTCAAATAATCAGAGGCGCTGCAAATGCCATAACCCCCCCACAGCACCCAGAGGCGTCCTGAGGGAAATAAGAGTGGCACTTCTGCTGCAACGTCCTCTTGATAAGCTGCACTATATGTTAAATAAAGACAAGAGAAAGCTTTTAAATCCCAGAGAGGAATAATCGACTCATGGTCGTCGAAAACACTCACTGGAATATTCACACAGAGACTCAGAGCGACCTCAGTCTACAGAACTTAGAACCAGAGAAGTCTCTGCAGGTCTTTAAAGTCCTGTCAGCACTTTGCACCAAGATAAAAACACAGAAGTCTGAATCTTACAGTCGATATACCTGAAAGAACGTTGAGGATATTTCGACGTGCTGAAAGTGGCGTTACCTCCTGACTCTCCGTTTCCTCTGCTGCTCATCACGATGCAGGCGGACCTCCTGCTGGCTCTCAAACATGACGGCACAGATTGCCTCCCTTAATTAAAAGATAATACAACTTCATTATAAACATTTGGGTTACAGCTGCGTGGAAACATCTCGAACGGTGTTGAAGCGGCAAATTCACCGTCTCTTTAAGTCTCATAATGAGGCGCCTTGATGTCAGATCTGATTAAGAGGACACACACCCGTTAAGGATTGGATTAGTTCCTCGTGTCGTGTCTGCTCGTAGCTGGATGTTTGTTTTGTCCTGTTGTGTGTTTTTAATTAGGGATGCTTAGTTAGGTTGGTTAGTTTGGCTGTTGTTTTTCTTATTTGAGATTTCTCGGAGGTTATGCAGCGTGTTGGAGACAAACTGTTTGAAACACACAGAATGATCAAAATGGAAAATCCTTCCTACGTCCCTTTTTTGAGTTTTGAATCCAGTGAAACGACAGTTTTTTGAGGCAGTTGTTGAGCTGGTTGAGTTGAAATGTTTCGTGCAGATTGATAAAGCCAACTGTCAAACGTTGCATAAATCAGAATCTGAAGTTGTTCTCACGCTGAATACTCAGGGTGAGCTGCATGTGTGAACACAAACAGACTCTTCAGCTCATCTTCATCCAGCCTGTTTTCTGCAAAATGTTCTGTGTGAAGTTGAGATGAGCCGATGTGTGAACGCAGCAGGAAACATTCAGGACAGCAGTGAGCGAGCAGGTGATGATGTTGTGATGACGTTTATATCACGTGACTTGTCTTCATGCTGCTTCATTCTCTTTTCTGCTCTCCATTATGTTCTTCTCCACTCATTTGTTTAGACTGGCTCGTCCAATTACACGTAGCATTAGCAAAAGGCAAAACACTGTCATTATAGTGTCGGACTCTGTTGCTTCATCCACCAATTTTTGTAGCGTTGGCGTGCAGACAGTCTATGGTCGTGCACCAATCACAGAGAATAAACGTCACCACCCCCTCCCACTCGCTCGAGGTGAATTCTCCTGATTATATCCTGCTGCACTCTGACTTAATGTGAGCAGAGCTGCAGATCTCCCTCTGAAACAATTTGCTATGTAAAGAGTGGGTCGATTCATAGAAACACACACACAGACCCCTGTGGTTCGCAGTCAGAGGGACCTTTCTTCATCTTCTAGCAGGAGGGATTCAGTGAATGCCGTTACAGTAAATGTCTGTGGTTAATTAAACTGTGGTGACTTCACTGAGCGCACTCTGAGCTCTGCTAGGAAACCTCCACCACAGAGCCGCCTGCTCCTGGAAACAGCCGGGATGCCAGGTTTGTTTGATTCCCTCCTGCCAGCATCAACATGTGTGTGTTTGTGTGTTTGTTTGTGAGGAGGCCACCCATGTCTTTAATCCATATTTGAGTTGAAAGAGGAAGGTGAACACTGATGATGGCCTTGCTTTCATAAACCTGTTTACCAAAGTAGTGTTGTCATAGTGACAGTATTTTTACCTTCGATATGATTCTAGTAAAAATCAAACGATTCTGATACGACTGCAATAACAATAGAAGTCCTAGGATCCCGGAATCCTGCAATTTCTTGCTTCTTACCATCAAATACTGCAGGTTATCTCCTGCTCAACTTCTAAATTGCACAAAACCAACGTTTTGGAACAAAAACGAGAAATGAACCATTATAGGGTGCCTGGGACTTCTGTTGTTGCCATGGTATCAAAACAGGCATCAATACTCAACACTAAGTAATGATGTTTGGCATTCTCATGCTGGTGTTGTTGGTCTGTTTGCCTCAGGGAGCATTAAGACAAAACAACACACACTTTTCCTGCAGTCACTCCTTGGAGGACGTTGCAGATAGCTGTTACAGCGGGGATCCAGGAAGCTTTTAAAAACACTCTCTGAGCGTCCGATCACAGATGGATTATGATTGTGTGATGGACGGAGACAGCGTGACAGAATGAGAGACTTTAATGGAGTCCTTATTGTACTCCGGAGCCCCATCCAGAGACTGAAAGAATCTAACTCGTGTTCATCCATCCGTCCATCATGAAGCTCTCCATCTTCTCTGTAATCCGTCTCATTAGGTCCTGAAACTGATACGACCCTGCAGGAGGAGTCCACATCTCTAACTCTTTTTTAATCATCCTGTTTAAACGGATTAGATGTTGAATGTTGCAGCAGGAACGAGTGACCTAGAATGAAACTGTAATGCTCAGAGGTATTGGTTCATCTCCAACACATTCTCCCTCTGTGTGAGACAATGACGGAGTAACGACTGCAGCAGACTATTTAACATCCGTTATGAAGACAACAGCCTGAGTGAGTCCGGTCTTAATATAAGCTGTCATCAGAATGACTTTAGCGAGCACTCAGGCTGGAGACTGTTTTTAAAAAGTGGACATAGCCACCATTACATCACCAGTCAGTTTGGCGTCTGCATTTTTAGACCTCAAGTTCGGCTTTCCGGCTGGAAGTGACCATATTTGAACGGGAAGGTGGCGCTGGAGAGAAAGGAGGGGTTTACTAAATAATACTGTGCTTGTTGCTAATTCATTAGCTGCTAATGCACTAGTTTACCATCAACTATCCCACAAGATGAGAGTTTATTTTTTAGTGGCTGACTTTAGTATTTTTGATCAGAAGTAAGAAGCCAAGAGAGCTTAAAGAACGAGGCGCCTCGTCGTCAACAATCCTGACTCTGTGCACGGGCAGCTGCAAAATAGATCTACGCATGTATGACAAACACTAAAAAGCTAACAGTCCAGGTATGGTTCTCACAGACTCAGATTAGCTGCTAATTGTTGCTAACATGTAAATAAAATAAAGTTCTAATGTGACAGGTTGTAAAAAGTGGAGCTCAGACATGTTGGACGGTCTGTTAGTCCAATAAAGCTCACAGAGAGACAGATTATTAGTCTGACATGCTGCTAAATTAGACATTTTAACATGGGGCTCTATGGGGACTGACTCACTGCAGGAGACAGACTCTAGTGGACACTGGAGGAACTGCAGCTGTAAAGTTGGACATTTTAACATGGAGCTCTATGGGGACTGACTCACTGCAGGAGACAGACTCTAGTGGACACTGGAGGAACTGCAGTTCAGAGTTAGCTTTATTCCTCAGCCTGAGAGGTTGCAGCTTGTTCAGACCCTCCTCTTCCTCCTCCCTCTTATCTCGGCTCATTTTCCTCCGTTCTTGGTAGTTTGCCAGCGGATTGTGGAGTGCCACCACATTCCTGGTTGGCACTCTTGTCAGAACATGGCGGAGGTGCAGACATTATTCAGAGCCGCCTGCAGAGAAGAGCCCGACATTGGCAGCCAAAGACGGAGCGTTCATCTGCTGCCAGCGCCGGCGAGGGAAACATCATTTATTACCTCCACTGATGCGAAAAGCAGCTCCTGTCACTCTGCAGACATATTGTCCTGTGATCGCTGCTCTCCGTCCCCAGTCTGCATGTTTGGCTGTGGTTTGTGCAGCGGAGGCATTTTCCCCTCTTTCTGTTGAATCCATCAGACTTGTTCATCTTCACAGATCATCTTTCAGAAACAGCATCCCATTTCTTTCCTCTGCTTTGTCTCATATCTGTCATGAATCTTTGCTGAGGCGGCGTCTGCAGGCCTGCACAGAAAGACTGAACCGAGAAGCCAGATTCAGATCCGTCTTAAACAGCCGACTCTTTCATCTGAAACTCCAGATCAGACTGTGTGTTTAGCGTGGCTGCAAACTGCTGAGCTCCTCTGTTCCACGCTGACTTAATCCTCCATCTTTGGCTCTTCATGCTGGAAAAAGATCTCCGAGTGTGACCCCAGATGTTTGACATTACTGCTCCATCAGATTTATTTTGATAATAAATCTTCCGTTAATTTCTGCTCATGTACTTCGCAGGCTAGTTATCCACTTATATAAGCAAACTGTTTACTCTAGGGCCTTCAAGCCGGCGGCTGTATGTAATATATATCAAATAAGATCGTCTACACTTTGGTACCTTTCAATATCCTGTCTTTTTAAACAATACAATCTGTTCCTTTTAATGTTTGGTAATTGCAGGCGTTTTGGGCGTTTTCACACCTCACCTGTTTGGTTTGGTTAAAACCAGCAGACCATGGGGCGCCGATGGCCTAGCGGCTGTGTCGTGCGCCCCATGTGCGGAGGTTGTTGTCCTCGTGGCATCGGCTGCGAGTTCGGGTCCGACCTCGGCCCTTTGCTGCATGTCATCCCCCTCTCTCTCCTCCGAACATGTCCTGCCTCTCTTCAGCTGTCCTATCCTAGAGAGGCAAAAACACCCAAAAACTAACTTTAAAAAAAGAGAGACCAAACAACCACATCGAGACCGCTTGAAAGGAGGGTCTCTGTCGCTTTTTTCCAGGTTCGTTTGTTGTAAGAACATTAAGCGACCTCCATCTGATTTAAATACAGGAAGTAACCACCGTGGGCCCTCTCTGTTCCTCTTCCATGAACACGCATTAAAGACCACAGGCAGACC
Source organism: Tautogolabrus adspersus (assembly GCA_020745685.1). Taxonomy (NCBI): domain Eukaryota; kingdom Metazoa; phylum Chordata; class Actinopteri; order Labriformes; family Labridae; genus Tautogolabrus; species Tautogolabrus adspersus. The sequence goes on along the minus strand of CM036541.1, from coordinate 1,416,244 downwards.
TGTCGGAACTTCGGGGCGCACTCACATTAGCAAAGATGTCCTGTACCATGTTTAAGGACGATTGCCTAGTGTGAGTGCACCTTCAGAAGCAGTTTGGTTGGATGAGCAGGTCCTGGTTCAGGAGGATTTACGTGGTCCTGGTTCAGGAGAATGAACATGGTCCTGGTTCAGGAGGATTAACGTGGTCCTGGTTCAGGAGGATTAACGTGGTCCTGGTTCAGAAGGATTAACGTGGTCCTGGTTCAGGAGAATGAACATGGTCCTGGTTCAGGAGGATGAATGTGGTCCTGGTTCAGGAGGACTAACATGGTCCTGGTTCAGGAGGATGAATGTGGTCCTGGTTCAGGAGGATGAATGTGGTCCTGGTTCAGGAGGATGAATGTGGTCCTGGTTCAGGAGGATGAATGTGGTCCTGGTTCAGGAGGACTAACGTGGTCCTGGTTCAGCTCTTTCTCCTGATAACTTGATAACATATTATTTTCAAACTGTCTCGTCTGCCTTCAGTGATAAATACAAACGATATAAAAACTGATGAGCAGAGCCGACATCAGTCCGTGTAGTCGTCTGTCCATTTAGAAACTGTAAAGAGTCTTTGGAGCAGCCACAGCCAATCAGGAGGCAGCTAGTCTTTGTGTACTTCAGGTATTTTACCACAAGGAATTCAGACCAATCAGAGAGCATTCTCCTCACGCCTTTTGGTTCACAGATCAAACTAGGTAATTATGCAACAAAAGCCATGATTCAGACCAGAGCAAACGATCAAGAGAAATCGCCCTAAAAACATGAAGTGATCCAATATTGGGTGCTGAGGATTTCTATCTTTGTCGCCGTGGTGTTGAAACCGATATCTTTGTCGTTTGAATCTCGTGACAAGCCTAATATGATCAAAATCTAAACACACAAAGAAGAAACTGAACATTGTTCCCTCTTTAAGCGGCATCATTACTGAATGTGAGCTAGTTTTCAGGACCAGAGAGAGCAGCCTTCTTTACCTGAATGAAGCGTAATCCGTCTTAATCTCATAATTGCTCCCATATTCCCGGCGTCTCGTTAAAGCACAGCTGCAGGGGAACACTGTGGCTCCAGAGTGCTGTGCACTATGGGTAATAATACCCATGGTCCCTTTCAAGGCCAGCGTTTCTCAGTGCTCCTCTCCTTCTCATGTTCCGTCCTCGGCGTGCAGAGATGCATCACGCCGCCTGTGTTTCATCACTCAGCTTTTTATGAGTGGGTGTTGAAAATGGGTGAGAGCTGGCCGTGCTCAGATGTCTCTATTTTAGATGCAGACTGACAGTTATGAAGCGTGGTGTGGAGGGACGGAGCGGCGGGGGGTGACGAGAGACGAGGCTCACGGATTCATGCTCTGAAGCTCCGCCTGTCGTAAAGCATGCAGAACATCCTCCATGAAACGTCCATTTATACACCGCACGCTAATATGGAGGAGCATGACGTGAGGCTTTGGAAACTCAACTTATAGTCGTGTACTTTATTAATTTCAAACTTTGATTAGATTCTAGTAACAATCAGACGATACGGACACGTGTGTGTGAGCAGTCAGTTACCTGATGCTAATTATTCAGCTCGGCTTCATTCCTCTGCTCAGACTTTGATTTATGATCGTGCATCTTTTCCCTCCTGCTTCATAATGGAGATTTATACGAGTGATCCTGTGGGCTGAAGTATTCCCAGTGCTCCGTCTCCGCCTGGAGCTCGCTGCAGGTCTGCTGTACGGCTCATAATCAGGCGGTAAATTCACTAATGGGTGTTCTATTAAAACAGAGCGTTTGGGTGGAGTCTGAACAAGCCTTTGATTCTGTGCATCACCTGCCTGCTTTTAAAGAGATTTATGGCCCACGCTTCAGACCCCCCCACACACACACACACACACACACAGGCACATGTGTTTTGTTATTTCTGCGTCATGGAGACCACATGGAGCACAGCTTCATTCAGAGAGATCTCCTCTTATGTATTGTTATAAAACAGGAAGGATCAGCGCAGCACTTCCTTAAAGAACCGTTCACTGCAGAATTAACCTGAACCATCTTCACGAGCTGCATCCAAACCCAAAGAAAACCTTATTTTACAGGACAAACATGTCACAGTCACAAACGTGTTCTAAAGAGCGCCATCTTTATAAACATGAAGGCCTAAAACATCCAATCATTCTCATCAAAATATATTAGTTTGAGTCTGGAATCGTGAGTTTTGTTTCGTATCATTCAGGTGAAAAATAGATCTACACTTACTATCCTATGTGATGCTTTCTATTTTAATTTAAATTTGACAGATTGTATTTCTCTGTCATCCTGGTATCATCTGTCTGTCTTCATGTGCTCTTGTTGTCCCCGTATGGTAACACTTAGGGCGCCCTCCGTGCTGAAGCACGTTTATCCATAATGAAGGCTGTCCACGGTGTGTACCCGTGCTTGTGCTCGAGCATGAACTGTACCGTGCCGAAGCACACCCGAGCTTGAGCACGGATCGGAGCGATCACATTAGTCAAAGGAACTGGACTTTAGGGGTGAAGCGTGCTTAGACACGGTACGGATTGCCTCGTGTCAGTGCGCCCTTATTATCCTCGTAGCGTAAACGCTTGATTAGGGACCTTATACCAATAGATCATAAATCACTCTCTAACCATCGTAACTGATTCCTCAACGATCAACCTTTTTTTTCAAAATAGATCTTCACGTCTCCTCCTTCTAAGTAAAATGTCCTCAAACGTTTTTCCTGCGATGCTGTGAATGTGTCCCGTCTGTGAAACAGCAGCAGGAGAGTCTAACCCAACATCCTCCTCTAAACACTCCATGGAGTGGCGTTCACAGACGGCACGCTGCGTCCTCGCCGAGCTCACAGACGGAGTGTGAGCAAGCGAGCCAAACTCCCCGTCACACTGAGCATCCTCAGAGGACGAGGACTGTACGAGATTCTGTGGAGGGATGGTGGCACGCAGGATGTTTTAATTTGAGATGCGGGTTGACAGTGTGTGTGTGTGTGTGTGTGTGTGTGTGTGTTTTCCCAGTAGAGTCGGCACACACAGATAAGACGTTCTCTCAAACCACAAGATGACAGACTGATGAAGAGAGAGAGAGAGAGATCTGCCAACTTGGCTGTTCAAACAGAGACACAGTGACCTACATCTCTCACACACAGCAGCCCTGCCTCTCACACACTCCGTGAAAACACACGCACATTTGAAGCAGCACTCGCAAATACAGAACACATTTATAAATATACAACCCCCCCCCCGAATCCCCCCGACCAAGCCTACAAACTCTTCTAACGTCCGCCTGACCGAATCAGTCGAGTTCATTTCTGAGTCACACAGAGACTGAATGAAGGAAACATTTGTCTGAGCTCAGAGAGACATTTAAAAAAAGATAAACTATCCAAACTCCCACTGACAGCCCTTCAAAGTAAAAGCACTTCAAAGGGAGAGTGGGAGATAAAAGAAAACAGAGAGATAATTTAACACAGGATGGGAATGTCCCTCTGATAAAAACTGAACACTAATGAGGAATGTGTTCAGATGTTCTGAAAAGCTCTCAACATTAAATTCCTAAAGAACTTAGATTTCCAGAGACGTTGAATAAATCATTTAAGGTCAACTGGAGAGGTTTTGACCACTAGTTGTGCTGTTGAGCTGGTATTTAAACGAGTGTGTTTTCACTGTTCTGTTGAAGCAACAACCTCCGGTGTTGAAAAATGAAGCCGATGCTGAAGGGCAAAATCCACCTCATTTATTCAGAATGGAGGAAGTTGCAAATTCTCACATACCAAACAAATACCTGAAATAATACATTTCTTTTTTACTAATTTAAGTTCTGTAGATGGACAGTTTAATACTTTAAACTTTAAAGTAGGACGTCTCTGTAAATCAACGCTGGAGCTCTCGTTCTTCAGAGAGCCTCCGTCTCTCCTCCGTCTCTCCTCCGTCTCTCCTCCGTCTCTCTTCAGTCTCTCCTCCGTCTCTCTTAAGTCTCTCCTCCGTCTCTCTTCAGTCTCTCCTCCGTCTCTCTTCAGTCTCTCCTCCGTCTCTCTTCAGTCTCTCCTCCGTCTCTCCTCAGTCTCTCCTCCGTCTCTCCTCCGTCTCTCTTCAGTCTCTCCTCAGTCTCTCTTAAGTCTCTCCTCCGTCTCTCCTCCGTCTCTCTTCAGTCTCTCCTCAGTCTCTCCTCAGTCTCTCCTCAGTCTCTCCTCAGTCTCTCCTCCGTCTCTCTTCAGTCTCTCCTCCGTCTCTCTTCAGTCTCTCCTCCGTCTCTCTTCAGTCTCTCCTCCGTCTGTCCTCCGTCTCCTCCGTCTCTCTTCAGTCTCTCCTCCGTCTCTCCTCCGTCTCCTCCGTCTCTCTTCAGTCTCTCTTCAGTCTCTCCTCCGTCTCTCTTCAGTCTCTCCTCCGTCTCTAATCCGTCTCTCTTCAGTCTCTCCTCAGTCTCTCCTCCGTCTCCTCCGTCTCTCTTCAGTCTCTCCTCAGTCTCTCCTCCGTCTCCTCCGTCTCTCTTCAGTCTCTCCTCCGTCTCTAATCCGTCTCTCCTCCGTCTCTCTTCAGTCTCTCCTCCGTCTCTCCTCCGTCTCCTCCGTCTCTCTTCAGTCTCTCCTCAGTCTCTCCTCCGTCTCCTCCGTCTCTCTTCAGTCTCTCCTCAGTCTCTCCTCAGTCTCTCCTCCGTCTCCTCCGTCTCTCTTCAGTCTCTCCTCCGTCTCTCCTCTGTCTCTTCTTCGTCTCTCTTCAGTCTCTCCTCCGTCTCTCCTCCGTCTCTCTTCAGTCTCTCCTCCGTCTCTCCTCCGTCTCTCTTCAGTCTCTCCTCCGTCTCTCCTCCGTCTCTCTTCAGTCTCTCCTCAGTCTCTCCTCCGTCTCTCCTCCGTCTCTCCTCAGTCTCTCCTCCGTCTCTCCTCCGTCTCTCTTCAGTCTCTCCTCTGTCTCTAATCCGTCTCTAATCCGTCTCTCCTCCGTCTCTCCTCCGTCTCTTCTCCCTCTCTCTTCCCTCTCTCCTCCACCTCTCCTGTCCCTTTGTCTCTCCTCCTTCTCTCTTCCCTCTCTCCTCCGTCTCTCCTCTGTCTCTTCTTCGTCTCTCTTCAGTCTCTCCTCCGTCTCTCTTCAGTCTCTCCTCAGTCTCTCCTCCGTCTCTCCTCCGTCTCTCTTCAGTCTCTCCTCTGTCTCTAATCCGTCTCTAATCCGTCTCTCATCCGTCTCTCCTCCGTCTCTTCTCCCTCTCTCTTCCCTCTCTCCTCCGTCTCTCCTCCGTCTCTCCTGTTCCTTCGTCTCTCCTCTGTCTCTCTTCCCTCTCTACTCTGTCTCTTCTCCCTCTCTCCTGTCCCTTTTTCTCTCCTCCCTCTCTCCTCCGTCTCTCCTCCGTCTCTCTTCCCTCTCTCCTCCGTCTCTCCTGTCCCTTTGTCTCTCCTCCGTCTCTCCTCTGTCTCTCCTCCATCTCTCTTCCCTCTCTCCTCTGTCTCTTCCCTCTCTCCTCCGTCTCTTCTTCATCTCTCTTCCCTCTCTCCTCTGTCTCTTCCCTCTCTCCTCCGTCTCTTCTTCGTCTCTCTTCCCTCTCTCCTTTGTCTCTCCTCCGTCTCTCTGCTGATTCAGAATAAAATCAGGAGACTCCTGGCTCGGGTGGAGACCAATAAGCATTGCTGGGAAAAGCTTGAAGCAGATGCACTAATGCAGCAGGATGAGCGGCATGAAATATTCATATTTATTCTGAATCAGAAATAGTGTTCCTGGATTGTGATGAAGGTTTGTGAAGAAGTCGAGGAGGAGACAGAAAGTAGGTTAAAGATGGAGGAGGGTGAAATATCTGCACACCAGGATTCTCGCTGCACCGCCGACCCCATTAAGCCCGACACAGCTGTCAGCGCTGACAGGTTCAAGTCATGTTTAAGTCGAGTCGACAGCCAGGACCCACAATAATGGTCTCATCAGCAGCTACACCTGCACAGACTCTGTCGGCTGCAGCTCACACACACACACACACACACACACACACACACACACACACACACACACACACACACACACACACACACACACACACACACTTGAGGAGTAGAATTATGTTTATTTTATTTATCACTAAACCAGGCCCCTTGCTGGGCCCCTTCGAAGCTCTCCCCCTTTGTCCCCCCTTATTGGCCGCCTTGCCTTAAACTGCAGTCAAAGAGAGGAAACCTGAACAGAGCGAGCAGCTGCAATAATTCATCCACAGATAATTCATCCACACTTACGATAGAACTCGATTAATCAATGCTGACGTTTTGTCTGCATCAGTGTAAAAAACGTCTCTCCCCCGCTTTATGAAATCTGAACATTTTCTGCTTTTATTCGTCATTTCTGAAAGTAAATGGAGATTCATAAATTGTTTGACACTTTATGAAGTTAAAGATTAAGCGATTAATTGAGATAATATTCTGCAGGAGCCAAAGAAAGTACTCGAGCACTCGAATCACTTAAGGCAAATTTATTTAGGTGCAAAGAACGTTTCACACGACAGTTCACTGAATCAGAGTTTAAAATAAGAATGTTAAAACTGGAGAAACCGTAAGATAAGAATCCTGATTCCTTCAAACACACCCTCATCTTATCAGTTTAGATCCTGAGCAGAGGTGTGTGTGTGCATTAGACCATCACACACACATACACACTCTTATCTCTGACACGTCTGCAGCACCCACAAATATCTGCACCCGACAACACAACACACCTGTGTGTGTGTGTGTGTGTGCGCGCGCGTGCGTGCGTGCGTGCGTGCGTGCGGCAGATTTAACAGGCGGTCTGTCCGTGGACCGTGTCGGAGCAGACAGCTGCTCGCGATGTGTCTACGAGTGACTCGACAGCAGAACGAGGAGTCGCAGAAGTGATGCTAACGAAGCGTGAGACAGAAATGAAAACGTTCGGAGGAATCCAGAATAGTTTCTTTTTTTAGCTTCAATAAAGAACAACATTTATACAAGATGTGCACTTTGGTAAAACATTAGTCAAATATAGCGAGCAAGATAAAAGGTGAACGAAGACGTTCACATCTTGGAGATGGAAATTAACAAAAAAGTTACAGTGAAAGCAAACAGCAGCGGCAGCACGCCTGTTAGCCAGAGCACTATCGTGTACTGTTAGCAAAGGGGGAAATGGATCATCGCCTTCGCAGTCAACCACTACAACAGACGCATTGTCTTATTATGAAGACGTCTATGGCCAGTGCATGATTTCCTCCCTCTGTAGCCAAGTATGAACTGAATGCATTTAGTGACTCCTTGTAGTTCTCTCTATGCCATGCTCATTCATATGATATTAGGCCTAGCATGTCCTCGCCTCCGTTGAAGATGGCGAGTAAAGATTTCTATTTGTGACAATAAAGTCGCTTAACAAAGAAAGGCTGTCAACGAACACTGTAAATGTTCTTCTAACCATTCAAATCTGCAGTAAAGCAGCACCAACCAAAGTTATCTCTGCTTCTGCTGTCACTGTTCATAAAATCATCCGTCCATGATCTCTCTGTTTCCTCCCTCAGACTCTAAATCTACATAACCCAATTAAAACTGTGAGCAGACACACACACACAGACGACAAACAGCCAGTTCAAAAGAGAACCAAGAGGAAACGACACGACGACGATCTGAGCGGATCAATTATTCACAACGCCGAGAGTTCACAGAGAGAGCGCGTCTCAAACATCTTATTTAGATAATGGAAGACGGCAGGTCAGACACAAAAACATGCCATCAATTTTTCAACGTGCAGGGAGGGAACATCCGCTCTGTCGTTAAAGGCTTCTGTTTCTGCAGCAGCAGCAGAGCCGTCAGTGCTGCAACATTCAGACTGAAGTAGTAAAAGTTCAGTTTAAAACTCTGAGCGGATCGTCTTCTCCGCCCTCTGCCTCAGCTCATCATAGAGAGCTCCATTAAAGGAGAGCGACGCCAGCAGCACGGGTGGAAAAACATATTTTTACTTCCAGAGATTCAGCCGACGCTGCAGATTCCTGCTGCTCAGCTGGAATACTAAACTCACAAAATTATCATTCCTGCTAGGACGGACTGTCAAACACACAGAGAGATAGAGAGGGAGTCCTCTCTGTCAGGAGGAGAAAGTCAATCTATCAGTTTTTATTTTAAGAGCACCAAATCACAACAAAGAGCAGGTACATTATTTACACATGGATCCACTCCGAGACAGAGAAACAGGCAGAAACCTCGAGCAGAACCAGAATCATTGGTGAACAATGAACATGCATTCAAACAGATGTTAAAATAGACGTGCGTGATTGCTGCATATTAGCACAAAGTCCTTGGATGTAGCCCTCAATATCCAAAAATGTCAAAATCTTTTGTAAGGACTGGTGCGTGTGCAAAATGTGAGTTCTTGGGCATGTTGAAGCCACCAAATAAGTAATGAATTGAATACGGCCTTAAAGGTATATACACGAAACGACTCCAGAAATCCTTTTTATATAAATAAAGACTTGTATCTGCTTTGTAACCAGGCCGTCCCTCCTCTCGTTCTAGAATCGTTGAACCTGGTCTGACTCTTCTCTGTTTAACGTCTCTGCTGCAGAGTTTAATCCTGACCTCTGTGTTTGGACCTTCCAGCGTCACGCTCGGTTGATTTCTCTGTGATTCATGTCAGAGATCACAAACTGTTGCTGACACACAGCATTGTTAAAACACACACTGACCTGGAGACCGCTGCAGCATCGTAATGAGCTGCCAGAACAATAAACTCAGCTCGACAGCAGGACCCGAGATATGAGATTCTACTTTTCTGATCCCGGCGCTTTGATTGTTTTGTTTTAAAATCTTTGGTTGCAGCTTTTTATGCCGTTATACATATTTTTGTTTCATGCATACGCATGTAAGATCTTCTGCAACCAGATTTCAGCTCAGTCAGTGTAAAACTAAGACACACACACACACACACACACACACACACACACACACACACACACACACACACACACATCTGTGGTGATTTGCTGACAGGCAGTGACAGCTCTGTCAGTCGACCTCGGTGCTTTCCAGGACTCTGCCCTTCATTCTTGACGTCTCGGTCCACAAACAGCTGAGCGTGAAGCTTTTTCATCTGAGCTTTGATGTCAGATTTTAAAACACAGACGACAGATCTGTGCACAAAGAAGACATTTATCCACCTCTGATATTCAATGAGGATCAGAGGAACTTTGATATTATCTTTCAAGGTCTGTTATTTGGTCATTCCAGATGTTAAAAAGTGAATGCAGAGAAAGAGCCAGAAGGAAGTTGCAGTGTTGGACTGCAAGTTTATCTTACAAATATTTACACCTAAAACCGTACCAAAACCCTCCCAGAAAAAAGATGCAACGTTTGCGTGTATGTACCTTTAAGCGATTGTGCCTCTGTGGTAGAGTCGTCGTCTCTCAACCGGAGGGTCGGGGATTCAATCCCGAGCTCCTGCAGCCACATGTCCAATGTGTCCTTGGGCAAGACACTTAACCCCGAATTGCTCCCGCTGCTTCATCGGTGTCGTATGCATGTGTATGAATGGATGAGTTAATACTGATGGACTCTTTACTCAGCAGCCTCTACCATCAGTGAGTGAATGTGTATGAATGGATGAGTTAATACTGATGGTCTCTTTACTCAGCAGTCTCTACCATCAGTGAGTGAATGTGTATGAATGGATGAGTTAATACTGATGGACTCTTTACTCAGCAGCCTCTACCATCAGTGAGTGAATGTGTATGAATGGATGAGTTAATACTGATGGTCTCTTTACTCAGCAGCCTCTACCATCAGTGTGTGAATGTGTATGAATGGATGAGTTAATACTGATGGACTCTTTACTCAGCAGCCTCTACCATCAGTGAGTGAATGTGTATGAATGGATGAGTTAATACTGATGGACTCTTTACTCAGCAGCCTCTACCATCAGTGAGTGAATGTGTATGAATGGATGAGTTAATACTGATGGACTCTTTACTCAGCAGTCTCTACCATCAGTGTGTGAATGTGTATGAATGGATGAGTTAATACTGATGGACTCTTTACTCAGCAGCCTCTACCATCAGTGAGTGAATGTGTATGAATGGATGAGTTAATACTGATGGACTCTTTACTCAGCAGCCTCTACCATCAGTGAGTGAATGTGTATGAATGGATGAGTTAATACTGATGGACTCTTTACTCAGCAGCCTCTACCATCAGTGAGTGAATGTGTATGAATGGATGAGTTAATACTGATGGACTCTTTACTCAGCAGCCTCTACCATCAGTGTGTGAATGTGTATGAATGGATGAGTTAATACTGATGGACTCTTTACTCAGCAGCCTCTACCATCAGTGAGTGAATGTGTATGAATGGATGAGTTAATACTGATGGACTCTTTACTCAGCAGCCTCTACCATCAGGGTGTGAATGTGTATGAATGGATGAGTTAATACTGATGGCCTCTTTACTCAGCAGCCTCTACCATCAGTGAGTGAATGTGTATGAATGGATGAGTTAATACTGATGGACTCTTTACTCAGCAGCCTCTACCATCAGTGAGTGAATGTGTATGAATGGATGAGTTAATACTGATGGACTCTTTACTCAGCAGCCTCTACCATCAGTGAGTGAATGTGTATGAATGGATGAGTTAATACTGATGGACTCTTTACTCAGCAGCCTCTACCATCAGTGAGTGAATGTGTATGAATGGATGAGTTAATACTGATGGTCTCTTTACTCAGCAGCCTCTACCATCAGTGAGTGAATGTGTATGAATGGATGAGTTAATACTGATGGTCTCTTTACTCAGCAGCCTCTACCATCAGGGTGTGAATGTGGAGGTGTGACCTGCGGTGTAAAAGAGCTTTGAGTCGTCAGAAGACTAGAAATGAAATATACAAGCTCAAATCCATTTACCGTTTTACCATTTAAGACTCTTGTGCGATGTTTATGTGTATATACCTTTAAGGCAGGATGCAACATTTGCGTGTATACACCTTTAAGACTCTATTCATTGATTGATAATTCACTTCTTCTTCTTTTGCATTAATCCAGTTCATGATTTCATGTAGTTTACGATGTATTCAGGTTCTTCTTTCAGGGTTTCATAGAAGTGAGCTCAGAGCCTCAAACAAGGAGGGAAAAAAGAACAATGTCCATCTTCAGCCGTTACAGAACCCCCCCCCCCCCCCATCACCCTGAAATAGATCAAAGTAATAACAAAGAACGAGTCCCTGCTGTCTCTTTCCATCACGTCCACACGGCTGACCGCAGGTACAGTTTGAGTCTGTGCAGAGCCGCTCCACGTTTGATTCTCTGCTTCTGATTAAATCCACCTTAGAGCCAGGCTGCCTTTTTACCACTGACACTGATATGTTCACCACCTTCTTTATATTCAATCATAGCTCCTATTGTGTCAGGTAATTACCTGACACTCCTGTGGGGGGGTCTCACTCTGCTGGTGTGCAGAGAGAGGGAGGGGCTCATTATTACAGACCTCAGGGAGATCAGCGTCAGTTTCTGCAGCTTCTCTACGTCTCACAGCTGACGGACAAAGAACGGTTTATTATCAGGAAACATTGGCATGGCAACCAGGGTGCAACCTCCATCTTTCCTCTTCTCCTTCAGGCAGCAGCAACATCCTTTCATAACTCCTCATTGGAATCCCCCATTTCTGCAGCTCTTATAATAACCTCTTTGAACAGAAACATGACGTTGATTTTATCAAAGAAATGGATTTTCCTCAGAACATTTCCTAACATGACATTTTGACAGAAGTGTCACCTCTCCTTCAGTGTCGTTAAACGCCCCCTGATCCCTCCTAAATTCTCACTACTGAGGGAAATTTGTACAGCGCTGATTTTAAAAAACTGCAGTTCCTCCAGTGTCCACTAGAGTCTGTCTCCTGCAGTGATTCAGTCCCCATAGAGCTCCATGTTAAAATGTCCAACTTTACAGCTGCAGTTCCTCCAGTGTCCACTAGAGTCTGTCTCCTGCAGTGAGTCAGTCCCCATAGAGCTCCATGTTAAAATGTCCAACTTTTACAGCTGCAGTTCCTCCAGTGTCCACTAGAGTCTGTCTCCTGCAGTGAGTCAGTCCCCATAGAGCTCAACAAATCCATTTTAGTCATCAGAGTAACTTCATCCTTTTATTCATCCAGTCTGTAGAGTTTGCATGCTGAGTAAAAAAGGAGAACCTCCATGTGTTCAGCTTCCAGTGAAAGAGAAGTGATGTTTCTTTATCACAGTTTGAGGTGTTTGGATATCAGATATCTCTGTATTTTGTCAAAAACACTCAGAGAGAGAAGATATGATTCTTAAGTTTGGCACACTTTGTGAGTCCTACATCGCTCACTCTGGTTATCTGAGGCTCAGTTTGATCTCTGCATGTTCTGTGGTATTTTTTAAAATCTTATCTCTTTAAAACCATGCATAGATCATCTAAAGTGTGTCTTAAAATGTAGGGTGAGAGGGAGTTTAAAGACAAGCTGTTTGTTTTAAGGTCAAAATCTTCAATACTTTCAGGACCACGTGTTTTAAGACGATACAATCTAGTAAGTACTGAAGCTTTTAAATAACACGACATGTCAGATGTGTCGGAGAGGAATGCATCCATCAAAGATTACAGGCAACCTTCTGCACACTTTCTAACATGCGCAAACATTGGAAACATTTCTGTACGGAAACGTTGGCAACGTATTTGTGCAATTTGCAGGAGTGTGCAGAAAGTCGCCTGCAATTTCTGGTTATTGTAAACAAGAAATGACTCAATATTAGGTGCCAATGACTTCCTGTACTTGTTCCCTTGGTAACTAAACAGGTATTGATATCGTTTGATTATTCCTCCAAACATATCGTAGTTTATCATTCTGGTATCGGGACGACTCTAGTTTGTTTCTGACCTGACCTGTAGCGCCGTCTCTCTGGCTTTCTTGTTTGAAGAGCATTTCTGCATCGCTGCGTTTTGTTCCTCCTTCCCGTCTGTCGGCTCGAGCCACCTGCGGCCGAGACAAAGGTGAGCCTGATGAAGACGAGGACAGGCGCGTGGAGGATGGAGCAGGGGGGGCGGGGTGAGGAGGGTCAAAGATGGAGGAATTACTTTGGCTCATCTTCAACGGCCTGCTTGATTCAATACTACTGAAAGATCCTCTTTTTACCTGGCAACAGTCCTGAAACAAGCACACACACACACACACACACACACACACACACACACACACACCTTTCTGCAGGTGTGCTCTATCGACTCCTTGTGATAACAAACCCTGACATCAGCTGTGATAACATCGTGTTCAGAGCACATGTGGGCCGACTGTCGCTCACCGTGGAGATGTTTGAGGAGTTTTTTGTGCGAAGCTTCAAATCAAAGGAGAACAGAGTGAAAATACTGAACGTTCACTTTGCATCAACGTGTAAATCCATCTCGCTGCTCTGAATCGGCCGCTTCCTTTCCTCGTGACCTCTTTGTGTTCTCGTGTGTCCTGATCTTTTATCCGATCAAAATAACGATGACTGACTCTCCCGTCTCGTTCTCTGAGAGTAAATAGAGCAGAAAACACGTCTCTCCCTCGGCGTCATGACGGGAAATAAAAGATTCAAGTGTGCGTGAGGGCGAGTGTGCGACATGTCATGTTCAAAAGACGAGTCACGCTGAGCCCATGTCACACGAGTCTTCTGTGTGTGTGTCTTTGTGTGTCTGTGTGTGTGTCTGTGTGTCTCTCTCTGTCTCTGTGTGTGTGTGTGTTTCTGTGTGTGTGTGTGTGTGTGTCTCTGTGTCTGTGTGTGTGTGTTTCTGTGTGTGTGTGTGTGTGTGTGTGTGTGTGTCTCTGTGTCTGTGTGTGTGTGTTTCTGTGTCTGTGTGTGTGTGTGTGTGTGTCTGTGTGTCTCTCTCTGTCTCTGTGTGTGTGTGTTTCTGTGTGTGTGTGTGTGTGTGTGTGTGTCTCTGTGTCTGTGTGTGTGTGTTTCTGTGTGTGTGTGTGTGTGTGTGTGTGTGTGTGTCTCTGTGTCTGTGTGTGTGTGTTTCTGTGTCTGTGTGTGTGTGTTTCTGTGTCGTGTGTGTGTGTCTCTCTCAGTGTGTGTGTGTGTGTGTGTGTGTCTCAGTGTGCGTTTGTGATCGGGCACCTCTCTAATGGAAAATAAAAGTATTTCCTTTGTGTTGGGTCTGATGATTTTACGACAGAATAATTCACAGCGAGCTCGTATTGTCTAAACATCACATTCCTCACACCGCTGAGTGCTCGCCATGGCGAACACTTAATGATCGGAAAAAGTAGTAAAACGTTAACAGCTCCTTTCTAATCCCCTGTCATTTACTTTCTCCCCCTCTCTCTCTCCCTATCTCTCTCTCTCTCGCTCTGCAGTCCTCGCCATCCAGGCCGTCTCCATCCAGTTCACCAAGGAGCCAAAGTCCCAGGATGCTTTGCACGGACGCAGCGCCATGCTCCGCTGCGAGGTCAGCGACCCGACCAACATCAGGTACTTCTGGCTCCACAACGAGCAGCGCCTGCAGAACGACGACCGCCGCTTCCAGGAGGGCAGCAACCTCAAGTTCACGGCGGTGGATCGTCAGCTGGACGCCGGAGACTTCAAGTGCAGAGCGGAAAACCCGACGACGGGGGAGATGCTCTTCTCCACCAACGCCTCCTTCAACATCAAGTGTGAGTGTTCGATTTCTCCTGAGAGAGAGAGAGAGGGAGAGCGAGAGGGAGAGAGAGAGAGAGAGAGGGAGAGAGGGAGAGTTGGAGCGGACAGTGTTTCATTATAAGAGCAGGGCGTGCATCCAGTTTCTGGATCAAAAACGCCAAACAAAGATGGCGGATAAGATGACAGGTAGTATGAGCTGCAGGAATGTTTGCAGCCTGTTGTTGCTTTATTCTCTCTCTCTCTCTCTTTCTCTCCCTCGCCCCAAAGGGAACTGGATCTGCGAGCCAACAAACATGTGTTTCTTGTTGCTTGTTTCTTTTTTTTCTCTGTTGTGTAACTTTTTTTTTTTTTTATTCCCACAAACTTTCAAAAGGCTTTTGTTTGGCGATCGCACAGTTCGGTCATTTAACCCTCGCAGCTTTAGTTAAACCCCGCCCTCTCTCCTGAAATGTTGAAGTCAAGTTAACGGGAAACAAATTAGTTATGTGGTTCGGTTCAGAAGCTCCATAACAGCCTCCAGACTTCCTCTTGAGATTCAGAGGAAACCATCAGAACTATTCCCCCCTCATGTGATTGTAGGTTTAGCTTTAACTTCCCTCCTTCTTTTCTTTTTACACTTTTTGTCTCATTCAGGAGAAACTAATCACTAATATAGACGCGGTTTCCACACTGAAGCGGTGCCAAAGTATTTGTGCAATCCAGACAGCACTCTCGCTCTCTAGGTTAAAAACAGATGTAGCCTAGTTGGGGCGCCGGATGGCCTAGTGGTTATGTTCTGTGCTCCTCAAAGCGGCCTTGGGTTTGAATCCGACCTTTACCCTTTGCTGCATGTTGTCCCCCGCTCTCTCTCCTCCCAACATTTCCTGTCTCTCTTCAGCCGTCCGATCTAATAAAAGCAGAAAGGCCCAAAAAAAGAGCTGGAGTTGTGGCGCTGGTGGCCGGGTGGTTGGTTTGTGTTCCCCATGTGCAGTCCTCGAGGCTGGCGGCCCGGCTTCTGGTCTGACCTGCGGCTCCTTTCCTGCATGTCATTACCCCCTCTCTCTCTCTCTCTCTCTCTTGCTCTCTCTCTCTCTCTCTCTCTCTCTCTCTCTCTCTCTCTCTCTCTCTCTCCTCTCTCTCTTGCTCTCTCTCTCTCTCTCTCTCTCTCTCTCTCTCTTGCTCTCTCTCTCCTCTCTCTCTCTCTCTCTCTCTCTCTCTCTCTCTCTCTCTCTCTCTCTCTCTCTCTCTCTCTCTCTCTCTCTCTCTCTCTCTCTCTCTCTCTCTCTCTCTCTCTCTCTCTCTCTCTCTCTCTCTCTCTCTCTCTCTCTCTCTCTCTCTCTCTCTCTCTCTCTCTCTCTCTCTCTCTCTCTCTCTCTCTCTCTCTCTCTCTCTCTCTCTCTCTCTCTCTCTCTCTCTCTCTCTCTCTCTCTCTCTCTCTCTCTCTCTCCTCTCTCTCTCTCTCTCTCTCTCTCTCTCTCTCTCTCTCTCTCTCTCTCTCTCTCTCTCTCTCTCTCTCTCTCTCTCTCTCTCTCTCTCTCTCTCTCTCTCTCTCTCTCTCTCTCTCTCTCTCTCTCTGTCTCTCTCTCCTCTCTCTCTCTCTCTCTCTCTCTCTCTCTCTCTCTCTCTCTCTCTCTCTCCTCTCTCTCTCTCTCTCTCTCTCTCTCTCTCTCTCTCTCTCTCTCTCTCTCTCTCTCTCTCTCTCTCTCTCTCTCTCTCTCTCTCTCTCTCTCTCTCTCTCTCTCTCTCTCTCTCTCTCCTCTCTCTCTCTCTCTCTCTCTCTCTCTCTCTCTCTCTCTCTCTCTCTCTCTCTCTCTCTCTCTCTCTCTCTCTCTCTCTCTCTCTCTCTCTCTCTCTCTCTCCTCTCTCTCTCCTCTCTCTCTCTCTCTCTCTCTCTCTCTCTCTCTCTCTCTCTCTCTCTCTCCAGCTAAAGCCCAAAAAAATAAAAAACAAAGATTATAACGTTTTTAAACATGTGGTATTGAAAAGTACATTTTGACAATATGGAATCCTGTGAGTGTGCAACCATGGCAACAACAACTAAGGGACCCAATAATGAGTCATTTCTTTGTTTTTAATCACCAGAAAATCGCAGACAAACTTCTACAAAAGTGGATCTTCATACTAGAAGTGTTGCTGCAGCTTTTTGACCTTTCACTCTGCGTGCAGCTTGGTGGTTGGGAAAGTTGTGCCAGAAAACCCCGACTCTGCTTCTCGAGACAAACGTCAGGCACTCTGTCTAAACCGACCATGGCAGTGACTTCTTCTGAAACATTGTCAGTGTATTTGTGCCTTGGACTTCTATTTTTGTTGCTGTGGTATCCAAACATTTGATTATTACTATCAAAGTTTTAAATTCTGGTATCGTGACTAGTAATGTGATCTTTAATCTTAAGCTTCCTAACAACCCTCCTTAGCTTCAGAGGAAACCAGAGTCACTTTTTCTAAACAATATGCAACCATGGCAACAACAACTAAGGCAACCAATGTTGGGTCATTTCTTGTTTTTCATCACCAAAAATTGCAGACAAACGTCCTGCACTCTGTCTAAACTGCACAAATACGATGGCAGTGTATTTGTGTTAGTTAGACCGTGTGCAGGACGTTTGTCTGCAAATTTAAGGTGATTATAAACAAGGAGTTACCCATTATCGGGTGCTGAGGACTTCTATTTTTGTGTCGGTCGTATCTAAAAAGGTTTCTAAAATCATAGTGAAGTTTAAGTTCTGATATCGTGTTAGCCCTTATTAGTAAAGTCAGCTTCCTAACATCCCTCCTCAGCTTCAGAGGAAACATGCAAACTCTTCCTGGGTCAGATAAGAGCCGTGCTCGTGTTTAGTGGAGAGCCGTCAGAGTGGTACCGTTTGAGTCTGAACACTTCCTTTGTGTCTTTGAAAAAAGAGCTTTTCACTGCAGGAGAAAACAAAACGCAGAGCGGAGTGAAAAATGGCTCCATCTGGAATATGTTGTCCTCTGGAGCTGCATCCATCCGGGAGGTTTTCCTTTTCTGTCAGTGTCTTTGTGGTTTTAGATTCCGAGGCTGATTACAAGAACAGCCGAGTGTCCGACCTCCTGGAAGAAAACAAGAGACACAGAGAGCAGAGCGTGAACTCCTCTGTGATGTGTCTCCTCCGCAGCAGATCTGAGCTCTCTGATGTTCAGCTCCGACTCTAAATGATTCATAATTCTCAGCCTGAAGAGCGCTGCTTTCATGTGCTGCAATAAAAGCTGATGAAGTGTGTCATCCAAACGTCCCACGGATCAGATCAGAGAGAGTAAACGAGTTAGACGTGAAGCACCGGTTCTTAAAGCTGACCCAGAATCAACTGTTGTGTCTGCCAGGTCGTTAGATTCCCACGCACTGCACAGAGAAGATTCTGTGTTGCTTCTTTTTCTTGCTTTTAATCACTGAAACCAATAAGAGGACGTGTTTCTATCAGACTGGTCGTGTTTTCTGATTAGTGTTGCATCACTTCTGATAAAGTACACGATAAGATTTTAAAACCTGGAATGAGATTTTATCTGGCCCCAAAGTTGCAGCGAGGCGGGCTGAAACTTCTGACTTCTCTTTGGTCCTTTAGAAAACAAACCTTTGAGAGGCGTCGTGTTGAAGCTGCAGAAATCCAGATTTACAGATCAACGGTCGTGTCCTGTTGGATCCTGTCAGTCTCTCCTTCCTGTCCGTCAGTGAGCCCGTGTGTTTGGGGTTTCGTTTGGCTTTTTTGACAACTGTTTGGGTGTCTTGATCTGAACACTGATTTTGGATTACAGACCTCGTACCTTCTGTTGAGACCCCGGTTTGACCCCTGCAAGGTGTTAGACGCCAGTTCTGGAAAACAGACTAAAGAAACAGGAGTCAGTGTGTTTACATGCAGAAAGAAAAAGTGGATTTATTGCGTGCGTGCGACTAAAACTGGATGTTTAAAATCTATGTAAACATGTTGCAACAATCGTACTAGATCATATTTAACAAAGTCGGACTAACACCCCGAGATAACTTGGTTGGAAGTCGATTAACTCTCACATGTTTACACCTCAATCAGACCCAAACTGGACGAGGCGTTCTGAGCATGCTCCAGTATCCGCCCCGAGTATTGACCAGGAAGTCAAACAGGAAAAGTGCGTAGCAAACTAAAAGTCGTATTGTCGTCTCCCTTTAGATATCCCCGTAAGCTAGAGGACCGACGTGCAGAGCGCGTACGAAATGTACAGAGCTGTAAAGTTGTCCCATATGCTGATAACCGATATGTAAATTACATGAATATCGAACATGATACCGACATGGATCGGGTCTGTCCCATCTCGATTTGTGGTGCCTAATGAGCGTGCGTGTATTCTCTCTCTGACGTCGTTAAGTGGCATCATGTTCAGTATTAACTCTTTGAAATGGTCGACTTGTAGAAGAAGAAGCGCTGAAGACGTGCAGGGAAAGAAACTGAAAGTCTGAGGAGTGAGAGGACTTTAATGGATGTAGTTTAATCCGTGCGGCGGCACAGTTCACATAAAGCTGTACAGGGGAGATCGCTTTAAAGCAGTTTAATAAGAATACAGATGCATGAGCAGACTCCTCGTACATCACGTCAGATGAGGATCAAGCGAGAAGTTGAAGATTTGAAACACGTTGATTTAAAGATAAAACACAGAAGGTGAAGTAATCAATCATCTCTGATCACTTCTTTAAGCTGCAGCCGTCTGTTTCTGTGCGTCGATCGGCACACTCGTCTCTCTCTCTGTCATCATTTTCATGTTTCTGTCGTCTCCGGATCACTTCGTGTGGATCAGACGATGTTGTGACAGATGCTCTCATATTTCCCCAACATACATTTAACGGGCGATAAAACCGCACAGCTGTAAAGTAAAGAGCCCCTCCGGCTCTAATCCTGCATGTGGGCTCGCTCATGTGTGTGCTACTTTGCGTGCGTACTCCTAAGTGGAGGGAGGGGGGGAGGTTTATATATGTACTGTACAGTAAATGGTCCCCCCTCCCCCTCGTGCTCTTTGCAGACGGAGAGAGGGGTAATTTATCTCACTCACAATGGTGGGTGGGCCCGTCCCGTCAGAGGAGAGTTATTCAGAGTAATTATCCCCCCTCTGTTTGTACTAATAGAGGGTTTAACCCCCCTCGTCCCTTTGTCCCGCCCGGTCACTGGGTCTCCACGGCGACACAGCGTCCAGCTGAGGCGTCTCTGTGGTCAGCGTGTTCGTTGGACCTGGAGGTTAACTTGTTTGATTCTCGGTTAAAAGATGCAGACCGTGTACAGAGAAGGCGAAGGAAGCTGTAGTCCTCATCTCAGCGGCTGTAGGTTCGATTCTGATCTCCGCCCTTTGCTGGACGCCATCCCCCGCTCTCAGTCTAGCATTTCCTGTCTCTCTTCAGCTGTCCTGTCCAAGAAAGGCAAAAAAGCCTCAAAAATATAACTTAAAAAAACAGATTTCTATGTTGAGTTAAAGACATTTGATGAAGGCATGTTTGTGAAGTGAAGCCACTCAGGCTCATGTTTAAGATGTTTCCACACACACACACACTGCTGTCAATCAAATCATATCCTCAACACGCCTCGTCTCTGCAGAAACTCTACTCCACTCTGCACACACACACACACACACACGCTCACACACACACACACACACTCACTCTCTCACACACACACTCTCTCACACACACACTCTCACACACACACACACACACACACTCTCTCACACAAACACTCACACACACACTCACTCTCTCACACACACACTCTCACACACACACTCACACACACACACACACTCGCTCACACACACACTCACGCGCACACGCTCACACGCACACACACTCGCTCACATACACACACACACACACACTCGCTCACACACACTCACCACACACGCTCACACACACACACGCACACACTCGCTCACATACACAAACACACACACACTCGAACACATACACAAACACACACACACTCGAACACACACACACACTCGCTCACACACACTCACACGCTCACACACACACGCACACACACAAGCACACACACTCGCTCACATACACGCATACACATACACACTCACTCTCACACACACACTCACTCGCGCACACAAACACACACACTCAGAGCTCCCTGCTGGCTCGCTGAGGGATGAACCGCCAATAATCTGCCTTCAGTGTGTCCTCACATTTCGTCTGTTATCGTCGTGCTGATGGAGCTTCCTGCTCCGCCTCCAACATAATAATTAAACGCCTGTAATGAGCGCACGCTGCTCCGACACTTCGTCATGCATTCTGAGAGGGATTACTCAGGAATGTGCCTCTAATAGGTTATGAAAGAACGCCTTCTGTTTGTGCAGGGACAGCTGGAGGAACCCGAGCTGTGAATGGAGCCGTGAGTGGGAGGCTGTCACAGAAATCAGGTCAAACTGGAAATTAAATTAAACCCAGAATTGAGTTTAAGCTGCTAAAGAACCCAACAAGCAGTGTTAGAAACTCGACACCGTCACTCATCTATGCTCGGCCTCCAAGTGGGGCTGCAGCCGGTTATTATTTTTTGTATTTGATTAAAGATTTAGTCCGTTGAGAAGTAAAAGAGGTGAGAAAATGATCACCAAAATGTTCCCAGAGCCAAAAGTGAAATCTTCAAATGTCTCCTCTGTCAAACCATCACATCGAAGAGGCTAAAACCAGAGAGTGTTTCTACCTATTATTAGAATATTAGGCTGTTAACCCTTGCAGCTCTAGTTCAAATTATGATCCATGTTTAACGTCCCGACATCTTTCTGTTTTTTAGGACAAATATCTGCACCTTGTATCCTTCAGCAGCCTCATGACTTCAGCCTGAATGCGTTTAAAGAACGAGTGATTACTGCTTTTTTAGTTTTGCATCATTTAAAGCCGCCTTCCCAACATCAGGACTGATTTCGGCCTGACTGGATGAACAGTAACACGTCTTTTAGTGCATGTTGCTCAGGACAGACGTAACTTGAAGATATCTGGTTAAAAGACGTGTGAAGACAAACAAACGGAGAGGCAGAGCGGACTCTGAAGTGTCAAATTCTGTTCATTATTTTCTCTCTTTGCTTCTTTACATTTTGAATTGTTTTAGTTTCTCTAAATCTGAGCTGAGCTTCAGTTAGCTCTGCACACAAAGAGCCGACAGAAACGTCCTTCAGAGACACTGTGAGGACATTTCAGAGCGGACACTGAAACACTTTAACAGCACTTCATCCCCAGTGTGTTTTACACACGGTCGTGTTTGAGTCGGTAAAGAGTGAACTCCGCTGATTACACACTCAGGCTGCAGGAATGAAAAGTATTTCTTACTGATGTGAAAATGTGTCAGAGGGTTTTCCCTATGAAGTCATTCCAGACACACACACACACACACACGCACGCACGCACGCACGCACGCACACACACACACACACACACACACACACACACACACACTCTCTCTTGTATGAAAGCAGCAGAGACTCACAGGCTGACAGTTCGACACCACCTGATCCTGGAAACATCCACCTGTTCCTGCTGACAGGCCCAAACACATTCTTTGATTTTATTTGTCAGTCACTCTGAACATGATACCTGTTCACCAGACTTTTACTCTCCTCGTCCTCGTCCTCGTCCTCGTCCTCCTCCTCCTCCTCCTCCTCCTCCTCCTCCTCCTCCTCCTCCTCCTCCTCCTCATCCTCAGTGACTCACTGTTTCCTCCTCTTGTTGTGTCGGCCTCGTTATGCTGCTAAAGCTTTAACAACAGCTCTGTGTGAGTGTCTGCTCCAAGTCTACAAAGCTGGAACCACCTTCATCTCCTCCTCCTCCTCCTCATTCTACTCTTTCTCCAAAACCCCTTAGTCTTCGTCCTCCCCCTCCTCCTAGTCATCTTCGTCCTTATACTCCTACTCTTCCTTCTGCTACTCCTTCTCTGTCTATCCCTCCTCCTACCCCTTGATATCCTTCTAGTTCTCATTTTTGTCTTCCTCCTCTTTCTACTCCTCCTTCTCTTCTTCTCCTTTCCTCCCTCGTACTCATCATCTACGTGCTCCTTCTCCTTCAAAGGCTCCTCCTGCCTCTTCTTCTCTTATATCCCACTCCACCTGATGCTCATCATCCTCTTCCTCTCTGTACACCTAGCCATTTTGTCCTCTTCCCTTTCATCTCCTGCCTCCTCCTGATCCTCCGACTCCACTTCTTCCTGATTCTCCTTCCATTCCTTCTCCCCACTCCTCGTCCTTTTCTTGCTCCTACTCCTTTCTCCTTTCTCCTCCCCCTCCACCTTATCTTTGTCCTCCTCCTCTTCCTTCTTAGCCTCCTAGCCATCCATCTCCTCCTATTCCTTCTCAACCCCTCCTCCTAATCTTCCATTTCACCTTCACCTATGTATCTCCTCCTCTTCTTCCTCCTTGTCCTCCTCCTACTTCTCCTAGTCTTCCTACTACTGGTCCAACTCCTCCTCCTTTTCCTCTTGCGAAACATCGTCCTCCTTCTCCTCTGTTTCATCCTTTGTCTCCTCCCCCTCCAACCTGTCTTTGTCCTCCTCCCCTCCTCCTTATACTCCCCATCTTCCTTCTCCTCCTAGTCTTCCTCCTTTTCTGTCTCATCTTTACCCTCCTCTTTCTTCTCATCCTTGTCCCCCTACTCTTCAACATCCTCCTCCTCTGACTCCTCCTCTACTAATGTAGGAGTACAAAGAGGTAGGGAGGTCATTTTATTCCGTTGGATGTAAGTGTAAAATGGCTGGAGTCACAGGAGTGACCTTGACTCAGACACAGAGAGCCAATGATCTTCCTCTTCATTCTCTCTGCAGGCGTACGTTCATGCTCAGGGCTGCATGATCCTCAGCTGTGTTTCAGTCCTCACCACACACACACACACATACACACACACACACACACACACACACACACACACACACACACACACACACACAGTTGTTGGGGCATCTGTGTGAGTAGGACTATAATGAGAGGAGTCTGGCTCAGAGATATAAGCAAGCGAGAGCGTTGAAGGACATGATACTGTACAGACATTTTCCCATAATCCCCCAGGATAAATAACACCACCTGGTCCTCATATAAATCATGCAAACATGTTTATTTCTGCTGTAAAGTTGGACATTTTAAATGGGGCTCTATGGGGACTGACTCAGCACAGGCGGCAGCCTCTAGTGGACACTGGAGGAACTGCAGTTTTGGTCACTTCTTTCCTCCACCTCTCGGTTTCTCATACCGAGCATATTTCATAGATGATCCAAACATTATCGCAGTTCAGCCTCCAGCTATAAGAACAGAGCTTGATGGAATGTCTTTCACTATCACACACACACACACACACACACACAGAAAACCCCTCATGGGCAACCCAACAAACACACGCACACCTGAGCAACCACGCTGTAAATCATGTCAAACAACCACAGCTAATATGTCATCACATGTATAACATTAGCCCTGGTTCTATTTAGTGTCGACACGCAGCAGAGGAGGGGAATTCCAGCGCGGCACACGGTCGCTGCGTTACTGACAAATGTTCGGTGTCAATCAAGAAACTTCTTCATGTCCCGCAGAAACACGAAAGCAAAGATGGAGATGGCCTGTGCAGCGTTTTTTCTTGCCTTTAATCACTGCTCCCCACTTTCGTTTTTATTTCTTAGATTCAGGAGTCATAATGTTCGGAGTTGTATGTTTTATTGCTTTTCATTGCATCATGCCTTTAATCCTGCAACCTGTACTGCAGGAGATTCTTCTCCGTCTGCATGAACTGTAAAGCACTCCGGGTCACCTCCTGCTGCTTTCATTTGTTCTATATGAAAAAGGCAACTTGACTTGATTTTTACAAGAATTCTTTGAGCAGAGAAAGTCAATAAACTGTCCATTAGATGTCCATAAAAGCACTCAGAGAGCAGGACAGAGCTTTGTAGTGATGTGGTTTCTCCCTCTCTGTTCTTGAGTGACTGCCGTGTTCTTCCTCTGCCATCATCCCTGAGAGGACGGACGACAGGACAACCACTTAACTCAATTTCTCCTCCTGTCCGTCTCTTTCTCTGTCCTCCGGTGCTCCCTCCCTCCTCACGCTCTCATCTGTTTTTGTTCCTCTGCAGGGTTAGAGAGCGGTGGTGTGACTCTGAAGGAGCCGGCGTCAGAGAGCGAGATCGAGAGCTCCGCGCCCGTCACGCTGCGCTGTCACATCGATGGACACCCACGGTGAGTCTCCTCCTCCCCCCGTCACCTCCTGCTCAGAGCGATCAGGAAGTGGACTGTACTCGAGAACATTTTGGCCTCTCATGCTCCTCTTTCTCTTCCACCGTGTCCTGACCTTTGTATCTCTGCTCTCAGGCCGACGTGTCAGTGGTTTAAAGACGGGGTGAAGCTGACGGAGAAGAGCCATCAGATCAACAACAAGGAGAGAACGCTGACCATCAGGAGCGCCAGCCCGGACGATAACGGCCTGTACTACTGCTGCGCTAAGAACGCAGCCGGACACGTCTGCAGCAACAGCAACTTCACCCTCAACATCATAGGTGTGTGTGTGTGTGTGTGTGTGCGTGTGTGTGTGTGTGTGTGTGTGTGTGTGTGTGTGTGTGTGTGTGTGTGCGTGTGTGCGCGCGTGCGTGTGTTCTCCCTGTATTTATGATTCTAGAGGCTTTGAATAAGAGCAAAAGATCCAAAAACATCAACAACCACACACAACATCTCGTGATATACATGAAACACGGAAAACTCCACAGAAATGCATCATAAACGCTTCATGTGCAAACACCGACCTTTAGCTTGTGCTAGCGTGTGTTAGCTTGACGTGTAGGTACAAGCAGTAAACGTACACACTACGTCCTGCAGGGGGTGTGAGCTTCTGGAGGAGATAAGTCCAGGAGGAGGGGCCCCTTTGAACCTGTCGATGGTATTTTTGCCTGACATGTGACCGTAACAAGTATCGGTCTGCTGGTGAAGTAGTTCTACTTTGGTAACCATGGAAACAAAGTGTCAACAGATCAGTCTCAGTAAGGGTGTGGAACTGGTGGAGGAAAAAAAAAATACTCTGTGGTTTTTGTTTGTTTTCTCGTCTGATTTGGTCGTTGAACTGTTGTTTCAAAGTGATGTCAGACTCGAGGTCGAGATATCTGAATATCAGCCCAGTGCCTAAGATCACGACATCACTCCATATCGTGTGATAGTGATTCATGGGTGGGGTTAGGGTATCGTTGTTAATTAGCTAGTTAACTAATCAGCCTATTGCTTCCGCTGTAAATCCAATTTTCCACATTTCCTCGTGTCAGGAAATGTGAGGAGGAGGATGAGGAGGAAGGATAGAGGTGGCGGAGGATGAAGAGGAAGAGGTGAAGAAGGAGGAGGATAGAGGCGGCAGAGGAGGATGGAGGAGGAGGAGGAGGAGGAGTGTGAGGACCATTAGTGGTGAGAGAGCAGGAAGAGGATGCGAGTTTGTCCCTGATGTAATTACCTGAGAGTGTGTTAGCACCTTTTTCCTCCTCCATCACACGCAGACAGAAACAACATCATCAACATCCTCCGCTCCGACAAACAACAACATCAGAAAGGTTCACCACTCACGTCTTTATTACATTTATCTAACCTCGGGCAGGATCAGGTCGATGTTTATGGCCGAGCAGGTTTATAAACATCAGGATTTTTTTGTGTTTGGAGGTAGATTTTAAAAATGTGAAACAAATAAAACAGCTGTGGTCCCATTGTCCAGAAATTAAATATGAAACAGGATCAAATTAACAAAATGTCAAACTCTTTTTGGTGCATAATGTGGCCAAAGACTGAAATCACTTCCACAAATCCTTGACTACAGGACGCTGTTGGACCTACAGACAGTTCAGTTTGAATCCTTCCATGTTTTTGATTTACAGCGTTAGGATGTGCAGTTATCATGTTCGTAGTGTAAGGGAGGTGCTTGGAGAGCATTGATTGGTTGAATAAATACTTACATTGAATGTGTAAGTTGTGGTATTTCTGCAGATTTTCCTCTTGCTGTATTTAGATCAGCAGTTTTGATTTCTGACATAATCATTTCCTGTATTGTTGATCATTAGAGTCTGACTGAAGAAGGCGAGCAGCCACTTATTATGCCGGCGTACACTGTACGATTTCAGCCCCATTTCAACACGATTTTTTAGGCGTACGACTGATTTTGAAGTCGGTTTAGTTTCAGCCTGATGGCGTGTTGTGCACTCTGACACATGATGGCTGATCACGTCCTGATCAGCTGCTCCTGACCAGTCGGATGATTTTCTAAATGCAAACACTCGCTCAGTGTGAGCAGAACATCGAGGCGATTCCACGACTTCAGGTGCTATTTTTCCTGATTTTAACCTGCACAAAGTGTTGGACAGCTTCTGAAATCACCATGGCAACAGCAGGCATGCCTGTTTAATCTGTCTTTCCCCTCCTATCATGAAAGAAACTTTGGCAGAGCCGTTTCTTTGCAGACCTCCTGCTGAGAGGGAATATTTGTTTTGCTCTTTGGCTTGTGTTTGTTTGCGATGCAGATTATGAAGAGAGAGAGTGTTTTTACTTGCATGTGTGGATTTGAGCTGAGCACATGAGAAAACTGAAATACACATAAACCTGACTTTAACCTGTGAATGCTCTGCCCTGATTTCACTCATACAGTGTGAGCTCTGAGGTCGTGTTTGACAATCAGGTCGTTCACTGTGAGCTCATAAATCTGGAGCTTTGGTTGTTCAAACGATTCAGTCGTACAGAGTGAGCTGACATTCCACCACCACTTTTCTACAACCATACAGTGTACGCCAGATTTCAGAATTAAATGATTGCCCGTTTTCTGTGAGTGTGCACAGAGCCTGAAGATGAAAATCTGTACACAGAGAAGTTTATAACCACCTTCATAAAACCAGTTATCTCTGATGGGACGTTTTTATTAATCCAGTTTAAACAAAGAGCTGGCGCTCTCCCCAACAGGATGTTTCTGTGTTTTAACTGGAGATGTTGTTCTGCCAGCTCTCAACATGATTTATGTTGGACTTCTCTCCTGTGTATTTCTCCCCACAGAGCGGGTACTGTACATACAGCAGAACATCTGTGCAAGAAACCTGATGCCCTGTTCCACTCTAATTAGCCACCTGCAACACACACACACACACACACACACACATGCAGTCACGCTAGCTTAGCACCTGGCTGCAGGAAGAATGGGTAATTGTTGAGTTTCCAGTTACCGTGTTACCACCCTCGGCTCTTCTGTGCGGCTTCACCTGCAGGAGAAGCCGACAGATTTAAAGGGATTTCACTTCACGGTCACGGCTCTTTAAGAGGAGGGGTCAAACACGTCCTGGGTGGGCCAGGTGGGCTCTGAGTGCACACCTTCCCTTTTTTCTTCAACCCATTCAGCAAGCATACTGCTGCTGGCACCGTACACCTCGTTGAGCTGTTTAGATTTGTTCACACAATACACCCGGATTAGAGGGAATTTTCATGTTCCTGTAACAAGCTCAACACCCTCAGATTTGTATTTCGAGTAAAACTTTGTGATAAGGTCTCCACTGCCAGGCTTTACTGTTCCCAATCTCTGCTTCTGGCAGGTCAGAGCTTTAGGAAGGGGGGCACTTCAGGCGTTATGAGGTAATGTGAAATGTTTAAATAATCCTGCTGCTACTGGGTAGAAAGAAACAAA
Organism: Tautogolabrus adspersus; assembly: GCA_020745685.1. Lineage (NCBI taxonomy): Eukaryota > Metazoa > Chordata > Actinopteri > Labriformes > Labridae > Tautogolabrus > Tautogolabrus adspersus. The sequence goes on along the minus strand of CM036541.1, from coordinate 1,388,043 downwards.
AGTCTTGTTCACACCTGCAAAAAATCCTCCTGAATTGTTCGTGCTGAGCTGCATGTGTGAACTCAAACAGCTGAATGTTTCTCTCTTCACCCGGAGTTTCTCCTCCAGCCTCCTCGTATTTATTCTGCAGAAAGTCAGAGTGAGCTGATGTGAGAACGCAGCAGGATATAATCAGGAGAATTCACCTCGAGCGAGTGGGAGGGGGTGGTGACGTTTATTCCCTGTGATCGCTGCACGACCATAGACTGTCTGCACGCCACCTCTACGATCTCCGTGCTCTAATGAACCTGCTGCATTCTGTTTCCTGTTCTCCAGTATGTTCTTCTCCACTCTTTAGTTCAGATTGTGATTCTGTTCAACTACACGTAGCATTGATAGAAAGACACATATTCTCATTATAGCGTCGTATAGAGGACTCTGATGCTTCATCCGCTACTTCCACGTCTTTGTTGTTACGTTACCTCTTGCATTAGGAGACCACCGTCCCCTCTCTCGTCCGACAGGGATAGTCTCAGATCAGGAGGCTTTCAGGGGCAATGAAGTCTGCATGTTCTGTTCGCTGACCTCATTAATACTCCAGAGGCTCCTGAAGTGTTGACACACACACACACACACACACACACACACACACACACACACACACCTGAAGTCCTCCCGCTGCTGTTGGCAGGTTTTAATAAAGACCAGAGCAGATCGTTTCAGTGTCTTTTTTCTCCCCGTCTCTTTCAGATAAGAGTTTTCCTCGGCAGGTGGTCACTCCGGAGGACCAGGTGGTGCTGAGGAACGAGGAGGCGTCGTTTCACTGCCAGTTCACCGCTGTGCCCGCCCCCCACGCTGGAGTGGTACCACGAGAAAGAGCTGCTGGTTAACAAGTCTCGGTATGTTTAGACGCTATCATGCATCTGAAGTGTTTCTCTCCGACTTCACGTCTCCGTCTTTACTGTTGTTTTCATTCTCTTGATTATTTTGTCTTCGTTGTTTGTTTGTGAGTCTTCCTCGCGATGCAGCTTTGTAGCGTTGTTCGTATTATCTCTGGCTCTATGGGGGAGCATGTCTAAAGTGCTGTTTGCATTCAGTATAAATATATAATGCACTTTATGAAAGGCTCGTTCTGCAGGCTGCAGCTGGATCCGTCTCTCTGCTCTCTGTATCCTGTTACAGCCCAGCCTTTAGACGGATTGCACATCACGAATATTATTACTGGAACTGAACACTGTAAAGTTTCTGCTATTCATCACACGATCACATGTTTCTCTCAGCCAATCACAGAGGACGCTGCAGCTCTCACACGGGGCCTAACCTTCCTGGTCTCCCCTCGAGCTACAATCATCTCAGCAGCGTGTCCCCAGAAACGCACAAACACCAGATAATAGGTCATTTCTATACAGAGAGCCGAGCGCGGCCTCCGGGTTCATACACGTAATGTTTATACAGAGCACGCTTTATTTAATGTCAACATGGTTTTATATAAAAGAAGCTGATGTAACAATTCAACTCCAACAGATTACAGAATATTAACATCCCTCTGTTTCACAGCAGAACCCGAAATATTAACAAACATACACATGAAAATGTTAAATAATGACAATGATATAATTTATTTAAAGGTCCAATCAGTGAGCTGTGTAGGAGTGAAATGATAAAGTGAGCTTACTATGATCAGACATTAAGGAAACATGCTATGTTGAAGTGCTGGCTTCTCTGACAACAATGCAGCAGCCAGTATGTCCTCCTTCTAACTTTAGATTCTGGTCCTGAATGGTCTGGATTTGTTTGGACCAGAGAAGGTAGGCGGTTTTAAGGCACCCCCACACGGCCGTTTTGGACGCCCCTCGGTTTGCCAGATATGAGAGCAGTTATCAGGTCAAACCAACAGGTGTTGCAGCGATGGAAGCGGGCAAGAGAACTGGTTCAGATAGAAGTGATTGTACCCGACCTAAAAAGCCTCTGCATGTTTCTAATAAGCTCCACGAGCAGAAACGTGCTCAAACTAGGATCAATATTGGAGATGCTTTTGAAAAATGGAGAGAGGTTAGAACGCAGAAAGGTTTACAGACCGATGCAGAGCTGACGCCTGTCAGAGGCGTGTTCGGTCACCTCGGCTGTGCTGACTCAGCAACACGATCACAGAGAGACGGGTTAAAGGCATGAATAGAAATACACACAGACAAACACTGGATGTATTTCAGTGTTCTGTGTGTTTATAGATCTGAGCTGATGGAGATGCAGCTCGTCTTTTTCCAGCCTCCTCTCTCTGTAGACTGCCCCCCCCCCCCCCCCCCCCCCCCTTCAGATAATGTGTGAATGTTTGATGTTTTTTTATACGTGTGGACCTAAAGAAAACACACCAGCAGCAGCTCAACGCTGATTCTGTCCCTCGGGTCAGACCAATTCGGGAGGTAAAAATCTGAAACTGAGCCGATTCTTTCTGCATCACTAAAAAGAGGATTCCTTAAAATCAATCTGCCTTTGTTCATTTAGCTTTGTGGTTATTTGAGTGTCCTCGGAGTGAAGTAATATTCCTCAGACTTGTTCTCCATCTCTCAGGTGACGTTCACAAGCTCCCAAAGCTCATTTCAACTACTGAGCAGAGAAGAAGAGATGACACAGATATATCAAACCTCCAGAGGGAATGTGATACAGAGAGAGTCCTGCTTTGGGAAAGTCTTCTCAGGAAATTATCGTAGACTGTATGAACAAGAGACATTAAGGGCTTTCATACCTGCAGAAAACTCCTGAATCACTCCTGATATTTGCAGGCTGAGCTGCATGTGTGAACGCAAACAGCCGAATGTTTCACTCTGACTTCACCCGGAGTTTCTCCTCCAGCCTCCTCGTATTTATTCTGCAGAAAGTCAGAGTGAGCTGATGTGAGAGCGCAGCAGGATATAATCAGGAGAATTCACCATGAACAAATCTCCAAAAGGCTCCAACAGCACAAACACGGCCCAGAGGTTAAAGGTCAGAGACTGAATTAGCTGAGGGGACACCTAGCAGACAGCTAGCAGCTCCCACCTGTCACTCAAAGAGGCCACGCCCCCTAATTCTACATCCCTTTAAGCCTTAATATAATGTAAACAGGTGAGTTGTAGAAACATTCAGCCCGTACAGTTGAAGAGAGAAATGAGCTCTAGAGACCCAAACTGTTTTTATACCAGACTGTAAACATGTTTATTTTAACATGGAGCTCTATGAGGACTGACTCACTGCAGGAGACAGACTCTAGTGGACACTGGAGGAACTGCAGCTGTAAAGTTGGACATTTTAACATGGAGCTCTATGGGGACTGACTCACTGCAGGAGACAGACTCTAGTGGACACTGGAGGAACTGCAGCTGTAAAGTTGGACATTTTAACATGGGGCTCTATGGGGACTGACTCACTGCAGGAGACAGACTCTAGTGGACACTGGAGGAACTGCAGCTGTAAAGTTGGACATTTTAACATGGGGTTCTATGGGGACTGAGTCACTGCAGGAGACAGACTCTAGTGGACACTGGAGGAACTGCAGTCTTTGGCACTGAACATTTTGCATCATTTTTCTGGATGTTGCTGCTTGGGAACAAACATCATCCATCATTGCTGTATTTATTGCTCTCAGCATTTCTTGTTCCTTTTCACAAAACCACTCTGATGTGAAGTCGTGATGAGCTGCAGAGTCTCTGTCCCGTCTCTGTTGAGCCGTGCGCCTCCTTATCTGTCGTCGCTGAAGCTGCCTTAAGGTCAGCCCTTAATTACTCGTCGTCCTGCCCGTCTCTCGCTCTGAATCTCCCCGCAGCCTGCCAGGAGCACAAGACTTTTTCAAATTAACTCACTAAGTAGGTCACTTTTCTGTGTTCTGTGGACAAACTCTTAGCATTTACTCCAACCTATTTGGAGCAGCAGATGGCTCTAGTGAATCAGGGTCATGCGGACAGTGTCAGGTAGTGTGCCAAAGAAAGTAGGTCCATGTGAAAACAGGCTTCATTTTCTGGGATTAACTCTCCTTCATGGCAGAGCATCTCCAGGCCAAAACAAAGGTTACAAAGTATTTTCAGTGGAGATGAAACTACTCTGTATAAAAAGTGCATCCTTTCACCTTTCAGGCTTTTAATTTGAAGCATTTCTATAAGTGGTACGCCATCTGAGGGCAAGCTGGTTGGGAAATGTGCTCTTCCTGTACTGTTCGTTTACAAGACACATTGTTTGTCACCTGTGTGACGGAGTGAATAGAAGTGTTAGCAAACTAACTCCCTGTTCTGTCTCTCCTCCTCAGGGTGATCCTGATGTCAAACGGCTCGCTGCTCATCACTCAGGTCAAACCCCGGAACACGGGGACCTACAGGTGTGTCGGCCGCGGCGTCAGCGGGGGTCAGGTCACGCTTGAAGCCTCCCTCCTCATCGCAGGTACACACACAAACAAAGACACATTTGCACACATATTGTCAGTTGTTGACCTGTTTTGGAGATAAACACCTGTGATTCTGTAATCTGAGCGTGATGACGGGTGGGGGTTACATATTCTATCCCGCTCTAGATCTCACTCGGCTCTCCCTCCCTGCGTCTCTTTCACTTAGAGGCAGATATGTTCATTATAATCACATTCCTTTATTGACATCCGGCCCAGCTGTATCCACCTCACACACACACACACACACACACACATGCACACATGCACGCACGCACACCGCCAGAGCTTTTTCCTGCTTCCTCTCACCGTTGTTTCCTCCATCAGTCTGCAGCTGTTTGCAGAGCGTGTTTCAGCTTCCTCTAAAGCTCAGCCTGCTCTTTTAGAAACACACACATATGACTCAAACGGACCAACGCGCCGTTTTATGAGGCCGTGAATGCTTCATGTCATTCGTCCTGTTCCAGGGAGTTTCGGCCATTTTTAAAAACCTCTCCTGGGTATCAACACAGGGTTGAATACATTTCAAGCTTTGTATTATATAGAGTAATAATTATTATCAAGAACCAGAACCCAGAATAGACTCGGATCTGATTTGTTCATTTTAAGATTTGTGCAAAGCATCCTCGTCTTTATTTACTGATGGAAAATCTAGGATGAGATTTCTGAGACCGTTCCTGACCCACTAGGCATGCTGGGAAGGCAAGGATAGCATAAGGAGTCATGATTACTGCTCAAAGTAACGCCACGTAATCGCCAGTTAACTCTCAGACCTTCCTGATCGAAGCGCTGCAGGCAGGCATCCCGCTGAACAGTCGTTAGGAGAGACTGACTGAGTGGGTACCTGCAACTGTAGCACATTTCATCCACATAGCACCACGAGATGTTGTTCATTCTTAAACTGTGCTGGAGGTGGAACACTTTATGAAATTCTTACAGCTTTTTACAGCGCTCAAGATATGAGTGAAAAGTGTTTTTGATTAAATATAAACAATTAGATATAGTCAGTAGTGTTGTAGTCAAGACCACAGTAACTGAGACCGAGAGAAGACCAAGACCATAAATATCAATGACAAATCATCATCTTGTGTGTCACTCACTTAGACTGTAACACCGGGAAGGTTGCAGTCGAAACCAGGGGGAAAAAAGGAAATTATGAATGAATTGGCATGAAAGTTATTTGTTTTTCCTTCCAATCAGTGGTGGTCTTGACCGGTCTTGATTTAAAATCCAGAGTCTACCCAGACCGAGACAAGACCGAGTAAAGATGATTAGATTCCAGGACGAGACCGAGACCTTCAAAAAGTGGTCTCGAGATCGGGCTTGAGACTGAGATCGATTGCAAGTACTACAACAGAAGTAGTCAGGGCATGAAATTGTTTTCAATTCTTGCCAGTATTACGACCCTAACCTTCATGGCTTCATATCGCTCACCTCTCCTCGGCGTACAGAGACTGTAGTCCTCGTTGCAGCAGCCGTGGGTTTGAATCCCCCTCACTCTCTCCTCCCAACGTTTCCTCGCTCTCTTCAGCCGTCCTGTCCAAAAAGGCAAAAATGGACCAGAGACAACCGCAGTCAGAAAGGCTTACGGTAGTGACGGTTCTGCAGCATGTGTCATAAATTGTTCTCGAGTTTAGACGTTTAAACTTCTTTAATACGAGAAGAAAACATCCAAACTTTTGTTATTCTTACTTTGTGCATTTAGCTTCCGGAACATGAAGAGAAAGGATACATCAGAGGTTTTGTACTCTTGCACATGAAAGTGACGTGGAGTGACGTCTCTTATCCCGTCTAATCGTGACTGTGGAACAACAGAAAATCCCCGTAACAGCTTTGTGAGTGGAGGCCGGAGCTTAGAGCAGGAACAGGCTGTAGTATCTTCTCATCTTACTAATCAGCCTGCTTTTTCAAATGCAAGTGCATGCAAGTCAAATATTTCGACGCAGCTTAGGGCTGGAATCTCGATGCGTTTCCGTGTCCCGAGGTCTTTATTGGTCTCTCACAGCCCCTTTCCCCCCGGGTTCAGGATTAACGAGGTTCAACTGTATCTGCAGTTTTAACCCAGTGAACCACAGCTCCATTTAAATACCTTAATTCACTTAATCTGATGCTAATCCCTGTAGGCATTATCGGGGATTGTGTGGCAGCAGAATTCAGTATGAAGGGACAAGTTTGAACAGTCGCTCCTCGCTCCGCTTCACTTTCATCTGCTGAGAAATGAGATTTTCTGCTGCTCGCCTTAATTGATTTAGATCCTGAACTCGGAGAAGGTCTTCGCCACTGACCGGCTTTCAAAGCCTTGTTGGCCAATAGTCTATTAATGACTTCCCCACACACACACACACACACACACACACACACACACACACACACACACACACACACACACACACCGCTCAGTAGTGGGAGGTCTTGTGAGTCCCACAGATCAAATTCCACTTTGTGTATCAGGGCTGCCAGTTTTTATATGAGCCACCGCACACAGGCTCCGTTAATTCCCACCAAACATGTAAACGGCGTCCTACTACTGTTCGTTTGTTCCCTCATTACTGCGCTTAAATCAGACGACTACACCGAACCTGACAGGAAGTCTGCTCGTTAGTCTGCGGCTCTGAAGTAAATGAACGAGTGGTTTTAAAGTAGCATTTGAGCTTCCGTCAAAGAGGCGTCAGAGGAAAATGGCCGCAGTGTGAACACATTGAATTGATGTTGCTGTTTAAATCTCTTCCTCTTTTCCAGAAATCGAAGACATGGTGCCTAAAATGTCGAAGGTTTTCACTGCGGACACCCTGCAGCGCGTGGCATGTCGCCCCCCCGCGCGGCAGACCCGAACCCGAGGTGTGGTGGGAACGAGAAGGACAGCGGGTCCCCACGGAGGGCCGAGTGTACCAGGACAGCTTGGATCTGGTCTTCAGTCCCACAGAGGGGGAAGACTCGGGGATCTACACCTGCGTGGCTCAGAACAAGGCGGGGCGCAGGACTCAGGAGGTCACCTTCACCGTGGCCAGTGAGTGAACCTACATGATCCGGTTTAAATCTGCTTCACTTTAAAACTATAGCATGCAGAGCTTTCATTGATTTTGCAACAGAAAGTTTCAACTTTTTCACTCGTGTTGTCACTTTCTGGATTTGTTGACGACATCAGAACATCAGATACGAGATGATGGAGGCTCACAGGCAGCGAGGGGACGACGCGGTCTTACTGTAGTCGACTGTCGTTTTATGAATCCTGTTTGAAAAGGTCTAAAATCAATAATTATTTGAGTATAACTTAATAAACGGACATAATCTTTAGGCAGGGGTAGGGTGCGTAACGGGAAATGTGGGATTTGGTGCACACACAGCGTACTGAAGGTAAATCAGGATATCTCTTCTTCTTCTAAAGTTCGGTCCTGTAGCTGCCGAGCTTCTTATGAACGCCCTCTATGGGGAAGTCTGTCTGTGTGCTCTTTAATGAACTCTGTTCTGTGTGTTCGTGTGTCCACAGCGGCCCCGGTGTGGGTGACGAGGCCTCAGGACAGCCTGTTAGAGGAGGGAAAACCAGGTTACCTTCACTGCCACGCTCAGGCCAACCCTGAACCTGAGGTCACCTGGTACCGCAACAGCATGGGGATCACAGCAGAGGTCACATATCCAACACACAAAACTGCAATACAGACACACACTTTGTCTTCATGTTACAGATGAACCTTGTCTAAATTATGCTCTCTCTCTCTCTTATCCAGGACTCTCGCTTTAAGCTGTTTCCAAACGGCAGCCTCAGGATCAATAACGTGGAGGTGTACGATGGACAGATGTACAGCTGTGAGACGCAAACTGCAGCCGGGAGACTCAGTGGGCACGCCAGAGTTACCGTTCTGGGTAAGTTTGCAGCACAATAAGTCATAACGTCATCATAACCGCAACGTGAGTGTGCAGAATAAACACCTCACTAAAGACGAGTAAGATGGTAAAGAGAGACAGCACTGAGAGAAAATATGAAACAAATGAGGTCATGCCTGTGGGAGTGTGTGTGTGTGTTTCCTTAAATAGCATTAGCGTGTGCATGTTGTGTCTGCAGGACGACCACAGACGTGTGAAGTATGACTCACAGCGGGCAGCTTTCTTCCAACACATTTTATCTCCATGATTAACTCCTGTCAGAGTCTCTGCTGCTGCTGCAGGATCTCTGTGATAGACGCCTGACATCTCTGTGTTTGTGTGATCTGAACCGCTGATAGACACACACACACACACAGACACACACACACACACGTACATGCACACACTTCTCCCTAAATGTGTCCGAACATGAATTCAGCCGCTTCGTGTCGTCTCCTCTGCAGGTTGAGCCGCACAAAGAGGCTCTGACGTGTTCCCTGTTTGACACACGTGTGAAGTTTGTGTGTGTGTTTGAACTTTCAGAGAAGCTGAAGTTCACGCCGACCCCTCAGCCCTCCCAGTGCCTGGAGCTCGACAACGAGATCACCATCCAGTGCTCGGCTAAAGGCAGAGAGCCCCCCACCATCCGCTGGACCAAAGCAGGTGAACACAACGCTGGCTTTTATCAAGATGTTGAGTTTTGAACATGAACGTGAATAAAGAGCGACAACAAAAACACAAACATGAACCAAACAGAAACGTTACAGACACCAGGGTAAAGACAGGAATAAACTTGTTCCAGTGACGCAGCAGATATGATTGGTGCACATTAACAACGCTGACATACAGTACGTACTGCACCTGTCCATCAGAAGCATGACAGGATGATGTTTCTGCCTCTGGACATAAACTAACTCAAACAGGCCCATTGTTCCTCACGTCATTCTGTCAGTTCAGTCTTTGTTGCACATTTTCACCATCACTTCTTCTCTCTGTATTTGTGCATGTCAGGGTTTGAGGTTCGCTCCAACAACTTAGAATTAAAGCTTTTTAAATCTCAAAGTGCAAATTTGCTCCTCGGACCGGCCGCTGTAGTCCTCCTAACCATTCAAGATGTCAGTTTACCCGGGAGCGAAATGCCGTTCTCCTCAAATCAGGCAGACTAAACAAACAGAGATGCAGACAGAGACTGGACGCTATATACGGTTAAAAACCGAGCACCTGTGAAGAACCAGTGATGTGTAAGAGCAGAGTGTAAAACAGAGTAATAAAATGTAAAGAAAGTGCTGGTGCACGAAGTGTAGTAGTGCCTGAAGAAGTGCGATTAGGCCTTAGCAGCAGCTTAGAAAAAGTGCAGGTGCGTTTACTCGTCTGTACCCTCTCAGGGTGTTCGATAAAAGAGGGAGGGGGGGCAGCACGGGGGGAGAGTTCAGAATTCTGATGGTTTCGGGAGAAACTGTTGCTGAGTCTGGCAGACCTTGCACAGATCCTCTGGAGCCTCCGACCAGAAGGCAACAGTGCAAAGAGACAATGGGGGGTGGGAGGGGTCTGACGTGATGATGGTGGCTTATTCGACTAAACATTTAAAGCATGGTGACCCGTAGAGCTGCCAAAATCATGTTTTTACTCATTTCAAAGGCCAGGGAGGAAATGTGGTTTTGAGTTGTGCTTTGAATGAATGTAATGAGTTAGCGCCTCTGATGAGAGGGGGCCCTTGAATCCACAGACAGGGGGTCTGCACCTGAGAAGGCGCGGTCGTCCCTGAGTTTCCTCTCTGCTCAAAGGACCTGAGTGATCGTGTTGGGGTGCGGGGGAGTAAAAGTTCTGATAAATGAGAGGGGGCTAAACCATGCAGTGACTTAAAAACAAGTAACAACATTTTAAAATGGATCATCATGGATCATTTCCTTCTTCATCTCTGCACCATATTGGAGTCAATTTATCCTCTCAGACCACCTCACCCGTCTCTCTCTCCCTCTCTCTCTCTCTCTCTCGCCCCCTGCAGACGGAGGAGAGGTGCCGCCTCACGTGGAGCAGAGGAACGGGCAGCTCCACTTCACCAAAGTGACCCGCAGCGACGCCGGGAACTACACCTGCATCGCCTCCAACAGCGTTCAGGGGGAGATCAGAGCGCTGGTGACCCTCACCGTGGCCGGTAAGATGATCACAAAGTGTGGCGTGTTAATCAGAGAACGGTTGAACAAAGAACGTGTGCGTGAGTGTCACAGTAAAAGTATTTCTAGATTGAATGCAGCTGAAGTTCCCTGCAGTCAGGAGCTCCTCACAAGTCAGGAAGTCGTGTTTTCATCTGTTCTCGAGTTTTAGAAGTATGAAGAAACAACATGTAGGCTGTAGAGATGATACATGTTTTTATTATGCTAATGCTCAAATACCGCTGGCTGTGTTGTTGTCAGAGCCGTGTTTACATGGACGGGACGGCCGGCTCCTCCCCTTGTGTATAAAAGCTGTTTTAGTCAAGGACTAGAGAGAAGAAGAAGAACATACTCACTGATTATTTGAAGGTCACGTAAGAGTTTTTAGATCACGCTCATTCTGTGTCAGTTTACATGCAATGTGAAGCTACAAGCTAACTGAAGGGCGCTAACATTAGCATGCTAACACAACAATGCAGGACACAGGTGATCGCAGCTCAAGCCGAGGACGATTTTATTGGCAGCTTGTGCTTGACTCCTTCTTGCGAATGCGAGGAGAGAGGGGGGTTGGAGGTGTGTCATCGGAGGAGAGCGGAGGCTTCAGTATGGAGGAGGCGTGGCCAAACAGAAGTTTGTTTTGGTTTCATGCTGGTGCCCATGAGCGACATCTACTGGATCAAAAAGTCACACTTTTCTGAACAAGTTTACAGAATTGATGTCATATTCCAAACTAAATAATTCCAGTTTGAGATTCAGTTTCAGGTTGTATCTTTAAGTCGTTGTCCCATATGAGTGAGCTGCTTTAGTGCTGACTTATTTGTTAGTTAGTCCCGCTTTGTCTCCACGGATGAAAATCAGCAAACCAAAGTCAGAAGAACAAATTCAAAAATAAAAAAAGCATTCGACCTTTGACCCTCAGAGTGACATCAAAGCTGAATGTGGGCTGAGTGAATGTGAAGAATCGATTTCTCTCTTCAGACTCAGCAGCGTTAGCGGCATGTTTGGTTTCCTTTCAGAGTCGATATTGAATTCTGTTTAGTTGTGGAGTGTAACGGAGGTTTTTAACCACAAGGACACGCTCTGTGGCGAGAGTGTGGTATTAACGAGCGCGCCTGTGTGTGTGTGCACGTTCAGTGTACATTCGTTTCAGGTTGGAGCCGGAGAACACGACGGTGTATCAGGGTCACACAGCCGTCCTGCACTGTCAGGTCTCCGGAGACCCCGAACCCCACGTCCACTGGATGGTCAAAGACAAGACGCTCGACATCAGCAAGAACAGGAGGTAAAGAACAATGAAGTGTACAAATATCAAAGCACAAACTCCATCCATCCATTACTCATACCTCTTATCCCCCCCCCCTCACTCGCCCCGTCCTCTCTCTCCTCCTCAGGATCCAGAAGATGCCAAACGGCTCTCTGGTGATCAGAGACGTGACCACGGAGGACACGGGCAGGTACACATGTGTGGCCGGAAACAGCTGCAGCATCAAAGACCGCGTGGCCAAGCTGTTTGTCGTGGGTGAGTTTAACACACACATCATACACACACACAGAGACACACACACACACACACACACACACACACACACATCATAAGTACACAGGCTCCTCCTTCAGACTCCGAGGTGCTCACTCGAGGCGTGAGGGACGAAGGCCTTCATTAAAGCTTCACCCTCCACCTGTCATCGTCTCGACAGGTTAATAACCACGACCACGTCTCTGACGCCCGGCCTGTCGCCGTGGTGATGGGGTTTAATAAGTCTTCACACTCTGACGATCTTTGTTTGCTGAGTGAGGCTGACTCATGAGCCGGTGTCCCGTATCTGCTCATTTTCTCACAAAGAGGGAGGACGGTGTTCTGGATTAGTTTAAAAAAAGAGGAACTAATCGAGTTTAGATGTTTGTCGGAGCACGTCGGGGTCAGTCTGACGGCGCCGCCAGACCCGGGAGAGGACACATTATAAAATGACTTGTTGAATTCAGTCTCTGTGTTTTCAAAAATTGAGATAAAAGTTTGCTTGTGTCTCTCCCAGACGAGAGCTGCTATGCATTTCAGCCTGAGAATATCAGGAGTTTTTCAGGAGTTTTTCAGGAGTTTAGTGCAGGTGTGAAAGAATTATTACTCATGCAAGTGTTTAATCAGCAGATCCTACATGCAAAAAAACGAAAGCTAAAATCAAATCTTATCCATATTTCCTTTTAAGCATGTTTCTGTACAAACAGAATCCAACACAAAGACCAAAAAAAACAGGATGTGAGAAAGTTTGAAGGGTTGGCTCTGAAAAAAAGAGGCAAAAGAAATTTCTCAAGCAGAGACAACCACCAGCCAATAGAATAAATGTTTTTAATGTTTGATAAAAGTGTTCCAGTTGATCAATTACTGCTGCTTGTTGACCGACAGATAAACCAAACCACTCCTACGACGACGACGATGGGGACAAGGCTCCGTACAAGATGATCCAGACCATCGGCCTCTCTGTGGGAGCAGCTGTGGCGTACATCATCGTGGTGCTCGGACTCATGTTCTACTGCAAGAAGAGACGCAACGCCAAACGACAGCAGAAAGACGGAGAGGAGCCCGAGATGGAGTGTCTCAACGGTACGAGAGTTCAATGAAGCAGAATCTTAATGAATGGTTAGGCAGGAGCAGAAGGGGTGGACGCTTATTTAAGTGGAAGACTAGACAGACTAGAAGTCGTTCCGTAAGTCTCCTGCAGCGCCCTCTGAAGGACCTTTCTGTCTGCTGCTTCTTTGCAAAGTTAACTGAAGCTCATATCTGCAGAAACTGAAATCATTCTAACTTCAAATCAAAGAACAACAGAGAGAAAATAATCAACATTAAACAGACAGTATGTAAGTTCCACCACCAGGGGGCTCTCAATCAAAACACAAAAGATGTCGTCGAGGCTGGGCTGCACGGGGGTGGTTAGTGCTGTTACCTCACAGCGAGGAGGTTCCTGACAGGAGCCTCTCTGTGTGGAGTTTGCATGTTCTCCCCGTGCATGCGTGGGTTCTCTCTGGGTACTCCGGCTTCCTCCCACAGTCCAAAGACATGCTCGTTAAGTTAACTGGTGACTCTAAATTGTACGTAGGTGTGAATGTGAGTGTGACTGGTTGTCTGTCTCTATATGTCAGCCCTGTGATTGGCTGGCGACCAGTCCAGGGTGTAGTCTCTCCCCCAATAATAGCTGGGATCGGCTCCAGCCCCCCACGACTATGAACGGGAAAAGCGGTATAGATAATGGCAGCTCACGCTTCCTTATGTAGTCTTTGGCGTAACATCCAGTGTTTCCACGGCAACGATAAACATTTTTGTGTCTGTCATGGTGGCTGCCGCGGCAAGACACGTCCCGTTAAGACTGTAAAAATACAGATTTCTCTGTCTTTGATAACTGTTGGAAGTATTTGAGGTGATGTAGGTACTCAACAACAACATGTGTAACATGGTTTAGTTCATCTTAATTCTTTTAGATGTTTTAGTGTAAACATAAAATTTGACATATTCTTCCTTTAAGTCAGTTTCCAACCTTCTGCCCTCAAATGCATCGGAGCTGAACTGTTTAAAATGTGACGAGGAGAAAGTTAAACTATGGACGCAGAGATGTACGGATTAAAAGATTTCAAGTTTGAAACTTAAGGACCGTAAATAAGGATTCATGCTCTGTTATTTTCAAGCCTCTGTGCTGAGCTGTTCTCTCTCTCTCTCTTAAAGTCAAGGACCTCGAGTCACTGTTGGAAAGTTTAAAGATATATACTGCCATCTTGTGTTTGTCTTTGGTTTTTCATTCAACAT
>CM036541.1:1276349-1368849 GCA_020745685.1 Tautogolabrus adspersus | reverse complement strand
CGTCACACGTGTGTACATAATGTAGAAGCCATGCACTAACTTCACTTAAAGAACCCCTCTCTCCCTCTCTCTCCCTCCCTCCCTCTCTCTCCCTCTCTCTCCCTTCCTCTCTCTCCCTCCCTCTCTCTCTCTCCCTCTCTCTCTCCCTCTCCTCCTCCCTCTCCCTCTCTCTCCCTCCCTCCCTCTCTCTCCCTCTCTCTCCCTTCCTCTCTCTCCCTCCCTCGCTCTCTCTCCCTCTCTCTCTCCCTCTCCTCCTCCCTCTCTCTCCCTCTCCCTCCCTCCCTCTCTCTCCCTCTCTCTCCCTTCCTCTCTCTCTCCCTCCCTCTCTCTCTCCCTCTCCTCCTCCCTCTCTCTCCCTCTTTCTCCCTCCCTCGCCCTCCCTCGCACTCCCTCTCTCTCTCTCTCTCTCTCTCTCTCTATCCCTCTCCCTCTCTCTCCCCCCTCTCTCTCTCATGTTGTGTAGTTGGTCGTGCAGGTGCCTGTTTATTTATGATGAAGGTCCTGTCTTTTTTTCTGTATCTGTTTATAATACAAAGGTACGTCTCTGAAGCTCTGCATCCATCCTCACGGTCCAACAGTGAGCGCTCAGGCTGCTGACCAGCTAAAGACGCTAACAAAGTACAAAGAGGTCAAGAGAGTGACTGCTGGTCACCAGTACTCGTTTAAGTGCCTGCGAAATGAAGGATTCTCTTTACTATTTCCCTCTTTTTTTACGTTATCTAATCAAAGCAAAGGCCTTTGTTATTGAACCTGTTTTTATACGTTGTTGTTTTTAGTGTAATGTTTTTATGAATGCTAGGCGCTCACACCTAGACGTGCTGTTTTTTTTAATCTGCTTCAGCAAATGTCCACAGTAATCCCAGATATTTACAAAAAGTATACATGCTGCTGTCAATAAAGGTTCACAGTGTTTTTAACCCACCTGTTGTCATTCATGCTGCACACAAAAACAACTGGGACAGGTTTTTGTATTTGTGTCCTTTTTAAGTTTAATACAATAATCAGCTTTTAAATTTCACATGTTCTGTAAAATCCTCTTCACCATGTTCCTCTAACTCTAATATGTGTCTCTAGTCCGTCTACAAACCCCCCTGTAGTGGCAATCTAACAACAAAAAATGCCACTGGAGGGAACTTGAAGTCATTTCCAACTCATGGTGGGTAAAAAAGGGAATGTCCGCTGTTGATTAGTTTGCAGTATTTATTTACAATGATCTTTAAGAAAACACCAACAAAAGACGGGTGTCGCTTCTACACAGAAAAAGATTTAAAGCGCCGGACAACATCTTCACACACAAATGGTTGAAAAACTGTGTGGCTTCCACTAATTCCCTATCTCCATTCACCTGTGTCTCCCCTTTCTACCTACCTGTGGCTGTAATTATCAAACACGCCCAAGTGCGCAGGTGACGCTGCAGCAGAAAACGCCCACACAACCAACCACACACACACAAACTACAACACACATGAAATTGGCGACAACACCCCCAATGATGAGTAAAGTCCATCCTCTCCGTCTTTTGCCTGCTCCACTTTTCAGAAAATGTGTGCTCAAACAGGCCGTTTGGAGATTTTCCCTTCATGACATCACAAAGGGCAGTAACCCCTCCCCCAGGTGGGTGACACTCCCACAGCTAGGTGTTTGTTCTGCCCTCTGAGTCTGCCTTCTCACCGTAAACAATAGGACATGGAGCGAGAAAGCTCGAGCCACCCAAGCCCTTCCAGAGAGGGGCGTGGTCAGACACAGCTCATTTACATTTAAAGCTACAGACACAGAAACAGCCTGTTCTGAGCAGGGCTGAAATAGAGGGGTTTATAGGCATGATCAAATACAGGATCAGAGTGGATTTACAACAAGACACTTCACACACATTTTAGAGGAGCTCTGAGACTTATTTACACTGAAGAGGAGGAGAATATGGGACCTTTAAAGGTAGAGTCAGTAGAACGTTTGTTGCATTTAAACTGGGCCCCTCTACAGAAGGAATGATGGAGCAGCTTTGCTTTAGGATAAATCATTTAAATGTGCAGGACAAAAATTACAACTTAAGATATTGTTGCCCAGATTTGTGCAGGTGCATTTGTGCAGGCGTTTTCAGACTTCCTTAGAAACACATAAAATCTTAAAAAGCTGTCGAAACGTTGACGACTCTGAGTCCACCTGAAGAGTTTTCATGACGTCTTTCTCCTTGCAGCTGCAGAAACACACAGTCTAATGTTCAGTACCGATAATAAAGGTGACGAAATGTTCTCTGAGGTTCATGAAGACTCTGAGCAAGTCTCTGCAAGTAGATTCTTTTAGACTGTGTGTAAACAACGCCTGCCTGAGGGGGCAACAGGAATCTTTCCTTCCTTTAAACGAACTTGTACTAACAAAGAAAGAACTTTTTAATCTATATATTTTACTACATTTGTGAACCCAAAGCAACACACATGACAGCAAGGACTCGTATGAGCAAGTTACAGACCACGTGGCATTAAAGATGATCAAAACTAAACAAGGTAAACGCATATTTTGCAAGACTGCAGGGTACCGTACACGGACGTTTCTTTATCACAGAGCTCAGATATTGAACATGGATCAGGGAGTAAACATACACAGAGCATAAAGGATTCACAGAGGTAAAGGAAGGGTGCCAGTCAACATTTCAGCACCTCCTGCGTATTGGATCTGCTGTGCCATGTAGGAGGCGGTTTAGGAACGGTTCCCATAACTTATCGAAAACTCTCATTCCCCTTCAACACTGAGCTAAAGCGCTGCATTGGAAAAACTTCAAAAATGTCCTTGTAGCACTGATTAAGAGTTAGAGGTCTGGCCGTAATGCATCTTCTCTTCTCTAATAGAACAAGCTTGTGAGAGGAGTCCTCTCATCAAGATTTAACAGATTTATTTTGTATATTTTTTTAACCAAAAATTAAGTTAACTTCCTGAGAGACCTTTTTCCAGAATGTAAATATCAGAGGGCAGCTCCAGAGGCGATGCATGTTAGATAAGAATATACTTTTTAAACATGGCTCCAAAAATGAAACAGATTGAGGCGCCGGTGGCCTAGTGGTCTGTGCGCTTGCCCCGTGTACGGAGGCTGTGGTCCTTCAGGCGGGCGGCTCGGGCTGAAATCCGACCTTTGTTATAATTTAAAATCCTTTATATGCGGTAAGGCCAGAATAACCCGGTGCATGGTTGTATCTGCTCAGAGGAAGTGAGGCAATCACAATCTGCACAGAACCTTTTCAGATCGGCGTTGCATGGCTGATAAAGTGTTTGTGTGTTTCTGTCATTCTTCATGTTAAATATATTTAACCGGCTTTAATGTGTAAAACATGGTCTCTCCCTCTAAAAGCAGCTCCTCTAATCACACTCCTCCCGTTTGTCTTTAAATGTAACAGTTCTGTCATCGACCACTAGAGGGCGGTAGATGCGTATCATCTCACTGAATATGTTCCCAAACAGTTAAGTGAAGAGTTCAATGAGCTAACATGGAGTTTATAAACAGACACGACGTCCTCTCCTTTGATAAGATAATTACGTCTTTTTTTAAATGTCACATCTTGTTCGGCGGCCTCGCGGGACTTCAGCTGTTCTCGCCAGATATTTCAGTTCATCCTGATGCATCATGGGTATCCTCTTCAAGAAAGAAGAGGTCAATTTAGGGGTGCCAGCGGTTAGTTTGTGTGCCCTATGTACAGAGGCTGTAGTCCTCAAAGCGGGCGGCACGGTTTGATTCCGACCTTTGGCTCCTTTCCTGTATGTCATTCCCCGCTCTCTCTATGCAGTGACGATGTGTTTGTATGTGTCAATCATTTATGATACCTTGCTCAATTTGAAAACGTTTCCACACTTTAGTTTTTCATCCTCAGTGTTCATGTGAAAACTTTCACTCTGCACGAGTTCTCATGTAAGAAAAGTTGGGTGAGGATTCATTTTCAAAACCAGGATGCATTTGTTTTAACCTGCCTGCAGCATCAGATGGGAGGGGTTTGCTGCATCATTTCAACGCCGTCTGAACACCAACGGAAGAAGGATGACTGACTTCTTTTTATCTGCTGCAGTTTAAGGCTCCTTGTGTTGTGCATGCTGCCTCACTGTCATTCCTTACTGGAACTAAAACAGAGTCATCATTCATTTTTCACCTCAGATGTGATCAGGATGCCTCCTGGTCACCTCCCACTGGAGGTCTTCCTCCAGACCCATGGGTGAACCCAGAGTTCACTGCAGGGATTACATGTCCCTTTGCTTGGGAGAGGGAAGTCTGGGGTAGCCTACTGCTGCCACCGTGACCCGACACCGGATAAGTGGAAGAAAATGGATGGACCTCAGATTTTTACGAAAGCCCTAAGCAGACAATACATTTATTTACCACATTACAACAATGTTCTTGAGCTCTCGCCTTATTTGTCGAATTTTCTCTGGATAACGATGACGCGCGTTTCCACGTGATGAGGAGTTAAATTCTCCAGATCTCAAGAAAACTACTGAGATTAACTTGTTTTCAATGGTAAAGCATCATTTTAATTCAGAGATAACGAGCTAAATAAGTCAGGAAATAAAATGTATATATGCACGACCACTTAGGCCTTCCGTAGAGTTTCTCCTATGATAAGACATCTTTAATATCTGCAGAGTTATGCTTTGCGTCAAGTCGGCAAGTCAGGAACAAAATTCTTTCCCAAGTGTCCGAGTTGTTGTTGCGACGTGAGTCACATTGTATTTGTACATTGTTAAAGCTGTTACACCTTTAAATTTAGGGAGATAACTAAATGCATTCAAATGATTGGCTCTCTGGTGTAAATGCAGGCCTGCTCATGGAAATCAAAAATCAAAACAACATGTATCATTAAGTATTTATTAACAGTAAGCAAGGAATGCAGTTTAGTCTGGATAATAGCACAAGTACTTTCTCACCTTTTCTCCACCTGTAGATTATACAAAGATATATCTTCCTTCCATTTAATCAAAAGAACATTTGAAGCACTCAAAGGATGTTTACAGTTTTCTAGTTTGCCCACTTTTAGAGAGTAACCACTAAGAAAAATACTAATGCTCCCACATAATCATGTTTAATCGCTGAGGATTCATATTAGATTAGGTCTTCAGAGAGAGAGGCATGGACAGAAAAATGACAGAGGGATTCATTCTGAGGAAAAGTTGCTGCTGTTTCATGACTGTCTGTCTGATGTCAAGGACTGGATGTTCCACAATCTCCTCCGACTACATTTGGACAAAACTGGGATTATTCAGGGGGAAGAAAAGTTGAATGACTTCAGTCTGTCCTTCTCTGTTTTTTGTCGCATGTGACCTACCATCCTTCTCTCTATTTCTCTCTTTCTTTCTCTTAATCTCCCTCTTCTTCTCTTTCCCTCCTCTCTTTTTTTGTCTTCCTCTTCATCTCACAGACAAAGCATTAGTTGCTCATTTTTGGGCAGAGTCACCTTGAGGCAGAGAGTGCAGGGAGTTGTCTGTGTGCTGGGAGTGTTTTGTGGAAGTGACAGTAAATTGAATCTTGAAACAGAGTGAAATAAAACACATGGATGTTTGTCTGCTTAGGGCTTCCATACTCTTCCACTGACACAACAGGATAATAAATTGTGACGGCCTGTTAGGTTGTGCCTCTTCTTCTCTTGTGTTGCGGGTTTGTCTAATTAGTATGTGTGATGGTCCAATCAGCCTGACTGAGAGAACGTGGGCCCGACGCTCACAGTCCCTAGAAAAGCTGCCACCTCAGTCTGCTCAGAGACTTTCTGTTCACTACATACTTTACTGCATCTTCCTTCTCCACCCAACACATGCACACCACACTCATCACACACCCCCTCACTGATACTGACATCCAAACCTCATCTCTGTCTGCAGTTTATTTCATGTTTTTGTAAATAAATAAGATTAATTAGGGGTTATTTTGGTGTCTCTCCCTGTATTTGCCGTGGCCTTTGAGCTGGTCATGACAAAATACTGGAATACAAGTTTCTGCAGCACCGGGAACTTTGGTGTAGCAGTTGCTAATAAAGTTATAACAGAGCATGCTCAGTGTTTACGGTAATTTCCCCCTCACAGTTAGGCATATTATATCTATTCCAAATAGATAAGAATACACAGAGATGCCATGATGTATGTTTTTATGTACATTTTGATATTTTACCTGCTTGGACACATTAAAAGAAGAGGTGGCCTAATATACTGCTCACAATCTAATTGCCACTTTCAATTGAATTCCTCAGATATGAATGACGTCACCACAGAGTTATTATGGCGTAAACACTTTGTTGGTGAACCTGTGGGGAATAAAAAGTTGTATGTTTTGTTATTTTGGTGCCTCAGCCTGCTCACAGTGACGTTGTCGGCGGCGCAACCATTTTGGTATTTATTCCAATGAGCCCGCCTCATCCACCAATCACAGCGCTGCTCGGATAACCTTCAGCCAATCAATAGGCGACGCTGTGACTCACCAAATAAGGAGAGACAGCACCAAATAAGGAAACATTGTATCTCTTTATAAGGAGGAAAGTAGATCCTGTGTTGTGATATCACTCCGCTGATTTAATCGCTGATCTAAAAGGAGTGAGACATTTAAAAGAGTCCCTGAATCATAAAGAGATCAGCTCTGCGGACATGTTGGAGTAAAAGTGATTATTTGGACGACAACTGAGAGGAAATAGAGATGTTCTGGTTCACAATGCGGACTATTTAAGATGGCGGAGCGACATGGAGGGCGCTCTCCGCGTTTTCCTTTTTGAGAAAGTGCTCGGAGTTTTGGAGCTAGAGGAGGAGGGTGAACAAACGCAGCGGGGTTGAAGGATCTCGGGGGCAGCATCACTTTCCAAAGTTTGTCTCGGTAATTTCCTGGAGTCTCAGAACCTTCGACCGGGCCCTTTTTGTTTACATTTTGTGGCGCATGCGTTTATCTGCGTTTCACCACACCGCGCGCTCCAGCTGGTTCGGCTGGCGTTCACAGACTCGGTCCACTGAATAGAATGATACCGAGCCGGGCCGGGTCAGCACCAGCAGGAAACGGGTCCGCTTCAGGCAGGGGAACCACAGGACACGGGGCGGGGGTTGTCGGAATCGGGATCCGTCCCGTGTTGGTGAGAGCGGGGCAGGTTTTACCGGGGGGCAGCGACAGTGCCGGGGCTGCGGGGCGACAGGGGGACAGGGACTCCGTCGGGATGCTGGGGGCTAACGGTCCAGGTGGTCCACGAGGTGTGAGACCGGGAAACGGCACCGGGGTGACCTCTCTGCAGACCGCGGTCCAGGCCGGCATGGTGGCGCTAAACGCGGGAATCGTGCTGCCTCACGGAGCCCGGTTCGACCCGGACAGGGAGAGCGCTCCGCTCTGCAGCGGCTCGGAGAATGATTCGGACTCGGGGGATGATGACGACCCGGTGGGTTCACTCGGGGACAGCAGGAGAGGGGTGAAGCGGGAGAGGGGGGAGATGGAGGCGGTGGTGACCGGGCAGGAGGTGGGGGTTCCTCCCGGAGGCTACGGTATGGTGCCCGGAGGGGTCGCCGGAGCAAAGCCGGGGAAGAAGACACGTGGGCGCGTGAAGATCAAGATGGAATTTATTGACAACAAGTTGAGACGTTACACCACCTTCAGCAAGAGGAAGACCGGGATCATGAAAAAGGTGAGTCAGGTGATCTAGTTTGGATCCGATCCAAGTGCAGAAACTTCCGAGCAGAGAGTGTCATGTTGTTAGGCCTGAACAGTGTGCAGGATCACACACTGCTGCTGCTGTGTGCTCACTCAGGGAGCCACCAGTGAGGGAACACCTGAGTTACCTGTCCTATCATACAAGGGGGCACAAGGTGCTGCAGCAGCCACAACAAACACACGACACTTAGAAATGTTGAGGATGGATTAAAACTCTCCGCTGCTGACGAAGGCTGTCAACATGTGCAAGTGCGATACTGTCATAGGCTGCTTTAAGAAACCACGTGTTTAATTACCACATCGACAGGTACCCGAGCCCTGCCAAACATGATCTCATTAGGCAGGTGTGAAGCTAATGAACACAGTCTATATTGCACACAAACATTGTCAAAGTTTCTTCACAATGTTTGAGGATAAGAAAGGACTCTTTGGGGTTTCTTGGACTTGTATTGTTGTTGCTGTGGTATCAAACAGGTGTTGATATCGTCTGATCGTCTCGTGGATCCTTATCAGTTTATATTTCTTGTGGTGACGTCGCTGCTTCTACAAACTTTTATAAATCCGATGAAGAATTGTGACTCAGTTGATGTGAGGAAGTCTGAACATTCATGGATGGCAATGAGCTTTAAATAGACTTGAGCAAATGACAATTCTATTTATGACCATCACCCCCCCACTATCACACGCACATGGCCTGACACACAAACACATGCACGCACACACACACTTCCAGATAAAGTGGCACACACACTCAGAGCTGTTGCAGGTCCTTCCTCTGTGCAGCTGCCCTCAGTGCCCAGGCTGTCCTCTGTCACTGTGCAGCAGGACTTTGCTCTCAGGCTGCAGCCATGTGTTGGTGAGCAGCAGGCGGCCTGAAGGTGCCAACAGCTGACGAAACCTCAGGGAGACTCATCAGAGGACAGTCAGAGAGCACACACACATGCACAAAGGCTCTCACTGTGGGAAAGGATGGCGCTGTAGGGCTGCAACTCTTCTTAACATCAGTGACCAGTCTGAATAATCTGTTGCTCAATCTTCAAGTCAGTATATGTTGAAAGAGAAGTTGGAAGGATGTCTTCAAAGAAAGGTTTAAATAAATGTTTGTACCACGTGTTTAAATCGGTACAATCTGTTATCTTAATGATCGATGGTTAAAAAAGTATGGAAGCTTTACAAAGACACCTTTTTGATGAGACAGGTGTGTAGGAGCAGAATGAATGCATCCAAAGCTGCACACCGGTTTAAAATGCAAGAAAACAGGTCGCCAATGTTTTTGCAACTTAGACAGTGTGCAGGAGGTTGTCTGCAGTTTTTGATATTTGAAAACAAAGTTCAACATATTTTGGCATAAACATAAAAAGGGAGCTCTCGCCGTTCATGTTCTTGTTAGACTGAAACTGAGCGTGTAATGTTGGAGTTGGAACTGATAAATACTGAGCATCAGGTGGTGATACTGGCTTGTAGCGTTCATCCTTCTGCAGGATTTTGAAATTGGCGGCCATCCCGAAAAAGTTGTAAGTTCAGGAAGTACAATGCTACTCAATGGACCAATCACAGGGCTTGCGGTTGCGTCACGTAGTTACATTTTGAGGAGGGGCACGTCGGGCTATGTGGGAAGGCTTCTCTGTGGGTACAGGGCAGAAGTGAAAGTCAGGCTTAAATTACACAAAAACATGGCTAGCATGCCGAACAAAAGAAACTGAGTTATAGCTAACGGGCCTGCTTTAATATACGTCTAAGTTCTGCAGGTCATAACATCACCACAATGGTTTGAGACGCCATTGATTGCAGCCCGAGCTGGAACCTCGTGTTTGACGTTTCTGCTTGAAAAGGACTGAAACGATTTTTTATCTCTCAAAAACGACGGCGATTAACTTCCTCTCAGCTTTGTGTTGCACTGCTCAGTCGAGCAATTTCATCCAGCTTCGTTGCACAGAAGATGAGATAACCTGCTCCGTGGTGTCATAATTGGCCCCATTATTATCTGCAGCACACGGAAACTTATGACCACGTATGACTGCCATGTGTACGTCTTTCTTTGTCGGATCTTTAGCTGATGATTCGAAGGTTAGGCGGCCTGCAGGATCACAGCAATTGAGTGGTCCATTTCCCATCCTGCCTGTGAATATAAACTGTTCTAAGCTGCACTTTATTGAGCTGCAGGAGTTTTCATTTGTGCTTTTGTTACTTCGAAGCGCCTGCTCTGTATACGCTGCAGTATTTCTGTGTGTGTGTGTTTATCCCAGACTGTTGTCGTGGAAACTGAGGTGTCTTTATGTTGGTTCTTGGCAACACAAGCACTATTTGACAAAGTGCGCTGATGGAGAATTTTTTTTGAAAATGTTGCCCACACTGCGTCAGCCATCACAAACTGACAGGTGGGTGGAGTGGGAGGACTCGTAGTAGACTGGTCTCTAACTGGTTTCATTTTGAAGCATGTGCTGAGTGAAGAAAAGGCTTGTTTGTTCTCTTCTCTCATCGACTCATCACACGCTTTGATTCAAAGCATGCAAACACTTGCACAACACAAATGGTTACCTAAACATGTTGCTGCACACGATTACTTTATTAACACGTTTCTGTGCTTTCAGTCTAAGAACGTGCATCTTTTATTTTCTACATTTTTTTAACAAAATCCATCCATCGTCTGGGAGCAAACACAGCTAACCACCAAAAACACAGAGGCCAGTGAAACATGAGATCAGAAGCTGCAGTAACAGAAATTCAAACAACAATTCTTTCCTCTTCTCTTGTGGTTCTATAGGATATATGTTTGTTTTAAGACACGATTAATTAATCCCTACTTTTCATTTTCACTTTCCATTGTTTATTTTCCAAACACCAAACTCGATTCAATCTCCAGAGTCCCTTTGCACCTTTAAGAAAAAGCTCAAGACCATGAACAGCCGTGCACTCAATGATACTGATGATGATGCTGATCACTTCCTGTCAGCACCTGTGTTCTGCCTCTGGTCACTTCCTGTCAGTACCTGTGCTCTGCCTCTGGTCACTTCCTGTCAGCACCTGTGTTCTGCCTCTGGTCACTTCCTGTCAGCACCTGTGTTCTGCCTCTGGTCACTTCCTGTCAGTACCTGTGTTCTGCCTCTGGTCACTTCCTGTCAGTACCTGTGTTCTGCCTCTGGTCACTTCCTGTCAGTACCTGTGTTCTGCCTCTGGTCACTTCCTGTCAGTACCTGTGTTCTGCCTCTGGTCACTTCCTGTCAGTACCTGTGTTCTGCCTCTGGTCACTTCCTGTCAGTACCTGTGTTCTGCCTCTGGTCACTTCCTGTCAGAACCTGTGCTCTGCCTCTGGTCACTTCCTGTCAGTACCTGTGCTCTGCCTCTGGTCACTTCCTGTCAGCACCTGTGTTCTCCCTCTGGTCACTTCCTGTCAGCACCTGTGTTCTGCCTCTGGTCACTTCCTGTCAGTACCTGTGTTCTGCCTCTGGTCACTTCCTGTCAGTACCTGTGTTCTGCCTCTGGTCACTTCCTGTCAGAACCTGTGCTCTGCCTCTGGTCACTTCCTGTCAGTACCTGTGCTCTGCCTCTGGTCACTTCCTGTCAGCACCTGTGTTCTCCCTCTGGTCACTTCCTGTCAGCACCTGTGTTCTGCCTCTGGTCACTTCCTGTCAGCACCTGTGCTCTGCCTCTGGTCACTTCCTGTCAGTACCTGTGTTCTGCCTCTGGTCACTTCCTGTCAGTACCTGTGTTCTGCCTCTGGTCACTTCCTGTCAGTACCTGTGGTCTGCCTCTGGTCACTTTCTGTCAAAACCTGTGCTCTGCCTCTGGTCACTTCCTGTCAGTACCTGTGTTCTGCCTCTGGTCACTTTCTGTCAGTACCTGTGTTCTGCCTCTGGTCACTTTCTGTCAGTACCTGTGTTCTCCCTCTGGTCACTTTCTGTCAAAACCTGTGCTCTGCCTCTGGTCACTTCCTGTCAGTACCTGTGTTCTGCCTCTGTTCACTTCCTGTCATTACCTGTGCTCTGCCTCTGGTCACTTCCTGTCAGTACCTGTGTTCTGCCTCTGGTCACTTCCTGTCAGTACCTGTGTTCTGCCTCTGGTCACTTCCTGTCATTACCTGTGCTCTGCCTCTGGTCACTTCCTGTCAGTACCTGTGTTCTGCCTCTGGTCACTTCCTGTCAGCTCCTGTGCTCTGCCTCTGGTCACTTCCTGTCAGTACCTGTGTTCTGCCTCTGGTCACTTCCTGTCAGTACCTGTGTTCTGCCTCTGGTCACTTCCTGTCAGCTCCTGTGCTCTGCCTCTGGTCACTTCCTGTCAGTACCTGTGTTCTGCCTCTGGTCACTTCCTGTCAGTACCTGTGTTCTGCCTCTGGTCACTTCCTGTCAGCACCTGTGCTCTGCCTCTGGTCACTTCCTGTCAGTACCTGTGTTCTGCCTCTGGTCACTTCCTGTCAGTACCTGTGCTTTGCCTCTGGTCACTTCCTGTCAGTACCTGTGTTCTGCCTCTGGTCACTTTCTGTCAGCACCTGTGTTCTGCCTCTGGTCACTTCCTGTCATTACCTGTGTTCTGCCTCTGGTCACTTCCTGTCAGCTCCTGTGTTCTGCCTCTGGTCACTTCCTGTCAGTACCTGTGTTCTGCCTCTGGTCACTTCCTGTCAGCACCTGTGTTCTGCCTCTGGTCACTTCCTGTCAGCACCTGTGATCTGCCTCTGGTCACTTTCTGTCAGCACCTGTGTTCTGCCTCTGGTCACTTCCTGTCAGCACCTGTGTGTCCAATCAGAATTGTAGAAGATCATCCTGATCTATCCAGATGTATCATGTCAAAGTTTAAAATGCTGGTATCGTAACAACCCTATGAGATAAAGTCTGTTAGTGAACAAAATCACTAACCTCTGCAAACATCTCTATGTGAAAGTCTGTTTTCATGACAGACATTTTGACTTGTCGTAGCAGGAACGCTCAGGTGTTGCATCATTAACGTGCCTCCTTTCCATTCCAGGACTCTGACGCGGGCCTTTCCCGCTGTCCTACACCTGCTGAAACACTTCGTCAGTTGGTTGATTGATAGAAAATCAATTAGAAAAATGTAGATGATTCTTTATGTGACTGTGATTGTTTAATTTGACTCTAAACCTCGTTTGTCTCCAGAGATTTGAACCACCTCCTGTATAACCTACACAGAAGCTGCTGTTTGTCATGTTTGCTTCCCTGAGTTCTTCTTGTTCCTCTTCTTTATCTGACGTCTACGCTCAGTGAGGATGTTTGGTTGTGTGACGGAGGGACCAATTAGAGCCTGAGCTGACCCCGCCGTCATGAATATTTATGAGAGAATCAGCCGAGCGGAGAAACTTATTAAAGCTGTGTGTGTAGGTCTATTTTGTGCTGCCACCGAGCACACTTAAGGTGACAAATGAGTCCTTTTCTACCTTTGGACAACGGCCAAACATCAGGCTGGGGTGTGGGAGTCCCTCTGCAGCTGCTGCATGGATAATGAAGAGAGAGAGAGGGAGAGAGAGAGAGAGAGAGAGAGAGAGAGAGAGCTGTGTTCATTACTTTGAATTGGGAAGCTGCATTAACAGGTTAATTAACAAAGACAACACAATGTCACCAATTGGTTTTTTGACGGCTTTTTGTAGCCCAGAGTTTAGCGTTATTGGGGGAGCTTGAGATGAGGAAAGCAGGTGGTCGTGGCTAATTAATTAGCAGGATAATGAGCTAGTTAACCATCAGCACCATTAGCTGTCCACAGCTGTTTATTGATCAGACTGAAGAAGATTAGAGCGCTCGAGGAACGTCTCCGACTATCCGCTTGTTTCCAACACCTTTGTTAGAGCAAGCTGCAGTTGAAGGACACAAACCAGGTTAACTGGGGGGGAAGTTATGGTGCATTTCATTTACCTCAGAGGTCACACACGAGTTGACTGTGTTTCAGTAACAAGTCAGAAATAGCAACATGGACACCTCCAGGAGTAGGGCTGTTGAGGTAACCGCAAAAATGATTTACCGCGGTATAAGCAAGCGACCCGCGCACTGAGGCAACCGTCACGAACGCACACGACGTCACCCCACCTCATGTTCCTGATGACGTATCTGACTGGCAACTTAAATTTCTAGCCTTTAGTGGACACTAGAGGAACTGCAGTTTTTGGTACTTCCTCTCTCCGCTCCTGAGGATGCAGCTCGGATGAATTACTTCATTCTTACAACACAAACACACTAAACACCTCTCCAGTTCTTATTGTTTGTAGTGTGTCATTGAGCGTGTGCAGTAGCTGTCCGTCAGTAACCTCTCACGGCTCTGTCGTCATATTATTGCACCAAAAAGCCAATTATCTGTGAGCAGCAGCAGATAGAGAGCGTTGGATATGAACCACAATGAACACAGTGTCGGAGCATGAATGTGTGCTTCAATAAAGTCCTTAAATTTGAATGTGACGAGTCTCCTCCCTGCTTTGTGTTGCTCTCAGCTGCACAATGACATATTTATCAGAGAGCTGTGGCTGCGCTGAGCTCACCGAGGTGATGCTGACGGCACTCGGCCTTCGCTGCATCCTCCACACAACTTATGACTCATTTAGATGAAAAGGCTTTCTCAGGGGTTCACTGTGTGTGTTTCTTGGAGTGTGTGTGCAGCTCTCATTGTTCTTCTGTACACTCTGGGGTCTGAATGTGTGTCTGCGTGCTGTATAATGAATGACACGGCGACACAGTGTGACGGTGGCCTCACGTTACACAGCCGGCTAAGGCTGCAAGACATGGTCAAAAACTCATTTTGCTGTGGTGCAGATGGCCTAGCGGTTAGGTTGCACTCCATGTACGAAAGCTATAGTCCTCCAAGCAGACAGCCCGGGTTCGGAATCTGACCTGTGGCTCCTTTCCAGCACGCTATTCCGCTTTCTCTCCCAATTTCCTACTCTTTCCCCTGTCCTATCAAGTAAAGTTGCTTTATTTTGCCTTTTATTAGAGAGAGAGAGAGAGAGAGAGAGAGAGAGAGAGAGAGAGAGAGAGAGAGAGAGAGAGAGAGAGAGAGAGAGAGAGAGAGAGAGAGAGAGAGAGAGAGAGAGAGAGAGAGAGAGAGAGAGAGAGAGAGAGAGAGAGAGAGAGAGAGAGAGAGAGAGAGAGAGAGAGAAGCCTCTAACCAATAGGACACTAGTGCCCCATTAAAAAAAAAACGACTCGCATTGCAATTATTTTTTACAGATATCGTGATCCTGATATAATTCACATAATGGATGATTACATTTACACACAAACACGCACACACACAAACATGCACACACAAACATGCACACACAAACACACACAAACATGCACACACACAAACATGCACTCACACACACACACACACACAAACATGCACTCACACAAACACAAACATGCACTCACACACACACAAACATGCACTCACACACACATACACACACACACACACACACACACACACACCGAGCCCCCCCGCTGTAATCAGTCTCGTCTGTATCACGCTCTGTATTCTGGGAACTTTATCTGAAGTCATTTGAGCTTCATGGCTGCTCTACGTCACCGTTCACTACGGAGGTATTTTTAGGTTCTTCTAGTGTTTTCTTGGCTCAGTTATATTTTTCCAGGAGTTTCTCATGCTGCTTTTTTAGGGCGTGTTTTCACACCTCGCCATGTTAGTGCAGTTCGTTCGGTCCGCTTTTTGTTTGTAGTAAGAACATGCACCGACCTCGATCAGACCTAACTGCAGGAAGTAACCACCGTGGTCCCTCTCTGTCAGCATCACTGAACATGTGTCAAAGACCACAGGCAGACCTGACAGAGCTTCAGGAACAGTTTGGGTGAATGAGCAGGTCCTGGTTCAGGAGGATGAACGTGTTCCTGGTTCAGGAGGATGAACGTGGTCCTGGTTCATGAGGATGAACGTGGTCCTGGTTCATGAGGATGAACGTGGTCCTGGTTCATGAGGATGAACGTGGTCCTGGTTCAGGAGGATGAACGTGGTCCTGGTTTAGGAGCATGAACGTGGTCCTGGTTCAGGAGGACTAACGTGGTCCTGGTTCAGGAGGATGAACGTGGTCCTGGTTTAGGAGCATGAACGTGGTCATGGTTCAGGAGGACTAACGTGCTCTTTCTCCTGAACTGCATAAGAGTCTTCAGAGACTCCAGAACATCAACATATTATTTTCAAACTGTCTCGTTTGCCTTCCGTGTAGTCGTCTGTCCATTTAGAAACTGTAAAGAGCCAATCAGGAGGCAGCTAGTCTTTGTTTACTTCAGGGAGTTACCGCAAGACAGTCTGACCAATCAGAGAGCAGTTTCCTCGCTCATCACACATTTAGGTCCTCTTGTAAACGTCGCCGTCTGAACACGGCCCAAACTGATGTAATCGATCAGTTGTGAAGACTTAAAACGTTCTGACATTTTAAAGACTAAATGAAACGACTCTGTGGAAAATTGGTTGAAGATCCATCAGATTGATGATTACTAGAATGATCTTATGTTGCAGCCTGTCTTGATTCCTCTTCGTCTCTTTCCAGGCGTACGAACTCTCCACCCTGACGGGGACGCAGGTTCTGCTGCTCGTGGCGAGTGAAACGGGTCACGTCTACACTTTTGCCACCCGCAAACTCCAACCCATGATCACGAGCGAAACAGGGAAAGCTCTGATCCAAACGTGCCTCAACTCGCCTGACTCGCCCCCCCGCTCTGACCCCTCCATGGACCAGCGCATGAGTGCCACGGGCTTCGAGGAGACGGACCTCACCTACCAGGTGTCTGAGTCTGAGAGCATGGGCGACACAAAGGTGAGAATCTTGACTTTTATAAATCAGTCCTTAAAGAAATGAACACACCATTAAGAAAACATTTAGGAGAACTCAATGAGGCTGCAGCTGACTGCACTCATTTCTGTTCCCGACCTCACAGCCCAGTTCACTGCTTTTAGCAACACTAGTGCTCCAGTTTAAGTCTTTATGACTCACCGACTGTCTGCTTTCCAACGGAGACATGAAATGTAGTCCAACGGAGACATGAAATGTAGTCCACAGAGACATGAAATGTAGTCCAACGGAGACATGAAATGTAGTCCACAGAGACATGAAATGTAGTCCAACGGAGACATGAAATGTAGTCCAGAGACATGAAATGTAGTCCAACATAGACATGAAATGTAGTCCATTGGAGACATGAAATGTAGTCCATTGCAGACATGAAATGTAGTCCATTGGAGACATGAAATGTAGTCCAACGGAGACATAAAATGTAGTCCAACGGAGACATGAAATGTAGTCCAACGGAGACATGAAATGTAGTCCAACATAGACATGAAATGTAGTCCAACGGAGACATGAAATGTAGTCCAACGGAGACATGAAATGTAGTCCAACGGAGACATGAAATGTAGTCCACAGAGACATGAAATGTAGTCCAACGGAGACATGAAATGTAGTCCACAGAGACATGAAATGTAGTCCAACATAGACATGAAATGTAGTCCAACGGAGACATGAAATGTAGTCCACAGAGACATGAAATGTAGTCCAACATAGACATGAAATGTAGTCCAACGGAGACATGAAATGTAGTCCAACATAGACATGAAATGTAGTCCAACGGAGACATGAAATGTAGTCCAACGGAGACATGAAATGTAGTCCAACGGAGACATGAAATGTAGTCCACAGAGACATGAAATGTAGTCCAACGGAGACATGAAATGTAGTCCACAGAGACATGAAATGTAGTCCACAGAGACATGAAATGTAGTCCAACGGAGACATGAAATGTAGTCCAACAGAGACATGAAATGTAGTCCAACGGAGACATGAAATGTAGTCCAACATAGACATGAAATGTAGTCCATTGGAGACATGAAATGTAGTCCACAGAGACATGAAATGTAGTCCATTGGAGACATGAAATGTAGTCCAACGGAGACATGAAATGTAGTCCAACGGAGACATGAAATGTAGTCCAACATAGACATGAAATGTAGTCCATTGGAGACATGAAATGTAGTCCAACGGAGACATGAAATGTAGTCCAACGGAGACATGAAATGTAGTCCAACGGAGACATGAAATGTAGTCCAACATAGACATGAAATGTAGTCCATTGGAGACATGAAATGTAGTCCAACGGAGACATGAAATGTAGTCCAACGGAGACATGAAATGTAGTCCAACATAGACATGAAATGTAGTCCATTGGAGACATGAAATGTAGTCCAACGGAGACATGAAATGTAGTCCAACATAGACATGAAATGTAGTCCATTGGAGACATGAAATGTAGTCCAACATAGACATGAAATGTAGTCCATTGGAAACATGAAATGTAGTCCAACGGAGACATGAAATGTAGTCCAACGGAGACATGAAATGTAGTCCACAGAGACATGAAATGTAGTCCATTGGAAACATGAAATGTAGCCAACGGAGACATGAAATGTAGTCCAACGGAGACATGAAATGTAGTCCACAGAGACATGAAATGTAGTCCATTGGAAACATGAAATGTAGCCAACGGAGACATGAAATGTAGTCCAACAGAGACATGAAATGTAGTCCAACAGAGACATGAAATGTAGTCCAACGGAGACATGAAATGTAGTCCAACAGAGACATGAAATGTAGTCCAATGGAGACGCAAAATGTGTCAATGTCACTATTAGAGCTCCATAGAATCAGTAACAAAGGTGGCAGATGTACACACAACGCAAAAGCCACAACGTGAATGCAACTAGCCACAACACAAAATGCTAACACCACAGCATTTGTGTTCATGTATCTGTTGGCTGTTTGCGTTTGTCATTTCGAGGGCGGTTTCATTTCTCCTCCTTGCAGACTTCACAGCCACCGTATACATTAGCACACAAAGCCGAGGATCATGTTATAACCAAGAGTAAGGTGTAGACTTGCTCTGTTTCTAAAGTGTCTTACAGTACACATTTTCCTTTTTCCACAAAAGAAAATGATGTCATAGTGTCCATCCGAGTACAAAGTAGAAATATTAGTGTAAAAATGTCGGGGTCAAAGGTGAAAAGTTGGTACAGATGATCAGTATTGTTTCTTTGTTACTTCATTCCTCTGCTCACGGACAAATGTTGCAGGAAATGTCTCCAAAAAAGGCTCGAGGAGCAAAGAAGGAGAGAAGGAGAGCCAAAAATGAAATCCACGAGCAGTTGTGGAAAAAAAATCTCTCCTATTGTAAACAGAGGTGTGAACTTTAGCCTGCTGTATGTGAGGCCGCTGCCTTGAGCCCGTGGTCATGTTTTAATTAAAGCAGAAAACGTCTCAGTAGTCCTTCAAAGGGCTGCGGACTGACGAGAGCATTATCGCCGTATGCACTTTACCTCTGTGACCTCTCATCCAGGAAAGCCTCGTAACCCTGGGACTGATAAATCACGGCAGGTCTGGGTTGTGTTAGGGTGAGAAACATACAGCCGGCTATAGGAAGGTGTTTATCTTTGATTATGGGATGGATGAAACACTGAGATAGTTCAACACAACGGACGTCTCTGAAAGCATCAGACAATCACGCACGTTTCTCTGACCTCTCTTCACACTTTCACCACAGAACAAGCCCAATGTTTAAAAACAACAGAATATCTGTTATTTTAATGATCCGTAGAATCCAAGCTTATGAAACCTCAACAACTTCATAGGAGAGGAATGAATCCATCAAACACTAAACTGCTTTTTTTGTGCCAAGGACTTAGATTTTTTTTGCCGTGGTTTTGAAACGGGCATTAATATCATGGTTGTGTCATGGCGTCCCTCGTTTGGCGTGATGTGTTAAAAAAGATGAAATCACTTTTACTTCGACCCTTTAATGACCCCGATGAGCTGCTTCTGCTTCGTCACTTTGCTGATGATGTTCTTAAACCTAAACGTTTGGAAGTGAAGCGATGAACTCATCGACACACACGCTTCACTGTCCACACCTTTGGTGCGATCACGTGCCGGGAGCTGAGACGCCGTCCTCCGTGTGCACGTCCTCTGTGCAGCAAACACTTGTGTCCTGTTTGCTGTTGTCATAAAGCGCACACACTAACACCGCTCCATGGAGACGGACGGACCTCTGCATGCTAAGCCGCCCTTCATGCCCGCTCTGCTCATTGATAAAAATTAGATTCAGCCTCTGTTGCCTTATATGGTCTGGTTTCCCTGCCTGCTCTCTTGGCTGAGGCCCCTCACATTCCTTATAAGCTGCAGCTGTCTTTGGAGTCCTGTGATTCCCCCCCTCTTAACCCCCCCCCCCCCCCAACAACACACTCATGTGGTGAGATGGAGGGGAGGTATGGATGTAGATATGAGCAGGTGGGATGGAAACATTGGAGCGATACTTTTCGCCGTGTTTCATGTGATGTCTGATTCCGTGGTTGTTGATCGCTCTGCGGCCTGAGACCCGAGAACAAAGCTCACACAGGGACACACTGCTACATGACACTCAGTGCATTTACATGATGTCATGGACTGGATTTATTGTGTTAGTGCGGCTAGAGCTACTCTACATGTTAGACTGACTAAAATCGTACGAAGTTGAATATTCAAACATGCTCAACAGTTCCTGCATTAGGTTTGGACCCGGAGGTCGAACTGTATAAGTGTATCGAAAACGAGAGTAAGGAATCAACATGGAGAGTGTTAGGGAGAGAGGAGCAGACGAGGAGACACGGGACATGCTGTTTGAGAACAAGATATTGTTTTTACAGTTTTTTTTTATTTAAAGTAGACTTATGATGATGGAGATTGTGGTCTTTGACGCGGACGGCCCGGGTTCGAGTCCGGCCTGTGGCTCCTTTCCCGCATGTCGGTCCCCAGTCTCTCTCCCTGGTTTCCGTCTCTCTCCGCTGTACTGTCTCTCCAATAAAGGCACAAAAAGCCCCCAAAAAAATAAATAAATACTTTCATAAACCCGGGGGGAAATTTGGTAAATGAAGAGAATATGGGATCTTTAACACCACAGAGGAGGCAGCTTAATGTATTCAGCATTCAAGTCAAAGACAGCGTATCGTATCTCATCGTAACGTACTTTATACTAGCAAGAAGAGAGCAGTTAGAGAACAGCAGAAAGTATCTGAAGTCTGCGATCATGTCACGGTGAATCATGACTAAAACTTTGGGCTGTGTCGTCTTTAAAAACCGAACCAGCCGACCATGAAAGCATGATGAACAACATTAGCATCTCAGCTGAAAGCTTCCAGTCCAAGCATTTAGGTCATGCAGCAGACCCGACACAAGCTAAGCTAATGCTACTAAGCATTAAACACAAACCTGTTTCACTGCTTGTTAGAATGAAAGCTGATAAACAGGACTGGGTAATTGTAGCTCTGTGTAACAGCCAGTTAGAGCTACAGCATGCAGGTGAAACATGCAACATGCTCTGCTCTGTCACTTAGCTGCAGCTCTGACTCTGGTGGCATCTTGTCTGTTTCTTCTATTTGAAAGTGCTTAAGTATTTCTTATGATTGCTCGATTAATCACTGAATAATCTGCAGGATAGTCATTGGCTGAAATAGCTGCAGCCCTAAAAACATCAGTGCATCAGGTCTGCTTTATGCACCTCTGCAGCGTCTGGACCCGATTCATCAGGACTGTGGTGTGTCATACATACAGTCCGAGCTAGTCTAAACAGAGCCGAGTCTGAAAGGCTGGTCGGGGGGAAGTGGAGAGCGTTTTGGAGAAGTGACAGAGAGGCTGAGGAGATAAGCAGACATGATTTAATGTTCAAAGCTGTGCTCATTTAATCGCGTGACGGCAGAGATTCTGCTGCTGGCTTTGTTTCTGCAAATCTACAATAAGTGATGAAGCTTCAAGGCCATGAGGAGAAACATATCTTCTTCTTTATGATGAGCTGATATTTATTAATTAACCAGGAAGTCAAACTGCAGAAATGCGTAGCATTGTGAGTCGTGTTGTCGCCTGCCTTCAACTATCAGCGTAAACTAGAGAGATGGCGTGCATCATATTTGAACCACCGTAAAGCGTAGAGCGCGTAAGAAATGTACAGAGCTGTGAAGTCTTCCATGTTTGTTACAAGCTGTTTGCTAATTGACTAACTCCTCTCGCTCCTCCTCCGGCTCCTTCTCTTGCTCTGATCTGTGTTTTTGTTTTTAAAGCCTGGCTACTTTTCAACTCTCTGGATCATTCAAATAATGGAGATTGAATCATTTTAAAACACAAGGTATTAAAAGTATCAACGTAATGGCATTTTTAACGGCCTCACTCAGTTTTGGTTCAGATAATCTGAAATAAACTTCTTAATTTCAGCTTTGAAAAACATGCAAACATCTCTAGAAATATGCTCATATTTTGCTGAGCTCGTCACCATCATCACCTTCTTCTTTAAGCCAAGTGAAGCTTTGTGCAGTGCTGTGTCAGAATGTGGCGAGCATCGCAGCACAGCTTTGTGCTGATTGTTTGTTAAAGTTTGAGACTTTGAGGAGAACTGTGACTCACGTCGTTATCATGTAGTCATCTGCTGCTGAGGGGCGGATTCAATCTGCTCCTGGAGACGTAATCTTACAGAGAGAGAGAGAGAGAAACACGATCTTCAGAGTTAATCGTGCGTCTCTTAAAAAGCACTGTTCGGCCTTCAGTTTGAACAGAAAAGTCACAGGGAGGAACAGAGTTTGATTCTACCGAGAGGAGAGAGGAGAAGAAGTTAAAGGTGTGTGATGCTCTTCGTCTGCAGGAGATCAGACTTCACACCCTGAATGAAGTACACAAAAACCAGCAGCTAAAGTCACCCAGTTTAAAACGTTTGGGCTGTGGAAAGGCATTGTGGGTAATGTAATGTCTGACACAGAGTTACAGGATGAGATTTAATATCAGCTCATCACAAAGAAGAGGGTACGTTTCTCCTCATCCCCCCTCCCCCTCGGCTGATCTTCTTGGCTTCTGTTGCTGCTCTTTAATATCCGACGTGCCTGCTGTACAGATGTTTTTATGATTTTGGGGTTATTTTTGGAACGGGGTGGCAAAATCCCACAACTCATGTTTGCAGAGAGGATCTGGCTCAGGATCGAGTTCTCAGTATATCACAGCCTCCTCCTCTTCCTCCTCCTCCTCCGATCACACACTTCACTGTTTTATTTGTACGTATTAAATGGAGCAGAGACGGACCAGACTGAGCACGCTCCCCTGACCATTAGCGGTTTATATTCCCATGTTGTTGCTCTTCGACGGCCTCCTCGTCCCACAGCTTGTGCACTTAAATCTGAAGAAGACTCTTTTAATTCACGACCTTGAAGGGATCGCTTAGAAAATCCCGACCGTATGGATCCAAGGCGTTGTTCCACCATCACCTTTGTTCCACTGGACGAGCTTTGGAGCAAAACGAACTTTCACCTCTGACATAATAAAGTTCCACCTTAAGAAAATAAAAATCACTTCTTCTCGTTAGCAGCTCATGTTGTCAATATATACATACTTAATGATGTAATATTACCGGACTTTGTGCTTATGACGCGTTGTAGAGGCGACTTTTTGGTGTCAGATGGATTTATTGATTTCTTCGTATCAAACCTGAGACATAACTCGGGTTAGACGACTTTCTGCAGCCGGTAAAGCTGCTAAACATGAGACAACGATGACACCGCTAACGATACAGGCTAACGTTACGTCTCAATCTGTTCTGAATAATATCTGCAGGGACGTACACTCTGCTTCTCGCTCGCTCACTCTCTTCTTATCTTCATCCGTCTCCGTCGTCTTCGTATTAAACAGTACAGAGACGGGCTAACTGGCTGCTCTGTAGCTGAAGGCTGCTGTGTGAACTCGTGCCGTAAAGACGTACGCACTTCTCACCAGATGACCTCGGCCCGCTGCCAAAATTACACGTGAGAAAGCAGCAACTGGGCCGCTCTGTGGACACGAGAGAGACGCCATCCTCCCTGTTGGAAGTTATTGTTCTATTAGATCGACTCTGAAACTGAGTGTTGCTTTAAAAACATAAAGCCTAGAGAACGGGCTGTCTGATGGAAAACTGAAGACGTTAAAATATTAAATATATTTCACTTTTGTCTTGACTAAACGTGCTCCACAGCGGTTAGCTTCTGTCTCTATTCTAGTCGACTTCTGCAAACAGAAGACGCGTTGACCTCCATCTGCTGCATCTACGGCTTTTATAACCCAACCTTTGCAGAGTGTCCCTTTAAAATTGGAGCTGTGCCTTTTAGAGATAAAAGTCTTCATGTCTTTACTCGAGATGTTGGAGCGGAGCGGGGACTTGAAGTAGGTGACGGAGACACTGAGAGATAATAAGAGGTTAATTCACAGATATTTGCTCTTATCTTAGACATACTGTGTTGGTGTCGGAGGGGAGAACAGCAACGTTATGTCACCCCCCTTCCCCCTCCTCTTTCCTCCCCCCTTATTTTACAGCAAGCAACTGGACAGGTCAGCTTCCATTGGCTGCACCTCCTCCTCTTGGGCTGCCTTGCCTTTTTTAGCAGTCCCAAATGGAGCTGCAAATTCCATGTTGCTGGCAGGGTGACAGGCGGGGAGATGGGAGCCAGCAAATGGGAGATTAGACGAGGAGCAGGCTCCAGTAAACTGCACAATGGGCTCTCCAAGCAGCACCGCACCGGCCTGCCAGTTGTCACCTTCAATTTGGAGTGATTAATCCCTCGTGAATAGGGCATCATTTGTGTCATTCTCCCTTTAATTACTCCCTCATTTCCTCCTCCTTTTCAAACTGCCTCTTCTGTCCGATGTCTGAAAGTGAGCAGGGCAGAGGACGCTTTTACTTTATTTGACCATATATAGAACTCTTGGGACCCAGGAAATGTAGGAAAGCAGAATCTTAAAAGAGCTTTAGGGAGACACAAGATCGCTGATGTGTCACGTTAGTCCTGATCCTTTATATATGAGGACTTCTTTAAACTTAAGAGTTTCTGCAGGAGGAGCAGAACTACCTGATACATCTCCATCTCTCTTGTTAAATAAACGACTTTGTATGTCATGGCGGCTGCTCTCGTTGGCCCTGCAGAGGATTCATTGCTGATTTCAGACGACTCAGCGCTTCACTCGCACAACTATAAATTGTGACTTCATTCGTTTTCGTTCTGGTTCCTCATCACACTAAGTGCCCCCCCCACATGCAGGTCGGACTGTGGTTCGATTAAATGTAATACAGAGAGAGTTTTAAAACAAGTTCTAGAAGAAAATCTGGTATCAAACCTTTTAAAATCTCCATTTTATCTCAGGCTGATGCAAATCTTTATAAATCTTAATTTAGATTGTAGAAGCTAACATGCATCCTCCGTAGAGCGTGAACTAGACACACCTCTTGTACACGGGGAAAGGACGGTATTCTAATTAACTGGACTGATGAAAAACAAACCTTTGTTATGTTTGTTGAGTTCTTACATCACCTCAAATATTTCCAACAGTTATCAAAGACGGAGACATCCTTCATTTTAGAGTCTTAACTAGACGTGTCTTGTCGCTGCAGCCACCATGACTGAAACAACATCGTTGCCGTGGAAACACCGGATGTTACGTCAAACAAGTTTCGAGGGGGGGGGGGGGGGGGGGGGGGCAGAGAGCGTCACTCCCATGATTCCCCGCCGACATCATCTTTTGTTATTGTTTTGATTGAGAGCCCCCTGGTGGTGTTACTGTGCCTTTAAGCAGGGTTTGGCTTCACATGCAGATGATCAGTGAGTCTACCTCTGCCGCTCTGAGGGTCCACTCGATGCTGCGAATAACAACCAATCAGAAAAGTTCAGATCTGCAGAGCTCAACCCCAAAAGTTCCTGTACTTCTAGAAAGTCATGCCCCTAAAGTAAGGACCTTCTGGGGGTTAGATAAAGATCCCAGGACTCTGATTGGACCCTGGTTGGTGCTCTGTAAATACAGCTTTACTGATATATCGTATTGTTTACACTCTGCAGACTTCCTGTATTTTGACCCGTCACAATAATAGAGTGTGTTTACATCGATGATGATGTTTGAGTCAAAGGATCAGGACTTGAGGAGGAAGTGACGGAGCTGGATCTTTGGTCACAGAGATGATTGCGCGTCTGCAGGAATGCATGACAGCACTGAGCTGCTCCGTGTTTACTATGCACTGCCTTGACTCTGAACTAAAAGCCAGCGCTGTTTATAGAGCCGGCGGTCGAACAGGAGACACAGAGGTGGTCAAACAAAGCAGTGGGTCAGTGGAAGCTCGTATGTAGGTCACAGAGATAAGAGTCGACCCCATGGGTTCAAACCTGGATCATCAGTCGGGTGCAACGCTGTGAAAACTCTCAGTTCATGATGAGCTCTGTTACGGATACTGATCCTGTACCAGTGTTAAGTTGATAACCTGAACTCCTCGCGATGCGGATCACACTGGGGTCATAGAAGTGTAAGGCAGCCTCACAACTTCAAATAAATAAACTGGCTTAAAACTTGACTTTGTTGTCGAGGCTTTTTCATGATGAATCTTAAAACGTCATGCACCTTTAAGGCAGATCAAATCAAGTGACTGTTATGTGATCTGTGAGACTGAAGCATGGCAGCGTTCGGTGTGGTGAAGCTCAGAGCTCCTTTCACTCGGCTGATTAATGTTTGTGAACGTTCTTGTAGAGGTCAGACGGATCTACAGAATGTTTATGTGATGTACCGGGTTTCAAACCATCACTGGGAAGTACACAGACTCATTAGATATCTGAACTACTACAAACTGAAGCAGGACTTCACTCTCGTTCGGCCTCATTCATTTCAGCGGCTCAGATTCAGATGGCGTCCACGTGTTCTCCTGCCACCTAGGCTGGCGTGTGAAGGGTTAACTCTCCCTCAGAGGAGCTCGGGTTTCCCTCCAGCTGTCTGAACCCTCAGCTGTTTGTGCTCCTGCCCCTCTCACGTCCCACTCCCTGTCCCCCCTTGTCACCCTCATACACCCCGTCCCCCGTCCTTAAACTCACACAGGTCGAACTCTGCTTCTCGTACTGCACACACACACACACACACACACAACACACACATCAAGACAGGTCTACGAAAGATGTCGGACGATATATCGTAAAGGAATCTTTTCTCTCCCCAATATCAGCATCGCTAACGCCCTAAAAATCCCACATCGGCCGGGCCTCAGTTTAAATGCATATGAAGTTCAGACTCGTTCTCTTCACTGGTATAAAAACATGAAGTTAGCATGAAGTCGCTACACGCGGCTACACTTCATATACAACACCTGTCATACAAACGTGTGTGTGTGTGTGTGTGTGTGTGTGTGTGTGTGTGTGTGTGTGTGTGTGTGTGTGTGTGTGTGTGTGTGTGTGTGTGTGTGTGTGTGTGTGTGTGTGTGTGTGTGTGTGTGTGTGTGTGTGTGTGTGTGTGTGTGTGTGTGTGTGTGTGTGTGTGTGTGTGTGTGTGTGTGTGTGTGTGTGTGTGTGTGTGTGTGTGTGTGTGTGTGTGTGTGTGTGTGTGTGTGTGTGTGTGTGTGTGTGTGTGTGTGTGTGTGTGTGTGTGTGTGTGTGTGTGTGTGTGTGTGTGTGTGTGTGTGTG
Organism: Tautogolabrus adspersus; assembly: GCA_020745685.1. Taxonomy (NCBI): domain Eukaryota; kingdom Metazoa; phylum Chordata; class Actinopteri; order Labriformes; family Labridae; genus Tautogolabrus; species Tautogolabrus adspersus. Next base: position 1,341,760 of record CM036541.1, on the reverse strand, counting down.
TTTGTCCTCTGACTGTTTAACTAAAGAGCTAAAGGACCTTGGACTGTCACAAACTGTGAGCAGGACGGAGCTCTGAGCGGCTAACTGAGCGTCGGCTCTGTGCACGTTTGTTTCTGTGGATCAGAGCAGCTTGTATGAGACGCCACCTGCTCCGCCATCTGCAGCACGCCAACAAGTTTACTCTCGCACCTTTCACTGTTTGATCATCTGAAGAGATTTTAACGAACGAAATAATTCAGATATCGTTGAGGCGTTACAAACTGAACGTCTTTAATACTCAGATTTAAACACATGAAGAGGTGCGTGCGTGTGTGTGTAGGCCTTATCAGTGCTGGATGGTCCACCTCTCACCCATGTAATCAGTCACATATAAAAACCAACAAGCTCTGCTCAGAGAGGACAGCCCAGCAGGCGTCCACGCCGCACATCAGTTCATAATAATGAGAGGGTAATAAAACCTTTAATGAGTAGCTCTGATTCAGAGAGAGTCAAGTATTTTACAATAAAGTGAAGAGACGGGAGAATAAAACAAGACGTGTAAATATGAAGAGATAAACTAGAACATCGGAGGAAAAACAGAAACGAAAAAGCGTGAGTAGGAAAACGCTGAGAACAATAAACAGTTAGTTAAAAAAAATCCTCAATGTTTCCATCTCAGGGTTTACTTTTCTTACATGAGCTCATGTAGCAAGCTCAAAGTGTAAAGGGTTAACTGCAAATGTTCTTTTTTTTGTACAGTTTGGATTTCAGAAAACTACAAAGCTTCAAAATATAAAACTACAAAGAGAAAGAGACCCAAACTGTTTTTGTACCAGGCTGTAAAGTCTGACATTTTAACATGGAGCTCTACGGGGACTGACTCACTGCAGGAGACAGACTCTAGTGGACACTGGAGGAACTGCAGCTGTAAAGTTGGACATTTTAACATGGAGCTCTATGAGGACTGACTCACTGCAGGAGACAGACTCTAGTGGACACTGGAGGAACTGCAGCTGTAAAGTCTGACATTTTAACATGGAGCTCTATGAGGACTGACTCACTGCAGGAGACAGACTCTAGTGGACACTGGAGGAACTGCAGCTGTAAAGTCTGACATTTTAACATGGGGCTCTATGAGGACTGACTCACTGCAGGAGACAGACTCTAGTGGACACTGGAGGAACTGCAGCTGTAAAGTCTGACATTTTAACATGGAGCTCTATGAGGACTGACTCACTGCAGGAGACAGACTCTAGTGGACACTGGAGGAACTGCAGCTGTAAAGTTGGACATTTTAACATAATAACTGGTTTAAAGTTTGTTGGCCCTCGGGGGGCCCCCTACTGGCCTGGGGCCCCAAGCAGTTGCCTGTCTTGTTTGCGGTCAAGCAGCGCCTCTGCTCGGCATAACACCCGCACCGAGTGTTTTCTCACCTTTAGTCGTTTGGTCTGTTTAACCGGCTAGGTAGTTCGTCATATGCAGTGTATAAATATCTGTCTTAACATGAGCACATGTATCTGTCTCCTGTACACGAACGGGCATCGTTTTTATTTACTCATGATCTATGACCTCCACATGTGTACAAAGTAAGCTGTTTGCTCTGAGCTACATGTGTAGAAGCTGTCAGTCATCATGTCGTCTGTTTTTGTGATAATTGTTGAATCTGATGATCAGGATGTTGAACTGCATGTGAACCCTGGTGCAGCTTCCATTCATGCGTGATGGTTTTATCCTCTTGAATGCCACACATCCATCGATCCTGCATGTGATCACACCTCCTGCTTACATCAACCACTGTTCTCTCTCTCTTTTCGTGTTGACGAACACTTTCACTCTGCATTTACAAACTCTAACATGCTGTGTAATGTGCAGGTTCACTCCTGCTCCACCATCACAGATCATTAGCATCATGTGCTAAGTGTTGGTGTAAGTGGGTGAAACCGGCACGGTGGGTTTGGATGTTCTTTATGACGCCCACCCTGCTCTCATCCTGCAGCCCACTCAGCATCACATCCTGCTCCGTGCTCAATGAGCGCTCGTGTTAGTGTGTGTTTGAAGCTGCGTCTCACCTCCTCTGATCTTCTGTTCATGTTAACATCTCATCATCGTGTTCTGTGCACTGACGTCAGGTCGGTTATGATCTGGATGTTCTCATGAAGACTCGACCAAAGAGAGCAGACGTGATCGTACTGAGCTGTGGTTTGATTATGATATCAGGACCAACATGAACAGATGATTTATTGTTGAAGTAAACAGTCGTATGGATAGTAAATATTACAGTTTACAGTTCAGTCCATGAACCATCAGAAAATACTCATCACATGTTCACAAAGACCAAACTGACCAAACTATTCCTTCAAATGTTTCTGTGTTTTGCTTAAAAAACACAGAAACATTTTTAAAGGAGCAATATGTACCTCTGACACCTAGTGTTTAAAATGGGTACTGCAGTCCAAATTCAAAACATTGTAGAGAGCTACGTGGAGCTTATTAGAAACATGCAGAGGCTTTGTAGGTCGGGTACAATCACTTCTATCTGAACCAGTTCTCTTGCCCGCTTCCATCGCTGCAACACCTGTTGGTTTGACCTGATAACTGCTCTCATATCTGGCAAACCGAGGGGCGTCCAAAACGGCCGTGTGGGGGTGTCTTAAAACCGCCTACCTTCTCTGGTCCAAACAAATCCAGACCATTCAGGACCAGAATCTAAAGTTAGAAGGAGGACATACTGGCTGCTGCATTGTTGTCAGAGAAGCCAGCACTTCAACATAGCATGTTTCCTTAATGGCTGAACATAGAGTAAGCTCACTTTATCATTTCACTCTCTACACATCTCACTGATTGGACCTTTAATCACCAACACCAGGGATATTGTTGATATACCTTTTAATGCACTTTAACCCTATTAATGCTGAATGATTGTACGATAATGTTTCTTTACATTCAGTGTTGAGAAATATTTCAAAAATCACTCAGTGTCTTCTGTTCAGGATGAAGAATCTCTCTTCTATGAATCGCTCCCTGCAGCTCTAAGTAGACATATGGCTGTAATTATCGGGGTCTCAGACCTTTTGTAATGTTGTTTTTCCCGAGTCCATTAAAAGCGACCTCTGCTTTCTGTCAAACATCCATTGATCTCTGAAAAAACTACAAACATGAAACATGCTCCTGCGGCTTCTCGGTTCTGCTGCTCGAGGAGGAAAAGCCTCATTAATGCTGTTTTCTTTTTTTTTTCAGACGTCCACACATGAAACTGTTGGATGTTGCTCTTTGGAATAGATGAGTTAAAGATGACATCATCAGTGATGTCATCAGGGTTACCTTGGATTTTACTCGAGGTTCAAAGACATGAAGATGTCTCAGTAACAAAATGTAGACGCTGGATAAAAAGACGTTGGCGTTAGATAATCAAAGCTCGCTCTCTCTCTCTCTCTCTCTCTCTCTCTCTCAGGACACACTGAAGCCCACCTTCACGGTAGCCAGCCTACCTGGCACCACCAGCGCCGCCCAGTCCACCGTGCCCACCACCTCCACCACCATGCAGGTGAGCAGTGGACCCTCGTTTCCCATCACCAACTACCTGGCGCCCGCCTCGGGCGGCAGCAACATCAGCGCCAACGGTACCGTCCTCAAGACCACCGGGTCCTGCGCGGGGGGCATTCAGCTGCCTGGCGGCTTCACCTTCATGCCCGGTGAGTAAGAGAGACAAACATCCCCCCCTCTGTTTCTGATCTTAATTACTTCCTCTCTGCTTTGTTTGTCGTCCTGCAGAATCTAAATGAACCTCCTTCTCGAGGCCTTAATGTTGCGTTCAAATCATGGCGTCGTCTGCGTATTGGCTGATTACAATTTGAATGACCTGCGCTGTCATCTCGGGGGGGGGGGGGGGGGCCGGGTCGTGCTTCTTTTATGTGATATGTTTACATCACACAGCAGCTCTTCAGTCAACAACCCTCTGCACCCTCAGGTTTCATAACGCCCTCGTATCCAGGGAGTCGGCGGTGTTGGCGCCCGGCCGTCCTTTGATTGTCTCTCAGGGACGGGAATAATTAGTGGCGACGGACACAATAGGCCTGGCGATGAGGGCTGATGAACACGCTCTGTAATTAGTCATGAATATTCAATGAGGACCGCCCGCTTGTGCTGAAACTATAACGTCAGAGATCTGGTCCTGAACTAGACGTGACCCTCTTTAAGTTCAGTTCAGACCTTTATTGTCCCTGGAGGGGAAAGTTGATTTGCAGTCGTCTTGATAAACGCTTTGGAAAAGGCTCCGTGTCGTGTTCTCAGGCTCTGACAGGAATATGGGAGGTTAGTTGTTGCCGTTTGTTTGTCGTCTGCAGTTGGAAACAGCTGAGAGGACGGCAAACGACGTCCACCAAAAGGTCGTCCCTGTTGTTTGGAGTGACAGCTGAAAGACGCCACGACGTGTCTGTGTCCCTCCTCCTCCTTCTTTCTCTCCCTTCTCCAAGCTTCTCTCTCGCTCTCCCTCCCTCCCTCCCTCCCTCCTCTTCACCACCTGTCTGGCACATAGCAGCAGTGCCAGGTGGAACAACACACCCTCCCACACTGAAAGCTCCTCAGCTGACAGCTTGACGGGGCCGGCCCTCCCCGCTGCAGCAACTGTCTGCACAACATATGACCCACAGAGAGAGAGAGAGAGAGAGAGAGAGAGAGGGGCTCTGATACAGCAAAGATCTGTGACTGAGACAAAATCAACTGAAAAGTGAAACGTTTGAAGAGAACATGACACAGCTAGGATGTATTTTAATAAAACATTTCCTGATATATTTCACAGCTCTTAAAAACGACTTCTGAACACGTGTGAGAGATTCAAAGACGACTCAGATGTCAAAATGCACTCGAGGAACTCGATCATTACTGAATCCAGTGGTACAGTCTCTGCTGCTCCTCTTAGCAGCCATGTTTGTCCGCCAGTACTCGGTGTGTTGAGCATTTTATAAGAGCTTTGTGCAATCTTATCCATCCTCTGTCTCTGTTTGTGAACAGAGAGCAGAGGTGTAGACATGCAGTGAGAGGAAATGACACAAACATAACCCTGAAGTGAAACCAAACAAATGTTATTGATTCCTTTTAAAGCATTAAACTTTGATTTGGACACTTTGAAGAGAGCGATCCTGTTAGAGTTCGTATCTGTGTGAGCGTTCTCATCAGAGATGAAAAACATTTTGATTAAGTCGTCATGATACCAGAATTATAGTCTTTGATACGAGAGGCAAACTGCACACGGTCTAGATTACACAAATATGACGGCAGAGTCACGGTATGGAAGCGTTAACAATGTTTTGTACGCTTTTTGATTGTTGCATGTAATATTTTGTATGACCGCTTTTATGTTGATGAACTTGCACCAAAAGGATGTCGGTAATCATGGATAGAGAGAGTGGGGAAAGACATGCGGGGAAGAAGCCTTAATTCGGATTTGAACGGTCGGACCACCTCGAGGACAAAAGCCTCTGTACATGGGGCGTGCGAAATAACTGCTAGGCTACGCAGCCCGATACCAAGCGTTTAAAAACGATTCAAACGTTTATTTTGACGTTTGATAGTAAGCCTGTGCTTTCCTTCTGCACTCAGTCTTATCCCCCACCCTGTGTATGTATGTGCCCCTGCAGCAGGCACTCCTCTCCCCCCTGGCACCCCCACCATTCCTCTGAGCCAGCTGCAGCAGCACTCCCTGACCCTCCAGGGGCAGCACGGTTCGACACTGGCCGCCGCCCCGCAGCATCAGCAGGGACAGCAGGCCGTGTTCCGCTTCCCCGCTGCGGTCTCCCTCACAGGTGACCCGCTCTGCATGCTGCCGCACCTCTCTGCACTGTTCTTATACTCCACACCATCATACCATCATACCATCATAGAGCTGCTAATGCTGCTAATGCTACTTCTTCTGCTGTGACTATTAACATGCACCTGATGCTAGGACTTCTCCTGCACGACTTCTTCTTCTACCTCACATGATAGTACTCCCATCACTCCCACTGTGACTGCTGCTCTCCCAGTGTGAGGGTTTCATGACTCACTGTAGTGGCTGTTTGCTCTGTGTGTGCGTGTGTGTGTGTCTATCTGCAGGTCCGGGTGTTCCCCAGCAGCTCCAGGCCATCCAGGTCCATCCCAACACCTCAAACAGCGACAGCAGCCCTGAAATGTCTCACACCTCCACAAACTCCACCAGTACGTCAAAGCCGTCTGTTGTTCTGTCTGCTTCAGCTCTGATTTAAGGTTTTTAGATGTCCCAGAACAAGCGGAGCTGGAGAGGAGGGTTAGCAAAGTTAAGTAATGTGGTCTTGGCTAATTCATTATCAGGAGCAGAAGCTGCATGACAAACAGTGAACGAGCTAACAGTCCAGGTATGTTTCTCACAGACTCAGTTAGCTGCTAATTGTCGCTAACATGTAAATAAATAAAGTTCTAATGTGACTTGTTGTAAAAAGTGGAGCTCAGACTTGTTGGACGGTCTGTTAGTCCAATAAAGCTAACAGAGAGACAGAATATTAGTCTGATATTTACAGGAACAAATCTTTAAAAGGCTCCAACAGCACAAACACGGCCCAGAGGTTAAAGGTCAGGGACTGAATTAGCTGAGGGGACACCTAGCAGACAGCTAGCAGCTCCCACCTGTCACTCAAAGAGGCCACGCCCCCTAATTCTACATCCCTTTAAGCCTTAATATGATGTAAACAGGTGAGTTGTATAAACATTCAGCCCGTACAGTTGAAGAGAGAAATGAGCTCTAGAGACCCAAACTGTTTTTATACCAGACTGTAAACATGTTTATTTTAACATGGAGCTCTATGAGGACTGACTCACTGCAGGAGACAGACTCTAGTGGACACTGGAGGAACTGCAGCTGTAAAGTTGGACATTTTAACATGGGGCTCTATGAGGACTGACTCACTGCAGGAGACAGACTCTAGTGGACACTGGAGGAACTGCAGCTGTAAAGTTGGACATTTTAACATGGAGCTCTATGAGGACTGACTCACTGCAGGAGACAGACTCTAGTGGACACTGGAGGAACTGCAGCTGTAAAGTTGGACATTTTAAAATGGAGCTCTATGGGGACTGACTCACTGCAGGAGACAGACTCTAGTGGACACTGGAGGAACTGCAGTTGTAAAGTTAGACATTTTAACATGGGGCTCTATGAGGACTGACTCACTGCAGGAGACAGACTCTAGTGGACACTGGAGGAACTGCAGCTGTAAAGTTGGACATTTTAACATGGGGCTCTATGGGGACTGACTCACTGCAGGAGACAGACTCTAGTGGACACTGGAGGAACTGCAGCTGTAAAGTTGGACATTTTAACATGGAGCTCTATGGGGACTGACTCACTGCAGGAGACAGACTCTAGTGGACACTGGAGGAACTGCAGCTGTAAAGTTGGACATTTTAACATGGAGCTCTATGAGGACTGACTCACTGCAGGAGACACATTTTTAAGCCCTGGAGGTTTCCTACTGAGCTTCATAAATGCAAACTTGGTTCTCTTCTGTTTTCCACTTTGTGTCTGACAACACTTTTCTGGAGAAATTCTGGAGAAAAAAAAATCTGTAGTTTTTGTAAACATGAGTTGAGTCCTGTCATGTCAGTTATTGCTCAACTACACTCTGCATCAGTAGGAGTGACTGGTTAAATATAGATGGAGGTGTAGCACCACCTGCTGGCCATCATGTGTACACACCTCTGCCCTCAGTTTGACTTGTGCATTCTCTCCTCCTCCTCTTCGCAGCCACAGTCAGTCTCCCAGCAACCATCGTCACCTCCTCAGTGCCCACGTCTGTGGCGGGTCACATGATGTACCCGAGCCCCCACACCTTGATGTACGCCTCCACGCCGGGGCTGGCTGATGGGGGGCTGGCTGTCCTGAACGCCTTCTCACAGGGAACCTCAGCCATGCAGGTGTCCCACGCACAGGGCCAGGACACAGGTGAGACTCTGAACAACACACAGTTCTCTGCATTTGTGATTAAACATGAATATTAACCAGTGGGAAACATTTTTTTTTCTCAGGTGGTGTCCCTCAGGTGTTCCTCACAGCACCCCCCCGGCACAGTGCAGATCCCCGTCTCAGCGGTGCAGCTTCACCCAGTACGGCAAGATCTGCATTTTACAAGTGAAACTCTCAAATTCCCTCTGCAACCAGCATGTCACCTGACTGCACTCATGCATCCTAACAGAGCACCTGCACAGCGTGGCCGCAGGGTCTCACCTGTCGCCTCTTAGAATGAATGTGGATGATCAGCTGGCTGCTTGTTTTACACCAAGACAAACACACACGCGCAGAGTTTAACATCACCGTAGCTGTGCACTGATTTCAACTCTGGGATGTGTTTTTGTATTTCATGAAGTCTTGTGTTCAGAAGTGTGACGCTGCTTCCTCCTCGATGAATCAGAATATTTTAATGTGATGAAAGTTTAAAAAGATGTGTTTCCGTTAAAATGACATACAAGCATAAAACAATATTCTCCATTGATAACGTATAATTAGGGCTGGCAGCGTTAACGAGTCGGTCGTGAGTCAATTAAGGCTTGAAATTAAAGCAGAACATTTTTAATCAGGCGTTTTAAACCCCGTTCAGTGACAGTGAATCCCCCGCAGCGTCTTCTTTCAGCCGTAGTTATAAAGTGCAAAACGACACCTTTTCTCCTTTGAATGTTTAATTTCACTTGAAGAAAACTCTGAGAGCTCAGTCGACCAGTCAAAAGTAGAGTCCACCTCGTTACGTCCCTTTTTGTTGTTTTCATCGACTCTGTCGTAAGTTCCTTTTTCTGCATGCAGTTAATGTCGTTACTTTCCATTGAGCACGAGTTCCTTATTTTCTCTTGAATGAAACAGTTCTGCTTTACTTCCTGTTTCCCGTTGGAACTAAAGGGTTTAGATTATCAGATTAAAGGAAAAAGTTAAATTCACTCTTAAAAACATGAAAAACAGTCTCCTGAGGTAAGACGTGACTTAGAAAAAAAACAGAAGTGTTTGACGAAGCAGCAGAGTCCTCTATACGACACTATAATGAGAATATGTGTCTTTATATCAATGCTACGTGTAGTTGAACAGAATCACAATCTGAACTAAAGAGTGGAGAAGAACATACTGGAGAACAGGAAACAGAATGCAGCAGGTTCATTAGAGCACGGAGATCGTAGCGGTGGCGTGCAGACAGTCTATGGTCGTGCAGCGATCACAGGGAATAAACGTCACCACCCCCTCCCACTCGCTGGAGGTGAATTCTCCTGATTATATCCTGCTGCGTTATCACATCAGCTCACTCTGACTTTCTGCAGAATAAATACGAGGAGGCTGGAGGAGAAACTCCGGGTGAAGAGAGAAACATTCAGATGTTTGTGTTCACACATGCAGCTCAGCACGAAAACTTCAGGAGGTTTTCAGGAGTTTTCTGAAAGTGTGAAAACTCTAGAACATTAAAATATGGTAGATTGATATAACCAAGTGGAGACAGTTATATTAAAGGCAGGGTTGGTCATTTTTAAAAACTAGCATGATTTTGAAAGTAGCATTCCCTCAGTGCTCCATCTACACCCACCCCCTCCCCTCTGAGCTCCCTCAAAAGCCACGCCCCTCACTTACATGCACAAGCGCCATTGGTCCAGAAAAAGACCTCAGCTCATGCTTTGAGTGTGGGCTCGTGCATGCATGGGGTAGAGAACGAGCAGGGAGACAGGGAGGCGTGATTGGTTCATCAGATTGGTACCTCGTGGCAGACATTGGTTGAAATTTTTACAGACTTACAACTGCTACAGATGACAGATTTTTATTAATTAGATTGTCTTTAATGTATTGACCTTTAATTTGTGCTGTCAATAGATTAAAGTAGAAATGTGAAACATTTGTCATTAAAGTGAAATTATCTTTTTAAGATCTAAACAAACATGTTCCTGTTGAAACTGTGACATGAATCTTTTTATCATTGACGGACGAAGCAGCTAAACACTTGAAGTGTTATTGTAATGAAGATATTATACTGACGAGTTCAAACTGGAAGAATGTGACCGACCTTCAGGTTATATTTGGTGACAAATTTCAAAATAAAACGTCATTTCTTTAAGCTCACATATCCTCCTCCTCTTCAGTGTAAAGAAGTCTCAGAGCTCCTAAAACATGTGTGTGAAGTGTCTTGTTCTAAATCCACTCTGATCCTGTATTTGATCATGCCTATAAACCCCTCTATTTCAGCCCTGCTCAGAACAGGCTGTTTCTGTGTCTGTAGCTTTAAATGTAAATGAGCTGTGTCTGACCACGCCCCTCTCTGGAAGGGCTTGGGTGGCTCGGGCTTTCTCGCTCCATGTCCTATTGTTTACGGTGAGAAGGCAGACTCAGAGGGCAGAACAAACACCTAGCTGTGGGGGTGTCACCCACCTGGGGGAGGGGTTACTGCCCTTTGTGATGTCATGAAGGGAAAATCTCCAAATGGCCTGTTTGAGCACACATTTTCTGAAAAGTGGAGCAGGCAGAAGACGGAGAGGATGGACTTTTCTCATCATTGGGGGGTTTGTAGACAGACTAGAGACACTTGTTGGAGTTAGAGGAACATGGAGTGAATGAAGTGGATTTTATATCATGTGACCTTTAAGACTAAATGTCTCTGTAGAGTAGATTTCATAAAACGTACAACTCTCCTCGATTAAATGATTGTAATGTTGCAGGAGTTTTTTATCCGTGCTGCGTGTTGTGTGATGTGGCGTCATGTGATTGGCTGTCTCTGAGACACTGACGTAGCTGTGTTGTGTTGCAGATGGTGATTGGTCAGCAGTCGAGCGGCAGCAGCAGTAACCTGACGGAGCTGCAGGTGGTGAACCTGGACGCGGCGCAGAACTCGAAGAGCGACTGACGGATGGCGGGCGCTGTTTAGTGTTACACCGAGACACACACACACACAGATCTCTATTTATTGATGCCTTCCTTCAGTTTCACTTCACGCTCTGAATGTGACGTTAAAAACATATTTACACACAATCAAAGGGCGTGCGTGTGCGTGACCCTTACTCAGTACGTTTTGATATATAAATATATATATATATATATTCGAAAAATGCATAGGAAATATATCACTACATCCATCACCGGGACGTTTCCTGTGCCGTTAGATGGTGTTATTTTTTTGGTGTGTGTGATTTTTAAAAATGTGTATTTACATGTACACACGTGCGCACACACACGGCGAGGTGCCACAGCTTCACACCAGCCAAAGAGACGTGTGTGTCTGAATGTTCCAGTGTGAGCGACCTGTGCACGAGCGCACCGTGTGCGTGTGTGTGTGTGTGTGTGTGGGTCTGGGTGGGCGGGGTTTGTAAATGGGCAGGGAAACTCTTATTGGTTTAAAAAAAGAGACGTTTGGAAATGTACATATTTTTTTTTTAAATTGATAACTTGTATTTTCAGCCTGGTTGAGTTTGTGCGACGGCATGTAGTTGTTTTCTACGTCGTGGTTTTGTATGTACATGACAATGATTTGCATAAAGAAGAGGGATTATTTACATAGACGTGAATGAATTAAACACGCCGTCTGACGCTGACGTGCTGTTTTCACACATGGAGAAAGAACGCTGGAGGGTTTTCTACTTTTTCTTTCTATTTGTTTATTTTTCAGAGCGTCCTCTGAAGACGAGGAAGATGCTGAGTCACAAAATGTAAAACATGACATTAAAGTTTCTGTTTCTTCAGCGGGAATATTTTAGTGCAACAACTGACGTCTCGATGACTCACTGTCACGCCGGGACAAGCGTTCTGATCTGAAGATTTGAAACATTGAGGAGTTGATTTATTTCAAATGTTAGGTTTTGAAAATGCCTGAAAAATTCTGTCTGTTGAAAAGTCCTCCAAGCCCGGCGTACGCTGTACGATTGTATAAAGTCGTAGAGGAACGCCGGCTCACTCTGTACGACTGAATCGTTTACGACGCTCGACCAAAGTTCACGATTTATGAGCTCACACTGAACGACCTGAGAGCTCAGGCTGTACGAGTTAGATCAGGACGGAGCATTCACAGTTCTCAACAGAAAAAACTCCCACAGACAGAGCGTAGATCGTCTCATGTTCATGGCTCAGCTGGGCTTCACACACACCGGTAGAGGCGTGCTCCCTCTCTCTCTCACAGGCGCGCACACACAATCTGCATCGCTAACAAACACAAAGTAACTAGAAGCTAAATCATATTTCCTGTCAGCTGGAGGTCCACAGATATTTCTGCAATATTTCTTTAATGACAGGCGAGGGAGACGGATAAAAAGGGCATGCATGCTGTTGCCATGGTGATATCAGACGCTGTATGTCAGTTTGTGCAGCTGACTCCCAAACGACTCAGAAAAGGGTCTTAATCGACCTGAAGTGGTTCAGAGTACGCCGGGCTTAAAGCGAGGGAGAGGCATTGGTGTCAGGAAAAAGGAGAGAAGGAAGATTATTATTTTTATTAAGAAGTCAAACTGTAACAGGAAGATAAAAATAGGAAGACGACTTTTTATTTTAAACTAAGTGAAATTTACGTCATGAACAAGAATCGGTGAAACACTGAAAATGACTTTACTATCACGTCCTCGTGTCGCCTGCAGCTTCCTCAGGTTCTCACAACAACGTGACAGTAAAGTCATTTTCAGCGTGCCACGGTTTGTTTATCTTTTCATTGTGTGTTCCTGCAACCAAGTGTCACCTGAGAGCGTACGTTGGCCGTGCACGGCGTTCCCTGCTGGTCGTTCATATTTAAGCTGTTAACTTATTTCTAATCACGCTCGTCTGCAGGGTAGTGAATCTGTGAGTGCCAAACAATCACCTGACCCTCTACTTCTTTTAGAACAAGGTGACCGACTGTAAACCTGTCGCTCTGATCTGCACAACTTGAATCATGTGAATCACCTGCTGACTCGAGTCAGACTGTAAGATTTAACGAACACTGTAGAGCCCAGACCTCCACTCAAATACCTCAGTGTGTGTTTGTGTGGAGGCGCAGCTCAGTGTTCCTCAGTGCAGCTGTAATATGACAACATTAATGAGTACTTCTCTCATGATTTAGAAAAAGTGACTTCAGGTGCTTTCAAATGTTCTGATTATTCTGTGAGCGGCGAGCTGACTGCAGTTTGTACCTCAGCATCATCATAACCACGCAGAAGGACTGAGAGCCTTCTTCTGCACCACAGTGCCTCTTCTCCATGTTCGCTGCAAGACAAGGGAAACGCTCACATCACCTGTGTGGAGACCCTCAGAGAGCAAAGACGTGATACTGCAGAGCGTGACGGGCCTCCAGTCCAAAGACAATCTAACAGAATGAAACACACACACACAGAGCTGCAGAGCGATCACTGTCACGCCGTCTGCTCCATGTCTGACGTCAGCTCATCCTGCTCGGCGAACGACAGGCTGCAGGTTGCTCCGTGTCTGTGACGTCAGCTCGTCCTGAACGAGGAGAACTGCAAGCTGCTCCGTGTCTGTGCTGCCAGCTCGTTCTGCACGTGGAGAACGACCGGCTGCAGGTTGCTCTGTGTCGTCAGCTCGTCCTGCACGAGGAGAACGACCGGCTGCAGGCTGCTCTGTGTCGTCAGCTCGTCCTGCACGAGGAGAACGACCGGCTGCAGGCTGCTCTGTGTCGTCAGCTCGTCCTGCACGAGGAGAACGACCGGCTGCAGACGTTCAGGACCCCAGTGTAATTATCTGCAGCTTTTAAAGGGGACACTGAACAATTTGTGCTTTTCACTTTGTTGGGGAAAAAAAGGTTATTTTGTGAATTTTTGTTTTTGTTGTACAGACATTTTGTAATAAAAATGAGAAAAGAATGAGCACACCCCCTGTCTGAAGACTGTTCTCTGTTTTTTAATCAGGACGGAGGAAGTTAAAGGAAACCATGTTGTCCGTAATGAAACACAAACGGAGCTGAAATGAGGACGGCTAAATGAGATCATATTTCCTCTGTGAGGCCAGAGGAGCGAGCATGCACCGTAACGTGAGATGATGCACAATCACAAACTGAAACAGGCGGAGGTGAAAGAAGAGACGTGATTCTTTATGTCCCGTTTCACAGCAGCGATGAACATGAAGAGACAAACACACAGGGAACAGTGATTGGTCGAAGCTGACAGGAAAAACAAATCAGTTGGCATCAGATATTTGACGACTCAGAGTCGTGTACATCTTTATAAAGTGTAACTCAAGAGAGGCTCGATCAGATATACACACCAAGTCGATCCGAGGAGTCGTCAGAGATCCACAGTGTGAAGTAAGGCAGTCTCCTCTCAGACTCTTTGAATCGTCCCGACACAAACAAATCCTCCTTTTTGTCTTCTTTTTAACAAAGAAAAATTATGATCATGCATGCATGTACACCAGGAAGTAGATCTCTATTGCTATTGTACACAAATGATCTACACATGTACAGACGAGCTGCAGAGAGAGGCGATGACTGTCCGTTTAAAAATAGAAACTTCTGGAACATCCGAGATTTTTTCGTCTTTTTTGGTTTATGAAACATTTTGGAAAAAACAAAAAAAGCTTTTTTTTTGTACATTTACATCATAAACAAGGATGAAAAAAAGACAATGTGCAAATCTGAATGCATGCAGGCAGTTGCATAATGTAGTTTAGGTGCTGATGGAGCCGGACGACTCGAGGCGTCAGTCACTCGTGAACATCATCGTCCCCACACGCGTCACCATCATTCAAACAAAGTTACAATGACGAGATTTAAACATACTCAAACGTTACATCATCAGCACACAGCCGCGGGGGGAACAGGTAATACTGCAGGTAAACACACAGCAGCTCAGAGGAAGTCATGACAACGTTAGGAGCGTCTGTGGTGACAGCGCCGCACAGGTCGATCTCTAATGCAGCACACGAATCCTTCTGTTGATGAACTGAAGATGACACATTACGGGGTCAAACAGACGACGACAAAGACGACGTGTTTTTGTTTCAGGGATCAAATGTCATTAAAGATTTGAAACCTTTCACCATATTCAGACGGCGGCCATTTTCCTCTGATGTCAGGCTCAGAAACGCTGCTTTGATGTCTTATTGTTAGAAGCTTCAACTCGGGTTTCACAAATCGTGGAATAATCGCAGTTAGGATCGCAATCGCCATGAAGGACTGAAAAGACGGTCATAGAGAAGAATCAAAGAGACCTGCAGCCATGTTCAAAGTTTAAACTTCATCAGATACGACGGCGAGTCAAAACAACGAACCATTCAGCCGAGTCCTTCTTAACACGACCGTCAGCACCGCAGGGAGTTGAAACCTCATGAACTGTTTCTAACTAAACGGACTGATTCCTCTCCGTCTTTCTTTAAAACAACATTTTTAGGATTCACAAATTAATTTTCTGTAAATCCAAAATACAGCAGAGATCAAAATAACAAGTGAAAGGCCTCGTTTGTTTTCTATGCATTTAACTTTAAAGTCGGTCTGAATGATCCTGGCGAGCGCTGGATGACTCTGATCGGTCTGTTCCCGCTCTAGCTGCGACCCGGCCTATCGATTCGATCCTCTAAAGATAACAACGTTGAAGCTTCACGCCTAAAACGATGTTCAGGGGAAAATGTCCAACGTGTGAATTATGTGACTGTTTTTACTTTATTGGACTGAAGTGTTTCGGCTCGTGGCTTTCATCGGGGTCTTCCACATGAACGCCACAGGCCGAAACGCATCGATCTAACATGACGAATGCTGCTGGAGCTTTTTGACCTTTCGCTCTCCGTGCACTGTGATGGTGAAGTCGTGTCTGACAACCCGACCCAGCTGCTCATAAAGTGACTTATCGAAGGCTTCAGTGTCACTTTCAAGACGTCTGAAAGACGCCTGTACGCATCATATGAAGCGACTTGATCCTCGGCTTCCTCTTCTCGATAAAATAAACGCACCACGGAGAATTATAAATGTTATAAAAACGATTAAACACACACATCGTTTGGATTAAATAAACCCGGTGTGTGTGAGAAATGCAACACTGGGCGTGGAGTTAAAAAGTCTGAAAGCGACACAGCGTTTCCTGTTTGATAAACAGGAAGTGATGTCAGGTGAAATCTTTGGGTGATTAAAGACGAACTGAAGAGAAACTAATAAAGTGATCAACGTCCGTAATATGACGTCAGTTAAAAAGGCAACATGAAAGCAAATAAATAAGAAGACTCAGCGTATAAAATCTGAGCGCAGCATCGTAAATACTGCACCTCAACATGAATGTAACTACAGGTGTATGAGGAGGTCAAAGGTCAGAAGGTAGTGAGCCTCTTGTCTTCAAACAGACGACACGCGACGATTCAAGATTAAAATGTTTCGACAGGAAACAGTCTGTAACTGAAAGGTGTGAATTCACACTAAGGCAATGACTTTTACAAATGGGCGACGACGGGACAGAAAATAAATACACAAACATTGTTTTGTCCTCGACAGAATCATTACAAGATGTCGTCTTGTGGCGGACGAGGAGGAGGGACGGCGAGGGAGGAGAGGGAGAGTAAAGTCAGCGGCTGAAAGAGTCCGGTGACCATCTCTCTGCTCCTCCTCCTCCTCCTCCTCCTCCTCCTCGGGCTGGGCAGTGTCTGCTCTCCGATCGGTCAAACACAGACCAGAGACTTTTCATGGAGCAGCCCCGGAGGCCGGAGGAGGCGGAGCTATGAATCCATCCATGTTGGCTCTATCATTCGGGGATGAGCATTTAGGTGTGAAGTTTTTTTTCCGACCCTGTGCCACCGTTTCCACCGCACCCCGAAGTCCCATCCTGACCTGTCTGCAGAGCGAGGCAGATGGACGAACAGCAGGAGGTTCACGGCGAGGACGAGGCTGCTGCGTGGTATTTGACGAAGGCGATGGCTGCCAGCTCTTTGCAGAACTCCTCGAGCACGATCACGCCCTCCAGGAGAGTCATGTGGTCGATACTACAGGAGGAGCAGACAGAGAGGTGAGAGAAGCGTTAAAATAATACGAGCAAAGAACCGTCAGGAAGAACTAACGAGCATCAACGACCGACTGGAATTACATTCAGACTCAAAAATGTGAGAAATGTGGGAAAGGGTAAATCAGAAGGTTGTGTCACAAACTTGAATCGGCTCACCTGACCTCCCTTCTCTAATCTACAAACACACACGCGCACCTCTCGCTTGTCCCTCTTACTGTACCTTTATTTTGTGTGCTTCTGCACGTGTGGGGCCTGACGTTGAAGAGTATATCACTGGAACACACACACACACACACACACACACACACACACACACAGAAAGGTGTCACAGTACGTACGTGATGCCCTCCGGCTCCAGGCCCAGTAACCGCTTCCTCACCAGCAGCAGTTTGGGAGTGAAGTCTGGGATTCGCTGAATCCTCAACATGAGATCTCCAACGACCTGAAACACACAAACACGCTGGTTAAAAGAGCAGCTGCAGCACTCATAATGTAAGACTGCACTGATTGGAGACGTAAGATCCAGAATATAAGTCCTTTATACTTGTTTATTGGTCGCACCAGTTTAAAGGAAGCAGCCAAATTTGATATGAAAAAGAGGTATTAAAAAGCGTCCTATACACCGGGTTTTACGGTAACTGTGATTTCCATAAACCGTGAAGATGACCAAGGAGACACCGTGCTTCCTCCAGCTGACTGCACGCCGCCCTTTACACACTGACGACGTGTGGGAGGGAAAGACAAGGTCCTGTTCATCATGTAACAAACACGTCGAGTTTCAAGAAGTTTCTGGTCCAAAAACATGAAACTTTGGACGATTGCATGTCTAACATCTTATCGTACTACACCCTGAGAATCAATGATTGTCTGCTCTGGGATCAGCTGTATCTGCTCTCTATGAAGGAGACAATAAACTGTGTGTATAATCTGGAGTCTTACCCTGACAATGACGGAGAACAGAGACCTGCAGCCGGGGGCCAGGTTGATGTAGGGGTCCAGCAGGTACTCGTGCAGGTGTGGGTGTGGTAACAGAGACAGCTTGGACAGCACGGCCGTCACCTGCAGGTTCACATCGTAGGGCTGCAGACAGAGAGAAGGATCAGACGATGAAACTACACGATAACGGAGAACAGAGACCTGCAGCCGGGTACATCTCCCACCTCCTTCCACCCACAGAGACCTTCACTCTCTAACCTTCTCAGTCACGTGTAGTGTGAGGATGAGGACTGCTGCACTGGATTTGTAGTTGCAAGATATGAAACGAGGAACTCAAATAAGTTTGAGAATAAGCAGAATTAATAAATAAAGAAAACTGATATTAAAATCTAACCAGTACGACTCCCGCCCGAGTGACTCTACGGGACGTACTGTCGTTATTCATCATCTTTAAAGTTTCATATCTAACATCATTTGTTAAACGTGTTCTCGGCTCAGCTCATTATTTATGTTTTTAAAGATAAGAAGGCGTCGGTATATTCAGCAGCTCATTTGCATCGTCTCCCCTTTAATCTCTTTAATCTCATTGTTCCATTGGTGGACCGTCATTAAGCTCGACTGCAGCGAGCGGTGTTTGTATGCAGACGCTGAACTTGAGTCTGCATGGGAGGAAATCTGTGAACATCAGCAAAGTTACCTGCTGCTTCTGATGGGAAGAATCTCGTTAAGTGTGACCGTAAATCCACGTTAGTGCTCATTCACATGCAGAAGCTTTATTTATTTAAAGCTGGTTCATGTATCTCCATGGACTAAGAGAGAGAGAGACTTTAGGTTTCTATAAAGTGAAGAATCAGACTTCCAATACTCCGATATATTCAAACTGGGATTTTCAGACTCGTGGAGAGGTGTTTGAACCCTGAAGCTCGTCGTGGACCTAAATAACGCTGTTATTACTATAAATCATGTTCACGAGATGTTTCATGACACTGACCTGATCGAGGATGCGACCCATCCTGTCGAAGAGGACCTTGAGGAAGTGTCCCTCGAAGAACGGGATGTCCAGGTTACACTTCTCGAACGGCTTCGGATTCCCCCTCCAGTCCCACCGCTGACAGACGCCGCAGTAATCCCTGAACTGAGGGGAGAGACGTGTGTTCAATAACAATCTGAGTCACTGAGGAGTGAAAGAAAGCAGAGAAGCAACACAACCCCAGACTCTTCCTGACACCGTGTCCTAACAGTATGTTATGTCGCATTGCACACAGCATCTGTTAAATATTTACTTCTCTGCTCTGTGAATTTCAGTTTCCTCTTGTAACATTAAAACTTCTGGTGCTTTTATTTTGAAGGTGGACAAACTGTAGTGTGGTGCTTTATATTAAAGAGCTGGTGACTCAAATCACAACACTCAGAGAGTCGTCAATAAACGGCTCGCTGTGAGCTGAATAAAGTTTTTCTCCGTGTTGACACAGGTCAAAGGTCAACATTTCAATCACAGACGTGGATATTATTAAAGCTCCGTTATCTTTGGACAGAGAGGGTCAGTGCCTTGTAGAGTCCCCTCCTCTCTCGTTACTCGTCCGTCTACATGAGCGACAGAGAGGAAAATAGACGGGTCATTGGGGTTAAAACAGTGCACCGCGTTGCGCTCCTTTGCTCGCCAGCAGTTACAATAGAATAGTTAAAAATAGAATCTGTACACGGGCGACATTGACAGTTAGTTTGTGATCCCTAACCACTTCCTGTTTCTGTGATTAAGTTTATGTCCTCTCCTTCCATCTACAGGAAAGGCCTTAGTTTATTTCAAAATAAAAGCACCCAGCAAATAAACTCTCAGCTTAAGACGATACAAACATTCAAAATAAAAGCCTTTCAAGTTTTTCTTTTTAAATGTGAAATAATGGAGTTTGAAACATTAACGTGATTATTCACGATTAACGTTTAGCGATTAATGGACATTTAATGTTTGAATTCTTGTACCTGTCTGTGTGCGTCTCTGAGGTAGGTGTCGTAGCCCGTCCCTTCAACCTGATATGAAGACTTTGCCTCATCGGGAACCAAACACAGAAAACTGGAGACAGAGAATGTACACGTTACCTTTCTCATTTTAAAGACGAGGGTGTGACATCTTAAAAATAAAATAGTCTGTTAAAGATTAAACAGCCGAGTACATTCATTCAAGGATCATGTGTTAATGTACGTGCTGCATTCTACGGTCTAACGCAGTATGTACTGTAGTGCAGACTGCAGACGGCGTACCTGTTGACGATCTTGTGAACCTCCGTCTTCCCGTCAGACTTTGAGTGATCGGGACTCTGAGGAGGAGACGAGCTGAGCCAATCAGAACCGGACAGCCTGCTGTCAGGAGAGACATCGTCACCGAACAGAGGATCCTCCTCGAGGTCTCTGCAGAGAGGACACACAATGTCAAATCCTTTGTTTTTGATCCGACTCTGAAGAGTGCTACTCCCACCTCATACTTCTGGTTTGAAATCTTTTTGTGTCTCTGCATGTCTAAGTGTTTCGTCTTTTCGTGTGAAGATGAAGGTAGAAATATGTTTTTATTGGGACTCGAGCTCTTCGACTCGCTGAGCCTCTCTGTTCTGTTTTATAATGTAGGAAGTGTGTGAATATATCGTTAGAGATGAGCTCTTTATGAGCTCGTTACAAACATTATCAAGTGTAACATGGCTGCAGTCGATTGCATGAAAACACCGACAGAAACAAATAAGGACAACAAACGTGTTTCAGCAGCACGCTGTGTGAAGCCTTAAGAAGTCTGCTGCTCACATGAGGGTTCATTTATTTTTAAGCACTAGAGTCGTTTGTTTCTGCTGCGATCAAAGCAAAGAATTCATCTCCCAAGCGTCAGAGCTGTGCCAGTTTGTATTTTCCACAGAAACATCCATCAACGAGCTGCTCTTTAAAGCCCTCAGTGACTGATATGGATTTATAAGCATTGTTTATAAAGAACCCCACGACTGAAACACAACAAAGAGCAGTTTGGATGAATTTGTTGCACATGTGATGAACACAGCCTTCACTTTATTCAATCTGGTGTGTGTGAGTTTTTTTTGTGAATGCAGGTGATTTTCCAGGCGGCTCAAGGAGGTCTAAGGTCAACAGCAGGGTCCTTACACGGCATCATGGGGCTGCCCGTTCTCCAGGGGCTCCCGCTCCTCCTGCGGTTTGTTCTCCAGGTAGTTCCTCTCTTCGAGGCCGCGCAGCACCAGGCTGTGGAGGATGTGCTGGTTGGGCTTCTGGATGAGCTGTTCGAACAGCCGCAGAGTCATGATGCTGATCTGAGGACACGGGAGGAGGGAGAGATGAACCCAGAGGAACGCAGAGTGACTTTTCAAATTTCAAACGGATGATTCATCTCTCTTTTATGTGATGACAATGAGCTCTGTCAAATACTTATTAACATTCATGTGCTTATGGTAAATTATGTGATTCACTTAAGAATCCCTGAAGGGCGAGCAGACAGAAGAAAGAAGTAACTGATGTATGACTTCCAGTTTTGAGGCACATTTATGCAAAGAACGAGAGTAACCAAGAGGCCTGAATACGTCTGATCAGCAGACAGACAGGGTTGTAAATGCTCACTGAGCATTTGGAGGATCTTAAATAATAACAACGATGTGATAATAACCTCGTCTGACAGGTGGTCACAGTGCTCGATAAGTCTGTGTCTGAGAGGATTCTGAGCGATGGTTGCTGCCGTCTCCGGCTCTCTCTCCTCTCCCAGCAGGAAGTAAACCATCTCCTGCAGCAGAGCCTCCGACGTCACCTGTCTGATGATCCGGTTCAGCAGCGCTGTGGAGGTCAGGATGCCTACCTCGGACCTGTGCGCGCCCAAAAACAGAACATGTGTTGCTGAGCAGGAGGGTGGTCTCTCAATTAAGTTAATATCAGACCCTGTTCTCTTTGATACCACAGCACATAAAAGAAGTACTAGACATGCAAAAAGACAAAATGTTTTTGTTATTAAATTACAAGACCGGGCATATTGGGCTGTGGACCCCCAGTCTGCAGGTTTGGACTTAGAGACTCTCTGTCCTCTCCTCCATTTGTCTGTAAACAGATGCTAATGTAACATCTGGGTCTAAATGACGCCTTGGAAACATTTGTGTTTGTCTAACTGTGGATGATAGCAGTCTGCTGTTTGAGAGCTTATATGAAAGTGTCCGTCTGATTCCCAGAACATAAACGCAGTGAAACAGTCTGAAAACAACTCTTGATTTATGTTCCACCGCTTTGATCACCACACCGTCTCTCTCTAGTTTAACTTCTTCTTAAAGTCGCTCCATCATCGTCTCTCTCTCTCTGATTCAATAAAAAAAACTAACCAAGGTTCTCTCATTTAAAGGAGCAATACGTAACTCTGACACCTAGTGTTTAAAATGGGTACTGCAGTCTAAATTCAAAACATTACTAAGAGCTCTCCCCCCGCCCTCCTCTCTAGAGTGGATGCTCACGCAGGTCACCATGTGGTGGACTCTGAAGCTTCAGTGTTTATCCAGCTCTGCATCGGTCTGTAAACCTTTCTGCGTTCTAACCTCTCTCCATTTTTCAAAAGCATCTCCAATATTGATCCTAGTTTGAGCACGTTTCTGCTCGTGGAGCTTATTAGAAACATGCAGAGGCTTTTTAGGTCGGGTACAATCACTTCTATCTGAACCAGTTCTCTTGCCCGCTTCCATCGCTGCAACACCTGTTGGTTTGACCTGATAACTGCTCTCATATCTGGCAAACCGAGGGGCGTCCAAAACGGCCGTGTGGGGGTGCCTTAAAACCGCCTACCTTCTCTGGTCCAAACAAATCCAGACCATTCAGGACCAGAATCTAAAGTTAGAAGGAGGACATACTGGCTGCTGCATTGTTGTCAGAGAAGCCAGCACTTCAACATAGCATGTTTCCTTAATGTCTGATCATAGAGTAAGCTCACTTTATCATTTCACTCACTACACATCTCACTGATTGGTCCTTTAACACTTGGTACCATCATCCTGACATTTAATGCCCCAAGAAAAGACTAACTTCTCCATAAAAGGATGATTGATTGATGGATGGATGATTCAGAACTTACGTCTGCATTAGCTGTGGCTCCATAACAGACACAAAGAATCGCTCTCTCACTGCCTTCGCCATCACAGCAGCTGCTGACTGAAGACAGAAGAAAAACAAAAGAGTCCTTCAGCCTTCTGTGGCTTTCACATGCAAAAACAACTTGTTTGGAGAGTCGTTCTTTTGTTATGTTAAAATCGGACTACAGTATGATTCATTACAACACAGTGAGTCAGCATGAAAGACCTTCTGAGCCTCTTTGATGAGCTGGTCGCAGTAATCGAGCCAGGACAGGAAGGAGATGAGAGCTCGCTTCCCCGTGAAGATAGCAGCGTCCTCCTTCAGGTTATACACATCCAGGCTGAAGGAAGAAAGGTAAGAGAGAGAGATATTAAAGATCTGATGGAACTTATCAAGTTTATTCGCTGACAGAAGCATGTCTCACAGGAGGCTTTTTAAGGGCTATGAAGTCTAGTTAATTCACACATTTACCCCCAGTTAACTGACTCCACGGTCTCGATGTCCAGCGGGTCCATGGACTGAGGCAGAGCTTTATAGAAGGAGACCAGCCTGTCAGTCAGAAGGTCACAGAGCTCTGTGTTTTCAATCAAACACTTGGCGGCTGCAGGCTCCGGTAAACTGACCAGCAGCATCAGGCCCTCGCACGCCTTCACCACGATCCTCCCATCCTGAGCCGGGGGAGAAACAGATAACATGTAAATAACATAACATCACTTACAGTAAACCCACCTTACTCTGGGATAACTTACAGGGCTCTTAGTGAGGTTGAGCAGGGAGGAGACAAGGTTGTAGTTGTTATTGTTGTTATTGTTGGTGGTTGGACTGGAGGCGGAGGCAGCAGCTGCAGCCTGCGGCTCCTCAGCCTGCTCCTCTGATGGAGACTGACCGGTGTCTGGAGCCAACACGTTCTCCTTCCCCACCTCCCTTCCTCCAGGACTCTTAGTCTCAGGTCGCTTTGACTTGTTCTGCAACATCACAGGAAGGAAAGACTCTGAACTGTGTGCTTAAAATAGTGCTCTTACTTTGTGTGTCATATTTATTTATAGATGAATATTTCTGAACGCGCTGCTTTACCTTTTTACTCCCTGATTTCATTCAAGCTCACCTCAAGAAAGAAGTTGACGAGGTATGGGTCCTGCTTCAGTTTGGCACAGACGATACAAAGAAACTGAATCTCTTCGTTTTCTGTCGGCGCAGCCAGCACCTCCCCGCACAGACGGATCAGTTTCTAAATGTGAGAGAAGAAAAGGGTCAAAATAAGTTCCAACGTCTGACAGTAAAAAGACCGTAAGAGACACACTGAAAGCTTCAGTTCTCACCTGTACAGGTCTGTGGACGTTGATGTGGGGCAGCAGAGGCTGGCGAATGTGTGCGAGCAGCTTTGTGTAAAAGGTTAGCACCTGCTGCTTCATCCCCGGAGGACACTGATGGGAAAAATACAAACAGAAGGTGTTAGAAATTACTCAGCTGGAATCCAGCTCCTAGTGGTGATTCATTGATTGGACGATTAATTGTGCAACCAAGCGATCATTTGACAGCTTTGAATCTGTTATCGTCCTGCTGATGATTGATCGCTGAACTTATTCTCAACCTTGTCCTATCATGCATTCATATTTCCCTGGAGGTAGGCGACATGTAGCTGCTGAATCACAGACTGTCTTACATCTGCCTTGCCCAGTGTGTAGAGCGTCTCGAGGATCTTGTGGTGCAGGAGGTACTCCATGCAGGGTCCGGTCTCTCCAGACTCCCGCTCCGCTTCCTCCTGGGTCAGGATGTCCAGCATCTGTTCCAGGTGGGACGGGATGTTCGTGTCTGTAACCGGAGCTTTGTCATCTAACATGAAGAAACACAGAGTCATTAAAGGAACGTAAAGAGAGAGGGCCACTTCATGAAGTTTGCAGTATAGAAAGACTCTCTGCGTTTTATGTCACCACTTCCCCTTCCCAAGGCTTTTCTGCTTACACATCAAGGTCCATCTGTCAGAGACGCATTAATAATGCACGATATTCACATTAGTCCAGCAGCTTTAAGAACATTGCTGTCAGCAAGGTGAATCACTCCTCATTATGTGTTTTGTGCATTGCAGAAGAGTTAAATAGTCAAAGTGACCCTGGAGACAGAATGGTACCTCGAGCTCATCGGGCTGGAATCAAGAAGAGAATCATTGTTGCAGAAATACTGAGATTAACATTTCAACAAGTTTGTTCTAGTTCTATCAAACGACTCGGTGTTCCCCACACGCAGACCAAACCTGGACGGGCCTCCCAAGTATATTTCCTGACTTATCTTTGGATAATTGAAGAAAAAAACAGCATGTGCAAGAGCGAGATAAAGACGCACCAGTGAGAGAGAGAGAGAGAGAGAGAGAGAGAGAAAAGAGAGAGTGAGAAGTCAGCTGACCGTATGTCCCTCCCGTGCAGCGATTGTGCTGCTACGTCTAACTGTACCTTCTCATGCTGTTGTTTTAATACTTTTCTGCAGCTGCTGTGATTGTTGTGATTCACGTCATCATTAATAGTCGAAGCGCGGATCCCCTGATGTGATAACCGAATATCGAGTGAGACATTTTAATACGCGTAATGTACTCGAGCGTCTCATGGCTGCTGAATCTTGTAAGAACACAATAAAGAAAGCTACAGAACGAGGCAAGGTGAGACGAGCAGCTGTGTAAAAGAAAGGAGAAGTGCAGGTGTGCGAGCGCATGGAAGGGAAGTAAGATGAGTCTTTTGTTCACAAACTATGTTTAAACTTTGTTATAAGTAAAGTAAAGGACACATTTCTGCAGCACTGCAGGTTTCTCTAGAGTGACCCCAAAATAACAAATCAAAAGCCCTTTTTGTCACAGTGGCGCCGTAACTTAACAACGAGGTGATCACGTCTTTGTACATTCATGTTGATTCCACAACTGCGTAATGTTGGTGCCCTGGTCTGTGAATTCACATTGCCTTTTGGCGTTGCAGAAAAAAGAAGTGTAGAGAAACAGCGAGAGCTTCACATGCACACACACAGCGCTGTTTCCCACTGCTGGCTCTGACAATCCCATCTCGCCCCTGTAACGCCTCTGCTACTACCTCTGATGGCGTTACGGAGCAAGGATCATATCGTCCCCAAATTGCATCTCTGTGACATTCACAGTGAAGGCGAGACGTTACAGGAACGTAAATATTGCACCTTGAAACTACAGTCTGAAAAGGCTTAATTCAATGATGTCACAAGTCTACAAAAACCACTGATTAAGTAACCATGACAACGACCTCAGCTGCATGCATAACAATACAGGATAGAGATAATCCCATCAGCTGTTCAGAAAACTTTTTGTTAAACTGGACTAACTGGGAGAACTGCTGAAGAAAAGCTGCACCAGTTCTTCGAGCTGAAGGTGTCAAAATATGTCCTGAGTGGAAACATCTACATGTCAGATCTAACCCGACACAGCGTGTACAAGTCGTACCTGCTCAGATCCCCACAGGCGAACACGAGGAAAGCCCCTCCCATAATCTAAGTGTTCCTAAGTCCACAGCAAACTCTAGCAGCATGACATTCCCAGCATACTTCACATTTATGCTTCTTCATAACCGATCCTGTCCAACACTACCTGGATTGTTTTTTCTACATTTAGAAGCAGAAGAAGAAGAAGATATACTTAATTAATCCTGCGAGGGGAAATTAGATTTTACTCTCTGGTATTGAGACATGCTACACAAACAGGATCCTATGGACATGCACTAATGGAGAGATGTCAGAGTGAGGGGGCTCCCACAGCAAGCGCCCCTGAGCTGGAGGTGTGTGTGGGGGTGGGGGGTGTTCGGTGACTTGCTCAAGGGCACCTTGCTCCTTGCTACTGCGAGCAACATGTCCGATGTGTCCTTGGGCAAGACACTTAACCCCGAATTGCTCCCGCTGCTCCGTCGGCGGCGTATGAAGGCATATGAATGGGATTAGTTACTTCTGATGGTCTCCCTACATAGCAACCTCTGCCATCAGTGTGTGAATGGGTGTGACATGCGGTGTAAAAGCACTTTGAGTAGTCAGAAGACTAGAAAAGCGCTATATAAGCTCAAGTCCATTTACCATTTACCTCAGGAAGTGAACTGGCCCCTCTCCAGCTACCAATTTCCAGACTTGGTCCCAACCCAAGTCCCTACAGACTGAGCTACTGCTGCCCCCAAAGTTTGTTGTCAGAAGTGTTGACACATGAGCAGCGGATTCATCAGAAATATGTCATCTCTTGCTCCTTAGACCTTAAAATCTTGCCACCTGCTTAGTGTAACTCTGGAGGTGGTCGGTTCATTTGTTAAAACACTGATAATAAAAACGTGTGGAATAAGAGGCGGTGTCTGTAAATATTTTCCTGTTATTATACTCAAATGTATACTGGTATCTTCTGTGTGAAGGCAACCTGCGGACCACTCAATCCACGTCTGCAGATGTCATGACCATATGAAGTGTTTGCTCATTCCTAAAGTTATGTCTTACCAGAAGTCTCGATGTAGTAATGCGTAATGGCCTTCCAGTGGTAGACAAAGTCTTCCTGCAGGGGCAGCGACGGAGCAAGCTGGAGGAGGAAAATGCAGGTATCAATAAATACGTTTAAACTGGTTTTCAAGAGACAATAGAATCAATCAGAGCAGCATGTCGACGTCTTTCAAATAGAACTCAGGCTGGGGTTGCTGTCAGAGTTTTAATCGAATCTATTTGTTTTATTAGACACCCTATACTTTAATCTCTTGATTTTAATCACCACAGAATGCAGGCAAACTCCCGCACAATGTCTAAAAACATCGGCAACATGCCGTATGAAAATGTTTCCAATGTTTTGGTACAATCTCAACAGTGTGCAGGAGGATGGATTCACTGCTTTGTTTGCACCTGTCTTGTGAATTCGATGTAGTTTCTAAAGTTTCTGTACTTTAAATCGTTAAAATAACAGATTGTATCGTTTGAAAACACGTCCAATATCAAAAGTACCGGACATCTGGACACGCTCAGTTCAGACAGAGACTAGTCTGTTTGGGAACTTCCTCTGGTGTTTTCTTATTCTCAGCGCTGCAATGATTTCAAAGTCAGAGGTTAAAATGTTTGATAAAGAAAACTTTATACTCTTGAAGTTTCATTCACATAAACAACCTGTATCGCAGAATAAGAAGTCAAACAGCTGATATAACCTCTTAGCAATGGCAGCCTCGTCTCTTCACATAAAAGACGCACAGATTAAAGACACAGGTGTCGAGATCTCAGACGAGCTGCAGGTGAAAGGATTAGCCGGGATAAGATCATGTTCTATCAATGCTAGACTTTCACTCAGTTTAAGGTCGTTCATCCACTGCACTCCTCCAACACCAAATCAATCAGTCGTTCCCCTCCGTCTCTGCTGCCTGTGAGAAGTGAGAGTTGGATGATGGGACCCTAGGTCACCGGGTCTGGTCTTACACACTGTCGAACACCCATCCCAAGATTCTTAACATTTGGGGACTTTTTATTGAGGTGTCAAACTGGGAAGTGATTGTATTGACATGCTCTGTACTGCATGTTGATGCTTTTGAGTCTTGGCTCTCATGCCCTAGCTTTGACCCCCACATCAACACATTCAGACATAACAATCATCATTTAAACTAACATGGACACATGATCCTTTTCTTTTCTGAAGGTGGCAGCTTGACTTGTGTTGTTGTTGTTGTGTTTGTCTGTATTTCTGCATTGTAAATGTAAAAGGCCAGTTTAGACATTTCTCTAAGGACTTAATATTCCCCTTTTAGTCACCTGCTGATGTTTGAGAGTCTGTTAGAAACACCTTGAGGGTTTCAGGTACTCCTACTTACCAGCTGTTAGAGCTAGCTAGTTAGCTAACGCGTCTGTTAATGCTAAGCTATCTAAACATCCCGCTGATTGTGCCGTTAACGTTGCCGCTCACACAGTTGCGCAACATCCAACGAGGCTGTGCAATCAATTCGACATAACATTTCGACTGCAGTTTGGGAAACGAGAGCTAGCTAAACGCTACGACGTTAGCTTAGCTTCTCCTAGCATTAGCGGCTAACTAGCTCACCTTACCAAGATACCTGTTAAAACGGCTTGGACAGAAAATAACAGCGAGGTTCGTTTCTTTACTTGGTTGTATAAACAAAACAAACACAATCACAAACATAAACTCACGCTAACAACAAACAAACAATTTGACATCACAAACACAAAATGCTAATTAGCTCGCTCGCTAGTTAGCATTGTATTCCTAATGCTGACGTTATGTTTGTGACGTGAGGACGACCTGCGGCCTCTGTTAGACTAAACAGACACAAAGAGGGGAAGAGAAAACGACCACATTTAATAACTCACCGCTTCCACAGCGTGCTGCAGGATGGACGTGAATTTGGAGAACATTTTGTTCTTGGACTGGACGATTTTCTCCCGAGAAGACCGAGAGAATTCCTCTATCTTCTTCTTCCTGTTGCTGCCGCCGCGATCCAGATTGGAGGTTTCATAAACTGACCCTTGAAACGAAAGAAAAGAGTGAGCAATAAAAGCGAGCTCGACCTCACAGGCACTGTAAACAAGACGTCTGCAGGCTTAGGTTCAGGTAACGAGTCCTCTCAGTGGACACGGTGGCACTTCCTTCGCCAAACGCTGCTGCTGCTCTCATCCACCAGGGGGCGCAAGAGAACTTCAAACGGGCTCAAGCTGCATTCACGTGTTATTGGATAAGGGAAAGTTTGTTTTTGAATGGGACTAATCCAAGCGGCAGATGTCGCACTTGAGCACCAGCATGAAATCAAAACAAACTGCTGTTTGGCCACACCTCCTAATGAAGCATCCACTCTCCTCCAGCGACACCCCCCTAATGTTCACACAAAGTACTCACACACAAAGCGTAATTGTCCTTTGCTCGGGATGCAATCACCTGAGTCCTGCATTGTTGTGTTTGCAGGCTAGAGTTAGCGCTATTTAGTTAGCTCGTAGCTTCACATTGCATGTACATTTACACAGAATGAGCGTGATAACTTTTGACTAAAACAGCTTTTATACACAAGGGGAGGAGCCGGCCGTCCCGTCCATGTAAACACGGCTCTGACAACAACACAGCCAGCGGGACTCGAGCTTCTCCCTCATTGTAGAGAGTCAGGACATTAGATATTTACCTGATTTCTGCTATATTTATGTGTAAATGGCCCACATTCTTCCTTGAAATGATGAAAAAGTAGCCATGTGCATCATGATATCGTATCAAATCGTTGACAGGATAATAGTCATCGTGAGACCGGTGAGGATGCACAGCCCTAACAAAGGCTAAGGACAGTCCGACAAAAATTACAGCTCATGGAACAAAAACGGTGTTAAAGCCTTTAAAAGCATTTCTTTCTGCCTTCATGTTGGGTTGAAGATCTAACTGAGCATGTGCAGTATGAGTGTCATCTGCTGTTTCTGATTGGACGAGCAATAAGTGCTCCCAGTCTTCTCCAACATGTTGACTAGATCTTAAACTTTGCTCCAGTGTTGAAATATCATTTTTTCTTGTTCCTAAAAATTGCATTAAAGTATTATGTAGTGACGGTTCATCAGTCTTAACGATGAAATCAGGAAGTTGGAGCCTCAGAGAAGCACGTGAATGCATCATTATAATTATTGAAAACGATCAATGCATACTAATGAAGACAGGCAGCAACCGACAGCTACATGCAGAGAGGGGATGGTCGATATGTTTTCAGCTTGGGCGCAGCAATCATTAAGTTCTCTTGAAATATAAAACCGAGTATTGGAATCAGATCAATAAGTAATATGAGCTCTATGGGAAAGTGGTCCAAATCGATCGATTATTGTCATAAATCAAAGCTGTGTTTTTATTCTCTGATACTATCCTCTATCAAAGTGTCTCTGTTAGAGGATAAAGCTTAATCCGCGCCACGAAGAGATTATGAAGTCTTTCAATTTTAAAGTAGCAGGATTCATGGATAGGATAAATAAAGCTGAAAAACAGCAACCACTGGTCCTGAGTGTCGGTCAACTTTATGATTTAGCTCAACCAGCGCGTGCAGAACAGCAGAGTCATCCCAGACACAAAGTGGGTTATCCGTTTAACGTGGGGGTGATCCGACAGCAGCTCCACAGAGAGGGGATTCCACGAAGGATTTATTTTGTACATCTCCATAATTCAGTGACATTCAGTTGAAATGTGGACATAAAGTTGTTAAATCGGGAGGATGCTGTCTGTGCAGGACACGCCCTGTCGCTGAAAGTGCTCTCTCCATCGCGATCAGTCTGCTCGGCTCTACCTAATCGCAGGCTGAATGTTTCCCTGCGTTTAATCCGCTAAATGGCAAGCTGAAAACTTCAGGTTCACATAATATCAGGCTGCCAACCGGTCCTTTTCCTCTGTGTCAGAGCTGCAGCGGATCTTCTCCTGCCGGGGATCTCTGCAAAGAAAGGAAAGAGAGGCTCTACCTACCGGGCATGTCTGCTGCTAGAGGTGAGTGTCTTTTGCCGCAGAAGGCTTCATAACAGACCACAGAGAGGGAAAAGTGTCTGAGTTTAAGCGAGGAGGGGGGTGCAGGTTGAAAGAGGGATAAGATGATGAAGAGAGCTCGTTTCCGTCGTGTTTCTGGAGGATCAGTCTGTGATAATGACGCGGAGTGTAAGTAGGTTATCCCGGTGGGTGCATGGCTGAGAGTACAGCTGCTGGTGCTGCAGCCCGACACACACTACAACTTATTTTGTGTGCAGACATGACTCTATCTCACTTTAAAAAAAACCCAGATGTCATAATAAACCTCCTCTGATTGCTTTCTATTTCTTAATTTGATGTGATCTTTAATCAGGAATGAATGCACATCACCAGAGTTTCTGCACACACCCTCATTGTTGCACACATCAAGGCTCTGTAGAGGACTGATGTGCTTCCTTACCAGCCTGATTGTTATGAAACTGAGCAGTTTAATTTGTGTTTCACCTTTTGACGATCTTCACCAGTCCAGTTGTCCTTGGATCAAGCTTTGAAGCATCAAAGAGCTTCCTCTGCTGCATGCAGCCTCACACAGATAATAACTTCTGTTCATATCAACACTTTGCTTTGAAAATATCTCACTTCCCAACAAATCATCTGACAATGAACCTTCACTGATCATTGTTTATGTTTCAATTTGTAGTCATCTTTATTGGTGCATATATTAAAGTATCTGCACACGCCCTAATTGTTGCAATTGAAAGTTCTTTGGAGGACTGCTGTGCTTCCTTTGCTGCTTGGGATAAACCTGAACAGTTTCATTTGTGTGTCACTGTTTCTGTCATGTGCTCATCTGGTGGCATGGCACAAGTACAATGCTTTTTTTACATGATTGTGTTCTCTTGGAAAAAGTGAATGTCTCAGTAAGAGTCCATGTGAGAACATGTCTGAAACACCTGATTTGAGCTGGGTTGGTCTTCTTATTGTTGGCTCAAAGGCCGTTGTTTTCTGTGGTTGTGTTTATTTTTTTTAATGTGTGCAGATGCGTCCATGTTCCAATCACACAACATATTTCATTCTTGTTGCACTTTCTGGTTAAATGAAAGTTAATTACATAAAATAAAAATACTTCTGAGAATTAGTGATACCTGCAGACGGTGCAGGTGGAGCTTGTTCTTTGCCATCAGGTGTTGTCCTCCTGGATGCTAGAGCAGGACATTTATTGTCTGAGCCTCCAGCTTAGTGCTGGGCAATTTAACAAGTTCAAATTTCAATTATGATTTTGGTTTGACATGATCATGAAAACAAGATAATTGAGATTCAATGACGACTGTTCAGCATGTCATGTGTGGCAAATGATTCAAAGTGTTTGTTGTTATATTTTGGCCACCAAAGTTCATCGCCCCCCCCCCCCCCCCCCCAAAAAACAAAACAAAAAAACCCCAAGTGTTCAAAGAGTGTTGATTACAGATGTTGTACATGTGATGCAGATGTTGTACATGTGATGCAGATGTTGTACATGTGATGCAGATGTTGCACATGTGATGCAGATGTTGTACATGTGATGCAGATGTTGTACATGTGATGCAGATGTTGCACATGTGATGCAGATGTTGTACATGTGATGCAGATGTTGTACATGTGATGCAGATGTTGTACATGTGATGCAGATGTTGTACATGTGATGCAGATGTTGCACATGTGATGCAGATGTTGTACATGTGATGCAGATGTTGCACATGTGATGCAGATGTTGTACATGTGATGCAGATGTTGCACATGTGATGCAGATGTTGCACATGTGATGCAGATGTTGCACATGTGATGCAGATGTTGTGCATGTGATGCAGATGTACAGGTGATGCAGATGTTGTGCATGTGACGCAGATGTTGCACATGTGATGCAGATGTTGCACATGTGATGCAGATGTTGCACATGTGATGCAGATGTTGTACTGTACATGTAATGCAGATGTTGCACATGTAATGCTGACGTTGCGCAGGTGATACAGCTGTTGTTCAGGTGATGTAGATGTTGTACAGGTGATGCAGATGTTGTGCATGTGATGCAGATGTTGCACATGTAATGCAGATGTTGCACATGTAATGCAGATGTTGCACATGTGATGCAGATGTTG
This sequence comes from Tautogolabrus adspersus, assembly GCA_020745685.1. Taxonomy (NCBI): domain Eukaryota; kingdom Metazoa; phylum Chordata; class Actinopteri; order Labriformes; family Labridae; genus Tautogolabrus; species Tautogolabrus adspersus. Next base: position 1,308,268 of record CM036541.1, on the reverse strand, counting down.
CACATGTAATGCAGATGTTGCACATGTGATGCAGATGTTGCACATGTAATGCAGATGTTGCGCATGTGATGCTGACGTTGTACATGTAATGCAGATGTTGTACATGTGATGCAGATGTTGCACATGTGATGCAGATGTTGTACATGTGATGCAGATGTTGCACATGTGATGCAGATGTTGTACATGTGATGCAGATGTTGCACATGTGATGCAGATGTTGCACATGTGATGCAGATGTTGTGCATGTGATGCAGATGTACAGGTGATGCAGATGTTGTGCATGTGACGCAGATGTTGCACATGTGATGCAGATGTTGCACATGTGATGCAGATGTTGCACATGTGATGCAGATGTTGTACATGTGATGCAGATGTTGTACTGTACATGTAATGCAGATGTTGCACATGTAATGCTGACGTTGCGCAGGTGATACAGCTGTTGTTCAGGTGATGTAGATGTTGTACAGGTGATGCAGATGTTGTGCATGTGATGCAGATGTTGCACATGTAATGCAGATGTTGCACATGTAATGCAGATGTTGCACATGTGATGCAGATGTTGCACATGTAATGCAGATGTTGCACATGTGATGCAGATGTTGCACATGTAATGCAGATGTTGCGCATGTGATGCTGACGTTGTACATGTAATGCAGATGTTGCGCATGTGATGCTGACGTTGCGCAGGTGATACAGCTGTTGTTCAGGTGATGCAGATGTCGCAATCTTTGATTGTTAAAAACAAATATTGACCAAATATTAGGCGCCTATGGGACTTCTGTGTTTGGTGTCTTGGTATCAAAACATGAATCTGTAGTGTTTGATTTTCATATATCCTATCAAAGTTTAAAAAATTGGTTTGATGACTGCTCCACCTGTTCAGACCGTCAGCCTGATTGATTACGGGCTGGATGCGGAGAAGTTGCAGGTTGTAAAAATAAAACTGTACTTGTGTTTGTAATAAAAGGTTTGATCCTGTTATCAGATATAACATCATCATCATCATGCTTTATAAAGCAGTGCAGGCTGTATGTGTCACTCCCCTCTGCAGTAAGATGGCTTTGAACTCAACATCATTGATGTGTCCTGCTGTAGCTGAGCTCCATGCTGCTGCCGCTGCTGGAGATCGATGCAGCTCCGAGTCCACTGCCTGATGGCCCCCCTGTGTTCCACAGACCTGATTAGCTCGTTTAAAGCCCCCTGCAAAAAGTCAATCATTATTCATGAGAAGTAACTAAACCCTACACGAGGATGGAGACGTGCCAATTATCGGTGTGTGGGTTACATGAACACAGGTAAATAATTTATCATCCTAACTTAATTATTATCACAGATAAATCAGACACACAAACACAGCTTTAATAGGTCAATTACATCGACTGAAACACACTTTCATGGGCTGAGGTAATTCATTGGCTGTGCAGAACATAATATGCATAACCTTTTATATATTCAAAGTGGACATGCAGTATTTGTTTGTATATTCAGAGTTTTTGGTGAATTTTTAGACAATCTGCAGTCATGTCATAATTTTTTTGGATGGTTAGAATTTATTTTGAATTTGCCACATTAAAAGTGTCCACAAATTGATGAGTTTATAGACAAAATTAAAAGGCCACAATTTTAAATTAAATGAGCAGTATGTAACTCTGACACCTAGTGTTTAAAATGGGTACTGCAGTCCAAACTCAAAACATTACAGAGAGCTGTCTCCCCCCCCCCCCCCCCTCCTCTCTAGAGTGGATGCTCACGCAGGTCACCATGTGGTGGACACTGAAGCTTCAGTGTTTAGCCAGCTCTGCATCGGTCTGTAAACCTTTCTGTGTTCTAACCTCTCTCCATTTTTCAAAAGCATCTCCAATATTGATCCTAGTTTGAGCACGTTTCTGCTCGTGGAGCTTATTAGAAACATGCAGAGGCTTTTTAGGTCGGGTACAATCACTTCTATCTGAACCAGTTCTCTTGCCCGCTTCCATCGCTGCAACACCTGTTGGTTTGACCTGATAACTGCTCTCATATCTGGCAAACCGAGGGGCGTCCAAAACGGCCGTGTGGGGGTGCCTTAAAACCGCCTACCTTCTCTGGTCCAAACAAATCCAGACCATTCAGGACCAGAATCTAAAGTTAGAAGGAGGACATACTGGCTGCTGCATTGTTGTCAGAGAAGCCAGCACTTCAACATAGCATGTTTCCTTAATGTCTGATCATAGAGTAAGCTCACTTTATCATCTCACTCTCTACACATCTCACTGATTGATCCTTTAATAAATAATGAACATTTTCATTATCAGTTGTGAGGATTTGCTTTTCCTTTAACATTTGTGAAGTAAACTTAAATGGACTGACAGTGAGTTCATGATCACCAACCCTCCCTCGCCGCCAGTGGTTATCGGCCATTACTGTCCTCTCAGTCTAGCAGTCGCCGGCCTCTCACCGCAGACATCTGCATAAGGCCAACTGCTCTTACCTCGGCACTGATGTCCTTCCATTAGTCAGCTCACCTTATAATAAACCCTGACGACGGACCACTCTCTCTGCCTTTCTGTGTCGTTAGATTTCCTGTCCTGTTTTCTTCTGTCACAATCTCTGTGACATGTTTTCCTTTAAGATTAAATCTTTATACCACCGTTATCTCAGGATGTTGAAAAAGCTCATGCTGTGTATTATTGTAGTGTTCTCAAGTTCATCCCTGCATGTGAAGCTTTGAGCAGATAAATAATAGACTCGATAAAGAATGGACAGATCCACTGTTATGTCACCCACCCGTTCCCTTTTTGTGGCCTTGAAATATTTGGTCGACGCCATGTTGGTCTTCCGGAGCCAGAAGTGACGATATTTGGTCGTTGAGCGGGCAAGTTATCAAAGTTTAACTTTTCGCTTCTGCTGCTGGCTAATTCATTGAGGTACACAAACGAGACGCTAAGAGAGCGAGTGAAAAGGTAGCAGCTAGATTCTTGCTCAGGCTGATGACTGTCATGGAGTGGTTAACGTAAACTGTTCATTTCATCACTACAGCACGCCGTCTTCTCTGCAGGACAATCCAACAACAATCCTGACTCCATGCACATCACAGATAAATCAATGTATGACAAACAGTGAACGAGCTAACAGTCAAGGTGCGGTTCTCACAGACTCAGATTAGCCGCTAATTGTTGCTAACATGTAAATAAAATAAAGTTCTAATGTGACTGGTTGTGAAAAGTGGAGCTAAGACTTGGCCCAGAGGTTAAAGGTCAGTGACTTAATTAGCAGAAAGCTAGCAGCTCCAACCTGTCACTCAAAGAGGCCACGCCCCCTACTTCTACATCACTGTTTTTGTACCAGGCTGTAAACATGTTTAATTCTGCTGTAAAGTTGCACATTTTAACATGGGGCTCTATGGGGACTGACTCACTGCAGGAGACAGACTCTAGTGGACACTGGAGGAACTGCAGCTGTAAAGTTGGACATTTTAACATGGGGCTCTATGGGGACTGACTCACTGCAGGAGACAGACTCTAGTGGACACTGGAGGAACTGCAGCTGTAAAGTTGGACATTTTAACATGGGGCTCTATGGGGACTGACTCACTGCAGGAGACAGACTCTAGTGGACACTGGAGGAACTGCAGCTGTAAAGTTGGACATTTTAACATGGGGCTCTATGGGGACTGACTCACTGCAGGAGACAGACTCTAGTGGACACTGGAGGAACTGCAGAGTGACAGGGGGGCTTTGTGCTGTGTTCAAGGTCTCCTCAGTCGTGGCCCTCTTATCAAATTCCTCCATCTTCGTTCTCCCTCTTTGGGAAATTACCTTAAACCTCCCACCGTGAGGCTATTGAGCCTGATCTCTGTATTTATTGTCATAGTTTGCTGTTGTGCTTCCATTGCTTTCCTTCTGTTTATGCTGACTGTTCATATGTGGCTGAATTTATTGTTCATCTCGGTCCATTTAATCCTGTTATTCGTGCTACGCTGCAGAATCTTAGATCAACATGTTGAGCTGCAGAGCTCTCATGTGTGGGCCTGTGTTGTTCGTTCATTCTTCAGCTGCTCCTGCTGGACTGTTGCATATTTTTGCAAGTCATATTTAATATCAGGTTTTTTGGATCTTTCTGAAGGCGTTGCAAAAAATCTGTAACAAGTTTGTTTATTGTAGGTTTTTCTTCACTTCTCTAATGACATTTTGGACTCAATCTCAGCAACATGAATCAGAGATCAACGTTAAATGTTGATGTTCAGGTCTGACATCATTTTTAATATGCATAAAAACATTATTGTGTTACGTCTGATCTTTGTTTTGTGTAATTTTGCAAATCAGTCATGAGTGTAACCTTCTTCTAGTCTCATCTGAAACAGACTAAATGTCTTAACTTTGTTGTTGAATTTCTGGTCCATCTCCAGTCTGCCCTGCTGTGAGCTCCTCTCAGCCCCGCCCTTTTCTTTAGCACCTCCTGCACAGCGTACCTGTTACACTGCAGAGTAATCTAAATGATCAATGGTGGGTGAAAGGAGGCTCATTCTGCAGCAGTCTGATCTGCTGCCTCCTCTCTATCCGACCACTGGAGAGGGCTGCTCATGCTCCAGCAGCTCGACCCTCTGCATCAGCACTTTTCCCTGTCACTGTGTGTGTGTGTGTGTGTGTGTTTGTGTGTGTTTTGTGTGTGTATGTGTGAATATGAGGGCGGGTGTGCGCGCGCATGCATGTGTCCTGGCCAAAGCCTGAATAATAGATGAGCAGGGAAAGGAGTAAGAGCTCTTCCGGACGGGACGGCGTGTGTGGGAGTGTGTAGAGATGGAGGAGAGGAGCCCAACGTGGAGGGAGCCTGGCTACGATGGGCTGTGCAACTACGCCCAAAAAATCACCTCCTGCTTCGGACTGGATGGTAAGACAGAGGAGGGGAGACAGAGAGGAGGGGGGTGTGTTTCTTCTGCTGTGGAGCACTACGCAGAGACGATGCAGGCTGGGGAAATGTAGTTGTGTTTCGATGCTGATTCTAAGTGCGCAGGGACAGATCTCCTGTTTTCTGAGCATGACTGTGTCGGCTTGTGGCTGTGTGTCACAGCGAACACAGAGTGGATGACAACTGGAGGGCAGCGCCTCACTGCAGCAGAATAGCATGTCCTTAGTTAGTCTCAGGTCCATGTGTGTGCATGTGTGGGTGTGAAAGTGTGTGTTTTCCTGAATTAACCTCATTATGGCACTTTAACCGTCCCCTGGTGTAAAACTCCAGTGTCTCCGGAGCTGTGTTTGTAAGCGGAGCCAGGATTTAGTCTAATGAGATCCTGAATCGATGTACGTAAATAGTGGATATCACAGCCAGAAGCTCCAGCCAATCGTGCCTCTGTATCCTCTCGGACAAAGAGGAAGATCATTAAATTTAAAGTGCAGGCCGAGCCCGAAATCTCCCGACTCAAAGGAGGTTTTATGCTTTGTCATCTCTGCTGTGCTCTTCATCAAGCCTGTGTACCTCAATGACCTATTTCATTTAGCGAGTGAGAGTACAAAGCTGTGATTCGCCTTGTCATGGATTGTTTGTTTCTTTATTATTCTGTGTATCTCTGTCAAAGACATCCCAGACTTTGGAGCACTGTTTTTTATGGTTTCACATTATTATAACACATCAGAGCTCTGTGGGCTTATCTTGTTTTTGTATTTTATATCAGGCTCATTTTCCAAAAAGAATGAGTTCATCTTTGACCCCAGAAAACATGTATTTAATAACGGGAGAGCAGGATGTTGGTAACATGGATTTGGCTTGCAAAAAAACCAAGGAAACATTTGGAAAGCCTCTGTCCAGAGAAACATTGGTCCCATTAGCTGATTTGTGGATTAAAAAGTCCGAACATGCCTTCTTACAAAGTACATCTTCTCAAATCCTAAACCCGATGATTTTATTTTGGAGAGCCCTCGGCTGAAGCAGCCTCTCTTACTGCGAAGGATCCTTCTGATGATTCATGTGTGTTTGTGCATTGTTGGCGGCTGCGTTGACCTTGCTGCTTGGTGACCTTGTAAAGGACTGGCAGCCTCCCAAAGCAATCTCCCCTGAAAGTGTTACTTGGATGACTGTGATGCTGCATACTGATATGCATGTTTGTTCTCACTGTGCATGAAGCCACTTTAAAGCAAAGTGTGTTCACACAAAAACATAATTATCAACATGATGAAATCTAAAGCGTCTCAGTGAGGATGTTGTTTGTTTTCTTACTTTGATCAAAGGTTTGGCACACTGAATACAAGCTGCTTGCTTTTTGAAAGCACTGAGAGCATCTCAGTTTCTGTGGTTGGATGAGAGAAAGTGGAGTATTGATTGAGTTGCCCCTGAGTCCCATCAGGTGAAGAGACTCCCATCGCACCCTAACATGGAGCTATCTAACCCCACCCAGAAGATAATCTTGGGCTCCACGTCAGCTCTAAGCTGCTTAAGGCACCAGGCTGGTTGGACTGAAGACACTCGTAGTGTAAGCTCCTTTCCCTGCTTCTCACTCAGCTCTACCTGCAGCAGAGAGCTTCGTTATACCTGCTGCCTGCTGTTTGGCACCGCCACCTCAAGCTGGATTTCAGCGCTCCACTTCCTACATCCAGGGCAGATCTGAAGTGACAGGTGAAGGGACCCTGACGGGAGGAGTTTCCACTGGAGGCCTCTCTGGATCTTGCCATGATTTGGTGTTGAGCTCTTCTTCTTTTGTTTTCTTTTGGTGTCTCTGTGAACGCTCAGTGGTCTCCATGTCCAAAGCTGACGGGTTCTTAGAGGGGGTCTGAGCCCGACCCTGGCAAACGTCTACGTGCAGTGCTTCTCCCTCCTCTGTGGGACAGTTGAACGGGAGCAGGGCACCATGCCCAACCTGCCCAACCTCAACAGCCTGGGGAAGCTGTGCAGCTCCAGCCGCAGCCACAGCGTTGACCGTGTCCGGGTGAAGAGAAAGAGCTCAGTGAAGAGGATGTCCATCATCGAGGACGGGCATGTGGCCGAGGTCCTTTACCTCATTCCTAAACAGTACATGGAGCAGCTACCTTACCTCAACCCAAATGACTATTACCTGAGTGAGAGGCTGAACGATGTTGCTACAGGTAGGACACAGGGAAAGAGGTTTCTAGAGCAGTCTACTAACACGTCTTCAGTCACAGCTGTCCATCCTTTCTGAAGTTGTAACCAGCAGTTTAACATCGCAACGCAAAAAGCAATGACAGATATGTTCCTTTTATTGCACTGTCGCTGATCCCTGCGGAAAAAATATTCCTTTTCTTTTGCAGGACTTTAACACAACAAGTGCTTGTTCTACTCTAGGAAAAATGAAATGGTCTTGCATTGACTTGTATTATTTCTTCCAACTTTCTGAATCCTCCACTCTTCCCATAGAACAATTGTTTGTTTTGAAGTCGTGGTCTGATGCCGTTTGGCTGCTCTGCTCTGTATTTGTTTGCGAGTCGGCCTCTTAAATTGAATTGATTGGTTTCTCCAAACAGATTACTTAAATGTAATTGGATGTTTGTGTGTGACTCCTTCCACTTCTGACCTCTGCGTATGTGAGAGCGCTTCTCTGCGCAAGTTACACAACCAAACCTCTCAGACGCTAAAAAGTGTTTCGGCAAATGTTGGAAAAATTCAGGAAATGAATCACCATCCTGACCATAGTTATATAAAGCAGAAATAACCCGTATGTAAGGACAGACCTGCTGCATTTATCCAGGCAGCAGTACATGAAGCGACATGATGGCTTACATCAGGATTACAACATGGGCATGAGGACAAATCGAGATTTCCAGACCTTATGTATTCCCTGACTGGCTGCCAGACACAGTAGTTAACTCATCATGCTCGGCTCTTAATTGTTTTCAGATACTGCAGACTGAAGCAACTCTTTATTCCTGAGTTTGGTTTTGACTGATGGCTCAGCGTGTGTCTCTCCGCAGGCTGACCCCGGAGATCAAAGATCATGGAGGGCGAGGTTTATTTTAGACATTTTATTTCTTCACTGACAGCTGGAATAAACCCAGCAGTGACAGGCGATGGATGTGCATTATTTCACAAGCGTGCCTTTGAATAAGAGTGACACTCGTTCTGCTTCCAAAGTGATGTTAGCCAGAGGTCAGCGAGTGATGGATGAAGCCTCAAAGGAACGGGAAAATAAGTCAGTATACGAGATTCCTGTGGATTGTGGATTGAAATATGTGGTTTTCACTTTTGTTAAAGTCTTGGAGTTCTTGCAGAAAGATAAACTTTGAATGATTCCAATGGAAATATATATCTGTGTGTTTTTGTAGCCACAGCACAGGAATGTTAATGAGGCTTGGGTCAAATCCACTTTGAAGAAGTGAACCTAGTTGCACTTGAAACGTTTTCTGAAACAGCAACACACCGGTGAAGTGCTCGAGACAGAAAAACAGGTCTGTCTTCTGTGAAAGAGTCGACGGCTTCATCCTGGTTATTAGTTGTTTTTTTATCTGTCATGCTATGTGTCTGCAGGATTTGTAAAAATCTGCAAATCGCCATCCTGTGCCTGGAGTTTGGAGCTGAGTGTGTGTGTGTGTGTGCGTGTGTGTGTGTGTGTGTGTGTGTGGGGAATCCTAATTTTAATCCCTTGGATTAATGTGGAGAATATCCTCACTTGCTGCTGTTGTTTACGGTAAATGTGACATCCTGTATTAAAGTGTCAGTCTGGCTTCACTGCTCGATGCGTTAGTGTGTAACTGTAAATAAATGCTTCATGCTAACAGAGCTAACTGTGCTCTGATGAGGGCTGTGCAGTGTGTAGTTTCTCAGCAGGTTATTAATGGAGAGTCTGACATGGATCATCCACAGGTGAGCCAAATACAGCCCAAACCTTTCATCCATGGATAATAGGCTTTACTCATCAGGAGTTTTCTCTGTGGGCCTCGTGTAGCATGAGAGTCCAGCAGACCCTTCACAGATGTTTAAGAGAGGCAGCGTGATAAAAGCTCCATGACAGAGTTATTAGACGACACAATGAAAGGACGTTCTCGTTCAGCTTAAGGAGCTACAACGCACATTTGTCTTGCACAACAGCTAGCTCCAGCAGAGCAGTTTGAATGGGAGGCTTTCTGGGAGTCTCACTTTTCATTTATCACTCCACTCCAGTGGATTCAGTTCTTGTTTAATTGAACTGGTTTTAACCTGGTACTGGTCACTCAGCGTAAAGAGTCACAGCAGAATGCAGAGTATTATTGAATTGTGTGGAAACTCAGTGACCTAACATATTTGCACAAAGTAAAGACTTTGAAGGAGGCCCAGCCAATCCTGTTGCTTCTGACAGGCCGCAGATTCAGCCTGTCAGTACCAGGACAAAGATACTAAAAAATGAAATAGTCCCTGCTGCCATCGCCTTTCAAATGACTCATTGTGTTTTTATCTGTATTTATTGTCCTTTGGACTTTGACGTCTACTAGACCTGTCTCCGACCAAGGTGACATAGTCGAACCTGATTCGTAAGATTTTGCCCATCGTCAAATGCACACATCTGTCAGACCACAACATCAGCCACAATCTACACATCTGCCAGACCACCACAGCAGCCACAATCTAAACATCTGTCAGACCACCACAGCAGCTACAATCTACACATCTGTCAGACCACCACAGCAGCTACAATCTACACATCTGTCAGACCACCACAGCAGCCACAATCTACACATCTGTCAGACCACCACAGCAGCCACAATCTACACATCTGTCAGACCACCACAGCAGCCACAATCTACACATCTGTCAGACCACCACAGCAGCTACAATCTACACATCTGTCAGACCACCACAGCAGCTACAATCTACACATCTGTCAGACCACCACAGCAGCTACAATCTACACATCTGTCAGACCACCACAGTAACCACAATCTACACATCTGTCAGACCACCACAGCAGCTACAATCTACACATCTGTCAGACCACCACAGCAGCCACAATCTACACATCTGTCAGACCACCACAGCAGCCACAATCTACACATCTGTCAGACCACCACAGCAGCCACAATCTACACATCTGTCAGACCACCACAGCAGCTACAATCTACACATCTGTCAGACCACCACAGCAGCCACAATCTACACATCTGTCAGACCACCACAGCAGCCACAATCTACACATCTGTCAGACCACCACAGCAGCCACAATCTACACATCTGTCAGACCACCACAGCAGCTACAATCTACACATCTGTCAGACCACCACAGCAGCTACAATCTACACATCTGTTAGACCACCACAGCAGCCACAATCTACACATCTGTCAGACCACCACAGCAGCTACAATCTACACATCTGTTAGACCACCACAGCAGCCACAATCTACACATCTGTCAGACCACCACAGCAGCCACAATCTACACATCTGTCAGACCACCACAGCAGCTACAATCTACACATCTGTCAGACCACCACAGCAGCCACAATCTACACATCTGTCAGACCACCACAGCAGCTACAATCTACACATCTGTCTGACCACCACAGCAGCTACAATCCACCAACAAACAAACAGTTTCTTTAAACTTACCATTTGAAGATTTACTGAACTCTTAGTCTTTTCCTTGGTTATTCTGCGGTTTACCAGGCCCGGCTAAGATGGTTTCCAGTCTTGGAATGAGGAAGTAAGCAACAGCCCAACTGACGTCCATCGTGCTACAGTGGAGCGTCCACTTACAGGCTGAAAAATGCTGACAAAAGATTCATTTAGATTTTCATGATTTAGAGAATCAACAAAGATAACTGGTGGTATCTTTGTGTGGTTTGGTCTGATTGGGATTATTTCCACGTTGCTCTCCGTCATTTCCATCTCTGACCTGGCGCTTTGTATTGTGGGAAACAGTACTTAAAGAAGACTGGACTGATGCAGAGTGGAGATTTTTCCTGAATCAGTACAACATCCGGGTATTTGTTACATACTGAGTATCTCACATTTGTTCTCATACTGCATTTTGGACCAATCAGGACAAACCACTAGTATAGTAGGAGGTTTAGAAAACAGCCACCCTGGGTAATCAAACACACGTGAGTCTGATGACACAGGTGAACACAATCACAGCGGGAAAACGTACAAAGACAGGAAGCAAAACTAGACATGAAACACTAGGGCAAGAACTACAAAATAAAACAGGAAACACTAAAAACTAAACTTGGGAATATCAGAATAAGAGAGAAACAAACAGATAGTGATAAAATAAAACAGGAAATCATGAAAGTCAGAGGCTTTAAATGGATCATCATTTAGTTCTCTCTCTCTCTCTCTCTCTCTCTCTCTCTCTCTCTCTCTCTCTCTCTCGCTCGTGTCCTCAGTCATCATAAACCTATTAGGTCTCTCTGCCTCCATCATAAACAGGGTGGAGTTCAGGCTGCAGAAATGTCTGCTCGCTAGTTTGACTTTTTTCTTATCCGGCACTTCTCCGCTGCCCGATGAGGAGAAAACGCCCCAGTGAACACGGATGCAGGTTTTCAAGGATCCAGCAGGTGGCACAGTTGAAACTGCAGAGGATGAAAATATTCAGAATCCACAATGAGCTGCATGTTTCAGCGTTCACAGAGGAAGTGCTGATGCAGAAACCGCCCCACCCCCCCTCCTTCTCAGACATGAGGAGGAGAGGACATTTGAAAAGCAGCTGATTTTAAGTGTTTTAGTTCCATCTGTACTCATTTTTTCTTCTTTTCTGCAAACATCAGATTTGTTCAATGTAAGTCGGGGCTCAGTGTTCACACATCTGACATTTTGTGACCACAGTTTCCTCCGGAGCAGCGTAGTTATTTGGACTGGGGTGAAATATTTTCTGACAACTCTGTTCACTTCTGACATGTGACGAGTAGATGGAGAATTATAATAAGTTATAGTATAGTGCAGGAGCCCCTGAAGTCTACTGAACTACTTTTTGGGACTTCCGGGGCTTCGTACGAAGCAGATATACATGAACACATTTTCTTTTTGGAGATAAAGAGTACATTTAATCATTTTTCTTAAATTCTAAACTAATCGATCTCAGGATAACAAAGTTGGTTTTCTAAAGGTGACGGGTAAATTTCATCCATTTTTTTAAGATCTGTAGGAGTTCACTCATTATCACAAGAAAAACAGCATTTTTATCTAGCGATAGCGAGGAAACAAACCAAATGTACTCGTTATCTCCGGATAACGAAGTTACACACAGTATGTACACTCTACCACCAGGGGGCTCTCAATCAAAACACTAACAAAAGATGACATTGAGGCTGGTGGGGAATCACGGGAGTGATTCTCTGTTCTCTCTTCATGCTAGAGCTTTTTTAGCACCAGCATGAAATCAAAACAAACTGATGTTTGGCCACACCTCTGTCATACTGAAGCCTCCGCTCTCCTCCAGCGAAACACCTCCAACCCCCCTCTCCGAGTCGAGAGCAAGCGGCGGACAAAATTGTCCTCGGCTCGAGCTGCAATCATCTGTGTCCTGCATTGTTGTGTTAGCATGCTAATGTTAGCGCTCTTTAGTTAGCTCGTAGCTTCACATTGCATGTAAACTGACACAGAATGAGCGTGATCTAAAAACTCTTACATGACATCCAAATAATCAGTGAGTATGTTCTTCTTCTTCTCTCTAGTTCTTGACTAAAACAGCTTTTATACACAAGGGGAGGAGCCGGCCGTCCCGTCCATGTAAACACGGCTCTGACAACAACACAGCCAGCGGGACTCGAGCTTCTCACTCATTGTAGACAGTCATGACTCAGAGACACATTTACACAGGAGAGACTGGACTACTGCTGTACAGTATTTATGTGGAACATGTCGACCATACTTCCTTTAAAATAAATTAAATGAGGTGTCAGATCAGTATGGAGGACTAAAAGTGCCAAAATGAAATATATAAATATATAATTAATTAAATCATTAAATGTGTCATTAATTATAAAAAATTGGTAATATATAAATAAATAATTTATGAAACACATCATTAATTAATTAAATGTTTAATTAATTATTTAAAATGTTAATTCATTTTATGTAAAACCACATTTAATTATTTTACTATTTATTTAATTATTTCATGGTCCCTACACCAGCAGTGCATCATGAAATAATTTTATCTGTCACTGCTGCTCGTCAAAGTTTCTAACATCTGATTGGTTACTCAGCAAAGCAAGGCATGACAGATCGATCCCAGACAATGGATTGAAGCAGAGGCAGTGAATGTAGCTCACCCCGCGACCTGACCTCGGATAAGCGGGAGAAAATGAATGGATGGCAGTGAATGCAGTCAGATACATTAGGTGGCAGTGTTCATCCGTATATTCGTTTCGGTACGCTCTTCATTTGTCGCCGAAAAAATAGTTGCTGATGATACAAGGGAAGACCAGGGGAAGACGGATCAATCACCTTACCCGTAAACCTCGCCATTGGTGCAAAGTGTTAGGTGCAGGATGTCCAAAACCTCTCCGGAGCTGCTAAGAGAAGCAGCTAATTTGATTGAAGAAGCTCTGAGGAGAACTCCACCGGCAGCACAGGTACAGCAGATACCTGTCGCTACAACACGTACACCTGTTCAAGGTAGGTAAGGTTAGCCAGATGTGCTTCTAAACGATGACTTACGACACACTTAGGGTTAGTTTACAGTTTAGATTTGATATCGAAATTTCAGTGAGCTAATTATGCTAGCTAGTCGGCTGAATGGTGTTAGCATGTCAGCAGCCCTTAAACTGGAGTATTATTAGTTATTTCTTTTTACTTGTTGTTTGCTTTCTTTATTACATTTATCAGTGACATTCGTTGAAATTACTCTAAGCAGGGACTTAAGGATGTTTTAGCTGAGTGGCGATCATGGGAGCTGTAACGTTTTCTCTGTGTTGCAGCCGAAGTAGCGAGGCTCTTTGCTCCGTACAACGGCGGCGGCGGCGGCGGCGCCGGCGCCAGGAGACGGCCAGCACGGAGCCAAGTCATCCGAAGAAGCTACACACACACTTTCTGTTGTTTGGCTGACAACAAGGCTGATAAAGTTCCAAGCATTCAGCTTAAAGCAGACCTTCTTGCTTCAGGACTTGGAGAACAAAGGGTGACATTTTCAGGTGGGTCTGAAACAAGACATTTGGCAAAACACAGTTTTTAATTTAACTCACTGACATTAATAGGAGTTGTATTTTTAATTTCATTTTATTGACATTCGTGTACACCTATTTTACATATTAGACTCAAACTTTAATTACGTGATTTTATTAGTGTGTATTTGTTATCACATCTTAGCTTTTGGTATTTGAGTTAATGTGCGTTATGTATATTTACAGGAAATGACAACGATCCCATGGCTGTAACAAATAAACTGATGGAGGTGTTTCCAAAGCTCCAAGAAGGGGGAGGCTTTGAGTTTCTAAAAATTGCAGGATCTACTCGCAGTCGAAATCTTTCACTTCTTCAATGTCCCAACACAGGATACACCCTTGCCTATCTAAAAGATCCATCTACAACAATTGGACAGGCTACAATTTACATACGCCCACTTCAACAGGACCTGCCCATTGATTCAGTATGGAAGTTTACACTGTCACCATTTGATACATAGTTAAAATAAATTGCACTGTGGAGTTTTAATCAATACTTAACAGATTTGTTGTTCTTAGGAAAGCTCGGGACATGCCTCTGGTCCAGCAATCTCATGTATCACTTGTCAGAAGGAGGTTCCCTTTTCTGAAATGAAACTGCACCGAGCTAACTGTGATGGGTATGCACTTGTTAAAGATATATAAGAAATGTATTTTTAGTTTTTGTGCACACAGATGAGAGGAAATGACTATAAAATGTTCTGAACTTCAAGGACCCCCATGCAGGAAACACATAGAGAAGGAGAGGGAGACCGTTGTGAGGAAAATGATAGAGAGCCACCCACTGACAGGGACAGCGTTCCAGTGAGGCCTGAAACATCTGTACAGAGTGGAGTAGAACCAGTAGTGATTGAAAGTGGGAAGATTGATCTTAAAGAACTTGACAATGGTTTGTGTCATCACAGTAGGAATGATATAATATTGTGCATAATTAGAACTCAGTCAATAGAAGAATAACACATTTAAACTATAATAAATAATGACTATAATGACATGCCATTATCACTGCTGTTTTATAGAACCTTAGAAACACTTCCTCATACAGTTCAACAGGACACATTTACACAGCCTCCACATGTAAGTGAGGCTTGGTTGACTAAAAACAGCAAATAAGCATCATTCTGATGAGAGTGAAGTAGAAATGGACTTTCCTAGTATCTTTTAAAAGGCTGTTGGATTCTGTTTCATTTTTCAGGTGTTCCTCCTTGTTGATTGGGAGAGTTTATCTGTTTTTAACATGCAAAGTAGTTACATTTATTTTTGTTCTTGTCTAGACTGGAAGATTATTAAAGAACCAACTCTGGCTGCCCAAGTTTTCAAAGACAATCTACTAAGTGAACATGCAACCGGGAAGCCTCTTAGACTGAAAATGGATGTTAGGGAGAGTGAGGAGGACAGGGAACGGGCACTTCTCTCATTCTATAAACAGCAACAGGAATGGGCATGTCCACTTCATTGTACCCTTGATGGTTAGTAGAATAGAGTTCATAATCTAAATATATCCTGTTACATTAATATCAATGATATGTCTTATGGAATGGTATTAGTGGTTTACTGGTCCCATCAGGTAATTTGGCTGATATTAATCATTATATGATAATCTGCATTGGCTGTTCATGCTGTCTGCATAACAGTTAATGTGTTTGTCCTTCCTTCCTAAACTTGCCAAGCACATATATCCTTGTTACAGCTTGTTTCCAGTGTGTTATCAGTTTACAGTATTCTTTGTCTTTTTTTTTAGGTGATGCTGCTGTTGGACAGGGAGTGATGCGCTACTTTCTGACAACAATAATATCCAAACTCCAGTTTGGATTCAGAATGAATCTTGGTAAATGTCCTACTATTCAGGTTAATGTCATGCATTTTAAAAGTTAATTGTTTGATTTGAACCCCTGCTCTGTTGGTACCTACAGGAGGAGTGGGCCAAACTCTGCTATTTGAAGGTGAGCCTGACCATCTCGTTCCAGCTGCATCAGAGGTGCTTATTGAGAGCAACCTCTTCCGGGTTGCAGGAAGGATGATAGGCCATTCCTTTTTGCATGATGGCCCCCATGTCACAGGGTTAAGTCCTGCTGTTATTCATGTACTCTTCAATGGGGACCCTGAAATGGCAACAATTGTTGTCGAGGACTGTCCTGATCTGCACATCAGGAGTATTATACAAATGGTATGAAACACACAAACAAAAAAAACCTTTGCCTTGCAAAATTCCTGGACATGTGTAATACCTTGTATAATCTAAATTCTAGCTTGAACTTGAAGAACTTACTCAGGAACAGAAGGACACAGTGTCAGATCTTTCCCTGTCTTGGGATCTCCCAGCAGTCACTAAAACGAATCAGAGGTGGCTACATAACAAACTTCTAGTACACGCGGTGAGTTTCTCCTGCTGATTTTGTGAGTTCTCCTTCTGAAATTGAACTCATCCCCCATTTATCCATCAATTATGGTTCAAGCTAAGAAATTCTATCATGTCTGCATTTCTTTTGCACATCTTTATTTCAATCACAAACTAATTGGAACTGCAGGCAGGATTATTACACAACCTAAACTCTCTTTAACTTGTAATCTGGGCAGGGAGTGGTTTGGTGTTGCAATATGAAAGGATAGAATTTGGGAAAAATACATTTTAAGCACTGCATTGGAGTTTTATAAACACTTTCTACTGTGCCAACTTTTGTAGAATTTTAATATTTGGTCAGTAATATGGGGTTGGTCTTTCTTGTAGGTCATCGGGAGGACCATGCGCCAAATTAAACAGTTGAGAAAGGGATTGAAAGATGTGATGCTATGGCCCCTGCTGACATCTAGGCCGGATGTTGTCCCACTTCTTTTTCCGAAAATGGCAGGAATGCAGTTTGTACCCCAGGTGATTTAGTACATCCAACTTATTAACAATACTTTAAATATTAATGTGTGTGAGAATCTTATTGTCTAATTTACTGAGCTGGATATTTTCTCAATTACCAAGACTGTAATCTATATTCCTTTTCATCAGTGCTGAATTATAAATTATCCTAGACACCAAAATACATTTTAAACTGTTTTTGTTTTTTTCAGATGTTCCTTGACAAAATTACATGGCCTGTGGAGGACAGTGATGATGAAGATGAAGGACTTGACATTGAGTGCAAGTGCCGCATCACTGGTTTTCTACGGGTGTTCATTGAAACAGGTATAGCTATCTTATTTTGCAATTTATTTTAATGTTTACTAATGTTTCTATGTCCCATAAACATCTCACTTAACACTGTAGAATATATGAAATGCATAGGGATTTTAACAGTTACAGTGCACTAACTGTGTTTTTAATCCACTTTATGACTTTTTAGCTTCATCAGATACACTGGCCCAGTTGCTGAAATTCTGGGTCGGCTGGGAAATGCTCCCTTCAGAACTCAAAGTGGAGTTTTCCGGGGGAACCTTTCCATCATCCTCCACATGCTTTGAAACACTGAAGCTGCCAGCTCATTACAACACCTACAAAGACTTTGAGGAAGCACTTGTTGCTGCCATAGACAGTGCACACACTGGATTTGGTCTTGTTTAAGTATTTTCAGGCAATGATGTTGCTATGCTTTTATTCAGTAGAAGAGGTCCATTTGAGTGACATTTAGAATACAGTGCAGTATTTTCTTTCCCTGAAGATGATACTGCTCTTTGTTGTTGCTGTTCTATCAATTGCTTGAGACTTCAATGTGCATCACCTTGCTGTCCTTGCCTGTTGTCATTGGCTACATGAGGTTGTTGAAATATCTCTTTATATGCTAGAAAAAGTCGTTTGATTTGCATTAAAACAGCATATTAGTATTTCAGATTTTTATTGACAAGTCAAGTTAACTAATTCATGAGTGACATATACACATGCTGAATAAATAAAATAAAAGGCCTGGTTAAGATATCAGTCTCCAATGATTCTTGACAAAATTTGCACTGTCTCCAAATATGATCCAATTGCATCATTTAAAGAAACTCCTGAAACTGGCAAAATGGCAACCTCTTCATCTGAGAGCTCACGGGCCATCTGAATCTCAGGAACTGACACAGTGTCTCCATGCTGATTGTGAGGCCCATTCCAGTCGATCCCATAGTCGTCATAAACCTGAACAGAAGATAACCTTGATTATCGTATTGTTTAAACTACTATGACATGTCATCAAACAAGATTCATGGGATTGATCATTGGTCCTTATGTTGGTGACAAATGAATAGTTCTAGGCACATAAGAGACTTTGCTGCTCAGATGTTGTTCTGTCAGAGCTCAGGAGATTGAAGAGATTCTCTCATATGTTTTGTTGAAGAATCACCTTAAGCATATTTATTTCTGCTAAAATCCCTTATGTCAAACATAAGACAAGGATGAGGAACTACACATTGACTATTCAAAGAAAAATTGGAATTTCGATAAGACCATTAAATCAACAAAAACAAAGTGATAACAGAAACCCTTTTATAAAAACATAGTGGGTCCAATTATCTGTCTAAAATGTTTCTTCTAAGAAATTTGAGGAAAAATAAATCTGCTAAAGGTGATACTTTAATGAAACATTGGTGACGAACACCTGTATCTCCTGACCTACAAAATATGAATATATGTTTCAAAAGGTTTCAATAATAGTGTAAAACTACAATCTTTTATGTAACCTCTGCAGGATCCTCCATGGGGCCTTGCTCTCTGTATCTTCTCCAGAGTTCATTAGGTGATTGATTCCTTTCAGTTCTAAGTCCATGAAAGTTCCAAGCATCTCTGAAGGAGCTGAGGGTTCTCTGAATTTGGGGAAGGAAGATCCGGTGCAGGGCATAAAGATGGACTTCATTGTCTGGATTGAGTGTTCCCTGATCTTCCAATGAAGTGAAGATCTGATAGAAGAGGTCTAGGGCATGCTCATAAACATCTCTCCACATCCTCTCTATTCTGCAATTAGAATGCAATTGACAAATGACAAATTGTTAATTAATGTAATAAATCTCAAGCTTTAAAATACATTTAGCTGCTATGGTTTGTACAAGCAGTGGTGGACAGTAACAGAGTACATTTACTTGAGTACTGTACTTAAGTACATTTTTTGAGTATCTGTACTTTACTTGAGTTTTTTTTTTTTTTTGGAAACTTATGACTTTCACTCCACTACATTTCAAAGACAAATATTTTACTTTCGACTCCACTACATTTCTAGGAAGCTTGTCGTTACTCGTTCCTTTTAGGCTCAGCATAGCTTTGTAGTCAGCTGTTGGTGTTTTTCTTTTCTAAAATGCAATTGGCCACACGCTGTGCTCCTCACAGAAGGGAACCAATCACAGTCACCGCTCACACCTGGGATGGATTTGGAAATATGTCATCCTCGCTCTGTGTAGCAAGCTCTCCTGCCTTCATTCAAACAGAACTCGGCAATGGAGATGGCAGGAGAAGCTGAGGAAAGAGACTAAATGTGCACCATCTTTTAGGGATTTCCATCGCTTTCCACAGACATGGAAAAATGCAGGGCGGTTTACAGATTTTATTAAGGCAATGGTTATGTTGCCATGTAGCCAAGTGGTTCAACTAGATAGTGAGTTCTTGAAAGCAGAGTTGTAGTTTGTTCGCGGTAATGGACTGAACAGTAAACTTGCAACTCCCCCTCAGTGAATGTGCGGGGAGAAAAAAAAGGCCATCCTGTTTTTTTTGGGTGGGGATGTTTAAATATTTTTTTTAAATGACAATAGCTGTCCTTATTGTTTTTGATTGCATTTTCATGCTGAAGTTTTTAAAGGTGTTTCTATAGACTTTCTGTAGCAGAGTGGTTCTACATGTCCATACATCATTAGGTGGTTTCAGAGAGTTACAAGGTTCTGCATAAGCACTGAGAAAACAATACAGCAATGTCTGTAGTCGCCAAACAGATACTGTACCTACCGCTGATTGTGTACACTTCTGCCTGTGATGTGAGAGTTCCTGTTGGTACCTCTGCTCCTGATCATGAATTCTGCTACGTCTGAATTCTCCCTTCCTTTATCAGACCGTACCCTTGACGGCAGCCCGTACTGCTGAACGGCATTGATAAAGCTCTGTAGGACAGTGCTAGCCCTATTATTGCCAGCCACATTCAGGTAGACCACCAGTCGACTGAATCCGTCCACCCCACCATGGACAACAAATCTCCACCTGTCAGACAGTTTTGAACACAAAAAAGCTTTAATGTGATCATTTCTTTGGACATCTATAGAAAGTTGCATTGTTTATCAACTAATATCACTGATACCTTATGAGCTTGTGGTGACCATCTATGTGCCATAAAGAGTTTGGGCCAGGAACAGAATACTGCCGTCGCCTGATTACATGCAGCCGTAGACGTCTCATGTACACTCCCTCAGCATCCACTCTGTGCAAAGACTCTCGCAGTCTTGAGACTTTAGAGCAGAAAATAATCAAACACTCATTGGCTATTTATTAAAAAAAACACTTAAATATCTAACTGAGAAATACTGAAAAAAAATACCAGAGTTATAAATATTTAGGAATATTTTGATAGTGTTAGTGGTGTTGTAATAAATGGCAACACCATGGATTTAAATATGTAAATCCAGTACAGTCTCAAAAATGACCAGAGTTAACCTAATCTATCATCAACATGAAATATAAAACTTCATAATAACAGGATACAAATCTGGATTTACCCTGGAAATGAGTTTCAGATATATCAGCCGCTACATTGCTAAAGAATACATACATGACCCTTACCTTAACTATAGATAGTCTCATTGACCTTCCGCATAGTTCATGGTTATTTATATAGATTCATATTGGGCTTGGATCGTACTCACTTGGAACAAACACACCTCTAGCATTCAAATGTCCACGCATTAGCTTGTAGCCGGTGTTTGGATGGCTTCTGTGGACTTCGCTTACAATACGGTCCAACTCCTCATCAGCAACAGGTGTGTAGAGATCTGTCTTTCTGCGCAGACCAAAAAACAAAATGTTACATTGCACTTAACACCTTTTAAAATGAATGACATCGCCAGTACACTACTACTAATCTTAATAAAAGCCGTGAATTTAACTGTGAATACCTTAGACCACTATGTTTCATGCGCCTTCTGATTGTCCTCTTCGAAACTCCAAAACTCTCGGCAATTTCACTCGCTGGTAGCCCACACCGAACATGATGCTCTAGAACAGCAGTGGGTATGTCAAAAGCCGGGCGCCCTGGTCCGTGTGTGTGTTGCGGCCCAGTACGGGAGAAGCGCTGGAGAACTTCTTCTAAGTTTGCGAACACTCTTGGGTCAATATCTTGGTTAGAGAGAGCGGAAATAACTCCAAGAACTTCAATAAATCCCTCTGCTATGCTAGCCACATGTTCAGGGTCCGGAACTCCAGCGTCAACATTCTCTGCCAAGTCTAAAATGTCTGTTACCAACTCACGGGAGAGCTCATGCAGATCCTCAGTGATTGCTGCCATGTTTGTTTGTTTGTTTGGGGGAAAACCGCCTAGTCTGGCAACCCTGCAGACCAAAGCAATGGTTTGTGACTCGATCAGCGTTAATCCCGCCCACAGAGTTTGATGGGAGAGGATGACAGATACAATTATTTCATGATGCACTGCTGGAGCAGGAAACATGAAATAATTAAATACATAGTGGAATAAATAAATGTCATTTTAAATAATTATTTAAACATTTATTTAATTATTTATGTATTTCATAAATTATTTATTTATTTATTTATATATTACCAATATTAAATAATTGATGACACATTTAATGATTTAATTAATTATATATTTATATATTTCATTTTGGCACTTTTAGTCCTCCATAGATCAGACTACAATTCTACAATTCACTTAGCAGACGCTTTTATCTAAAGCGACGTACATCAGAGAGTAAGAACAACACAAGCAAGGATCAAGAAAAGAGGAAACAACGTCAGTCAGTGTAAACGATCAGCTTTGAGTCCAATTGGACACACAGGTGCTGACAGGAAGTGACCACAGGCAAAGCACAACATTGACAGCAGTTCTTAAGAGCTCTAACCAGTATAGAAACCATCTTAAAAGTCGTCATTATCATTATCATCTATCGAGACCATCATCATCATCATCATTATCATCATGAAGGTCGTAGGTGTTCATAAAGAGCTGGGTCTTTAGCTTTTTCTTAAAGGTACAGAGGGACTCTGCAGATCGAATGGAGTTTGAAAGATCATTCGACCAAAGGGGGGGCGACAGAGGAGAAGAGTGTAGTTAGCTTCTTAGGACCCTGTTGTGAAGGTTGGATCAGACGCCTTTCATTGGCAGAGCGTAGTGGACGGGAGGGAGTGTAGACCTGGATTATAGAGTTTAGGTAAGGAGGAGCCGTTTTTGTTGCTGTTTTGTAGGCAGAGTTTTAAATTGGATACGAGCAGTGACTGGGAGCCAGTGGAGGGAGATGAACAGCGGAGTGACATGAGCTCTTTTAGGAAGGTTGAAGACCAGTCGTGCTGCTGCGTTCTGTATCATCTGCAGGGGTTTGATAGAGCATGTAGGAAAACCTGCCAGTAAGGAGTTGCAATAGTCAATGCGTGATATCACAAGAGTCTGTACCAGGAGCTGTGTAGCATGTTCTGACAGGTAAGGTCTGATCTTCCTGATGTTGTACAGGGCAAATCGACATGACCGGGCAATTGAGGCCACTTGAACTTTAAATGTTAGCTGGTCATCAATCAGGACACCCAGGTTTCAGGCAGACTTTGTGGGCATGAGTTTGGTTGTACACTGTAGACTGAAAAATTTGACAAAGACAGGATTACAGATTACAAACAGCAAGGAAAGAAAAGGTGCAGAAAACATAAATGAGCTCATGATGACTTCAGAGTCGACTGAACCTGCGTCATGCACCAAAAAGAACAAAGCAGTAAATCACACACCGAGCGTTCCCTCTTTGGTTAGAAACCCCCCGTGATGAATTTTTCATGTTGAAAATGTTTTTTTAATTCTCCCCGAGCAGACGTGGCCCGAGCGTATTCTGCAACATTCCTGCAATCTAAAAGTGAAGAAGTTATTTCTCTGAAGAAAGGCGATCAATTCTTCACGTGGTCGTTTTAACTGGACTGTGATATAAGAGCTGCTGCTGCGTTCACCTGCAGCTCAGCCAGGAGCGTGCTCTCCCGTGATCTCTGTAATTGGATTTCAGAGGATCCACTGAAGATATTAATACTGAGCTCATGTAGGAGAGGTAAGTCGTAACCTTGGACCTTTAATGCCCCCCCCCTTCATGCAGTACATGACCAGCAGTGATGATCAGTTTGACAGCGTTCATTTGATCAATTATTTTCTTTATCTAGATAAATCAAACTCTGTCTCTCATTAAGGAAACATTCTGAAAGGTGCCTTACGTGTTTAATACCTTTTTTATTTTAGTTAAATTATTCATTTTGCTGCTCGCTGCTGTAAACGCCGCCTGTTACTGACAACGTAAGAAGACAAAAAACGTATTTTACCAAACTGATTTACTGTTTCATGATTTTCAGAAACTTAACATTTGTGAATATTTTCTAAAAACTGTCAAACAGTAATTTGATGTCAAACTGCTGCCATGTTTCTGCACAGCAGGCGAACTGCTGCACTGAATGGAGCGATTGATGTCCGCCTGCTGACCTGTCAGGATGATGAAGGTCTTTGTTCAGGTGTGAGTTACACAGAGCAGGGAGGTTTTAAAGGGTTAATCCAAAAAATCACTTTGTCAAATTTTCTATGAAAGGAAGAGAAGTCACTGATGTGCTAAAAGACAGACGAAGAACATCTGGTATACATTTAGGATATTTTTAGATATTTGTTATTCCTTCACTTGAGTCACATTTTATCTTAACATGTATGTTCTTTGTAAAGCGTGTGGTTTGTGTGGCCTACATGTTTCCGTGGTGATGTGTTGGATGGATGAGGGGTTTGGTCTGGTCACACAGAAGCAGCAGCAGCAGCCACCTGGTTGCTGCAATGAGGAGGCGGCTGACACAACAGAGGGGAGGAGAGAGAGAAGGAGGGGAGGAGAGAGAGAAGGGGGGGGAGGAGAGAGAGAAGGAGGGGAGGAGAGAGAGAAGGGGGGGAGGAGAGAGAGAAGGAGGGGAGGAGAGAGAGAAGGAGGGGGAGGAGTGGGCAGAGTAGGAGGAGAGGGATGGGAGGAAAACAGACGGTCGGGAGGCAAACCCCACGCTGTAGCGGAGGACAGTTTAGCAGCGCCTGCACCCCTCTCTCTCTCTCTGTCTGTCTCTGCCCCTCTCTCTCTGCCTCTCTCTCTCTCTCTGCCTCTCTCTCTCTCTCTCGTCTCTCCTTAAGCTCCTCTCACTCTCCACTCTAAAAAGGAACTAGCAGCTTCTGTGTTCCTGCTGATCGATCCCCGGAGCTTTTTACTGGTGCAGATTTACCTGGAGTCCAATGGTCATGGTCAAAGAAAAAGGTATTCCAGCGGCCGCTTTCTGTGTGTGTGTGTGTGTGTGTGTGTGTGTGTGTTTGCAGGTATATGGATGTGATCAGTGTCATTTCTGGGATTTGTTTAGCTTGTCGTGCTGCTATCATCTGCAGCGTGTGTGGATGTGTCCAGTTGTTTCTCTCTGTTTGAATAGGATTCTTCGCTCATGATTTGATGATTTTGAGGTGTGTAGATGTGTTCAGTGGTCACGTTATCATTTTCTTTATGTCGGTGTGTGTGTTTGCTGCAAGAAGCATGACTAATGACACCGTGTGATTGTGCATCTTCAACATATTCTCTTCTTGTAAAGGTTAGAAGGTGCTACGCCCTGCTCTCCAGCAGCTGATGCTTGGGTTGGACTCTGCTTTATTTGGCAGCGTCAGTCTTTATGTTAATGTGTGCAGGTGCAGCTGTCATGTTGTATCGAGGCTGAAGACTGCTCACATTATTTCAAACATGCAGATTATTTGGGGTTAAAGCCGAGTTTCTATGCAGGTTGGATGTGAAGGTAAAATGTAGAGAGAAAGTGGAGCACTGTGGTGTAGAGATCCACACTGCGCAGAGCGAAGGACCTGCACTCCCTCCCTCTCTCTATCTCTCTCTTGCTCTGTCTGCAGCCGTTGCCATGGCGACCATCTAAAAGGTACCACTCCATTGTTGTCAGCTGTGGCCTCATTCATAGTGTCCTGTTAAATAAAAAAAGAGGTAAAAAAAAATAAAAAAGATGATTGTTTTCCGCCTATAAGCTAAGGTCGCCGTGTAGCTGTGTGGGATGGATCGGGTGGAATCAGGAGGTTGTGTTCAAGAGATCGAAACGTCCTCGTTCAGTTTGAAGAGACTGTGGTCGTGAAGTTGACTATTGTTTGTCAGTATGACTCACAGCCAGCAGATACATAAGCACAGTTTTCTATAATCAAACGTGTTTGAGGTGAAGTATGGAAACAGTTTTGTTCCTTTTGACTTTTCTAGTATGTAGAATAAAGACGGACGGTATTTTGAATTGTTAAATCTCTAAAAGCATCCCTGCTGTACACATTAAAGTCCTCATGGCTGAATTAAAGAGATCAATCACTGTAATAAGTCAATCATTAATCCCATGAGTCTCCTGTTAGGGCCTTAACTTAAGCAGATTGATATATTACTCCTGTTTGTGTTCCAGCCGATGCTTCCAGCTCGTGCAGTTTTGGTGTGGGCATGAGATATTTTTACGATCAGTCTGAAAATATTTCTACCATCTAAGAAAACATGTTTACAGATATTTCTTGGACAGATCTGAGTGTGTAGGTGTGTTTGTGTATCTGACAGCACTGTGCAGGCTGGAGGCGGCGTCCGGCTCTCAGGCTCCTCTCTTCATGTGAACTCGACCGGCCACAATGAAACGGGACGCCTGCCATCGAGTCCCCGCTCTGTGCTGGCAGAAGACTCGTAACCTCTGGCCGCCACATGTTCAACTCCCACAATCCCTCTTAAAGTTTCCGTGGAACCTATCCAGCTACCTCGCCTGCCCACTCAAGGATTTGTTTTTGGCAGGAGGGTTTTGGAGGTTGAGTTTTATTCTTCCAAACAGAAGCTGGGAGAGTTTTCTGACCTGAGATGTCTTCATGTATCCTCCAGAGATCTCATCCTGCAGCCTGTCAGAGGCCAGGTGGGCTGTGTGTGTTCACAGCTGAACAGACCCTGAACCATACTGTACGCTCACAGTGATGAATCATTATAAAGAGATTGCAGCGTAAGCGTTTGTCTGTGTGCAGGCGGTTGTCCTATTTCCAAAGCCAAGAATACCTCTGAAACAGTTTGTAATGTATCTGGACCGTGTGTACATTAAGCACTTACATCTTTTTTACCTTTAACCACACGTGCTTTTCAGATTTGTGCACACTTGAACAGCTGGATGATTAATTTATGTTCTTTCTCTTTCTTGCGTTCTCTGAGTTAAACCGCATAAGACGAGAACACTCTGAAATCAGAGAATCGTCATCACATGGACGTCTCCACCAGCTCCTAGAGCTCTCTGCGTTCACAGTGTGAACATTTCCCTCTGACATGAGAGTCTAATGTTATAAACCTATGGATCTGCATGCTGTGATTTTGCAGAGTGCTGCAGACGACTGCAGTGGAGCTTCATCTGTGAAGCCTGCCAGTGCCCCCCCCCCCCCCCAAGGGGAGCTAAAGCCTTTCACAGACATCAGTGCATCACACACTGTCATAGACGCGCAGTGTTTGCACAGCTGGCACACAGGACCAGAATATACACATGAGATAAGTTGTCGGATGGAGAGCAACAGTCAATGACCTCAAATATACAAACTAAAACAACACGACGGCCATGAGAGCATCAGAGAGTCCGACTGTAGCCGACAACAAACCATCTCATTGTCCAGCCCTGCGTCCTACAAATCAGGTTTTCATACAGCGTTACTGCTTATCTAATGAGGTTACTGCTACAGCCAAATCTTTGTCTGAATTACCTTCACACACAAAGTTTTTTTGAGTGAATGAAACACTGAATGTAGGTACAACTCTGGACCAGGAGGCAGGATGAGGTGGATATCGGGTGAAATCTCTTTACTCAGCAGCCTCTACCATCAGTGTGTGAATGTGTATGAATGGATGAGTTAATACTGATGGTCTCTTTACTCAGCAGCCTCTACCATCAGTGTGTGAATGTGTATGAATGGATGAGTTAATACTGATGGACTCTTTACTCAGCAGCCTCTACCATCAGTGAGTGAATGTGTATGAATGGATGAGTTAATACTGATGGACTCTTTACTCAGCAGCCTCTACCATCAGTGTGTGAATGTGTATGAATGGATGAGTTAATACTGATGGTCTCTTTACTCAGCAGCCTCTACCATCAGTGTGTGAATGTGTATGAATGGATGAGTTAATACTGATGGACTCTTTACTCAGCAGCCTCTACCATCAGTGAGTGAATGTGTATGAATGGATGAGTTAATACTGATGGACTCTTTACTCAGCAGCCTCTACCATCAGTGTGTGAATGTGTATGAATGGATGAGTTAATACTGATGGACTCTTTACTCAGCAGCCTCTACCATCAGTGAGTGAATGTGTATGAATGGATGAGTTAATACTGATGGTCTCTTTACTCAGCAGCCTCTACCATCAGTGTGTGAATGTGTATGAATGGATGAGTTAATACTGATGGACTCTTTACTCAGCAGCCTCTACCATCAGTGTGTGAATGTGTATGAATGGATGAGTTAATACTGATGGACTCTTTACTCAGCAGCCTCTACCATCAGTGAGTGAATGTGTATGAATGGATGAGTTAATACTGATGGTCTCTTTACTCAGCAGCCTCTACCATCAGTGAGTGAATGTGTATGAATGGATGAGTTAATACTGATGGTCTCTTTACTCAGCAGCCTCTACCATCAGTGAGTGAATGTGTATGAATGGATGAGTTAATACTGATGGTCTCTTTACTCAGCAGCCTCTACCATCAGTGTGTGAATGTGTATGAATGGATGAGTTAATACTGATGGTCTCTTTACTCAGCAGCCTCTACCATCAGTGTGTGAATGTGTATGAATGGATGAGTTAATACTGATGGACTCTTTACTCAGCAGCCTCTACCATCAGTGAGTGAATGTGTATGAATGGATGAGTTAATACTGATGGACTCTTTACTCAGCAGCCTCTACCATCAGTGAGTGAATGTGTATGAATGGATGAGTTAATACTGATGGACTCTTTACTCAGCAGCCTCTACCATCAGTGTGTGAATGTGTATGAATGGATGAGTTAATACTGATGGACTCTTTACTCAGCAGCCTCTACCATCAGTGAGTGAATGTGTATGAATGGATGAGTTAATACTGATGGACTCTTTACTCAGCAGCCTCTACCATCAGTGTGTGAATGTGTAGGTGTGACCCAGTGCCAATTTAACGTAACAAGGTGCCCCTGGGCAGCAACTTT
This sequence comes from Tautogolabrus adspersus, assembly GCA_020745685.1. Classification (NCBI taxonomy): domain Eukaryota; kingdom Metazoa; phylum Chordata; class Actinopteri; order Labriformes; family Labridae; genus Tautogolabrus; species Tautogolabrus adspersus. The sequence continues at coordinate 1,279,841 of CM036541.1, read as the reverse complement.
CAAGTGCCCCTCCGGAAATCTGCCGCCCACCAAACCCACCCACTACCACAGAATCAGAGGACGGCTTGCAGTGGCACTGTGTGAAAAGCTGCTGTTGCTCCAGCAAAGAGGCCAAATTAGAGTAAGATCTAACCTTACTGCTCTGGTCCCTTGAATTCTTTAAAAAAAAACTTCAGATCTTCAGTCATATCTTTTACCAAAAGCTGCAGCAAGCTAAAAAGCTGAGCACTGTCGAATTTGTATGAACACGTTGGCAGCGATTTGGTACCGACACTTTGCCAACCTATTTGTGCAATTTAGTGATGATTCATTTATCTTCTTTCTCCTGGCTGAAATTAAGACAGTTTGAAGGAGTTGACTTCCAAATTTTGGAAATTAAAAACAAGAAGTGACCCAGTGTTGGGCGTCTGGGAGTTCCTCCGCTTTCCTTTTCTACCAAAAATCCTGTCCCTCACTACAGACTCTGTGTCCATGTGCAGAACCTGATAATTAGAGATAACATCTAGGCGGTACGGTGAAGGTGAGGGAAGAACGTGGGCTCAGGTTCACAGCTGAAATGTATTGACATCAGTCATTTCAATTATTACAGGAATAAAAAAAGGGCTTTGTGGATCATATTGGGCCATTATTTAGAGGCAAGAAGCTAAAGACTTCATGAGCTCCTCTTCTACATACACAATAGTTCCTACGGTTCATGAAGGCACCATTCTCTCAGTTTATCAGCTTTGTCTTATTTTTACGTACCCACCCAACAACAACCGCTCACACCGGATCATTATCCCTCACACAGGTCCCCGGGGGCTAGTCTTAAAGGCAGGGGGGCCTGGAGGAGGCCGATAGGGCCCCCCCCGCAATTTGTGCCCGCGTTTGAAGTGCTTTGTCTGGGACGCTGGTGGCAGGGCAGAGGGGGCGGGGCCGGAGTGAATACTGCATACATATTCATGGCTGGGAGGGTTAACAGCTCCTTGTTATGTCTGGATGATGAAGAGCTCTGTGCACACACAAACACACACACACGCACACACGCACGCACGCAAGCACACACACACACACACACACACACACACACACACACACACACACACACACACACACACACACACAAACACACTCAAACACTTATCCCATCACACTTTGGGATTTCCAGTGGGCATCATTTTCGTTTCCTTTTGATTTTCGTTATGGGTCAGACCCCTGTGGAATATTTCATCCCAGACTGGTTGGATTGGATGAATGTTGGAGTAAAAAAGGTTGTTTGTGACTGCATGTGTGAGTGTGTGTATGTCTCTGTGTGTGTGTGTGTTTTGTTGCCTATGAAGCAGACACATCTAGAGCCAAAAGTGTTGAACGCCAGGATTGGGGATGACTGTTTCTGCCTCTGTTTTTATCTCTCCCTCTCTCTTTGTCACACATGCAACGCACGCACGCACGCACGCACGCACGCACGCACACACACACACACACACACACACACACGCACACACACACACACACACACACACACACACACACACACACACAAAGGCACATGCACGTCTCTACACACATAGACACACTCTCTCTGACACACACACGCACACACACTCCTTTGGGGCTGCTATCTGTTAGTGCTTGAAACTATTGCGTCTGTGCCTCTCTCACTAACAAAGGCGTGTGTGGCTGAATATTTCATTAGATCTTTTCATCTCTCATCTTTTGGTTTCATTGAATTCTCCCTCTCCTTGTGTGTTTCTCAGCTCATACTGTAGTTGTGTGTCTTTGTGTTCCTCGGGGTTCATGCTCGGAAATGAAGGAGACACAGTCTGAAGCCTCCTCAGCAGATCCCGCTCTGTCAATAAGCCCGCTCTATTGGTGTTTACCAGTGAGGTCTGTGCACGTGTTACAGGAAAATGTGTCCTCGGAGGATCCAAGATGGCTTGTGCACTTCCCTCCAGAGTCTCATCTGCAGCTTTTATTATTGCCGACGCAGCTCGGCTCTACTAAACCGGGTGGGGGTGGGTTGGATGTCGGGTTGGAGGGAGCACCAGCACCCCCCTTTCCTGTGGCTTTGGGATGCTCTGCTGGTTATTGTTCCCTCAGCTTTATGTGTGTGTGTGTGTGTGTGTGTGTGTGTGCGTGTGCGTCATTGTGAGTTTAGGCTCATATCAGTCACTTTATCCCCGGTGATGAGGCAGGACAGATCACTCTGTCAGCACGACCGACACGTCGCGCTCACAACGAGGAATGTGATAGAGAAATTCTCCTACAGTGAGGCAGCTTCATGTACAGTCTGCTCACTTATTTAGAGCATTATATAAGATACATTCCAGCAAATCAAGCCCCTTTTTATCCTGCAAACACATGAACCTCTGCAGACTCACTAATGGATTTATTTCAGCTCCATGTAAGAGAAGTGAAATTACTTCAAGTCGTGCTTTTAGTGCACGTGACGAGGTCTGCTCAAAGAGATCGCACTAATGGATTTATGTCCAAACAAATCCTGTAAATGGTTCAATGTGAATCTTTCCAGCTAATTTAACTGCCTGCTTTATGCTGGCTGATTTAATTTTAATGAAACATCATGTAGCGGAGCCGTCAAGGGCGGCTTTCACCACAGTCCCTCTGCCTCGGCAGGAAAACAGCACTTAATGTGAAGAGGGGGGTGAAGCTGGAAAAACACTGAACGCTTTAAAAGTCTCATCCAAACCCCAGCTTTAAGGTCGTGTGTGTGTGTTTGTGTGTGTGTGTGTGTGTGTGTGTGTGTGTGTGTGTGTGTGTGTGTGTGTGTGTGTGTGGGTGTGTGTGTGTGTGAGCGACCCAAACATCTGTCTTGGATTTTTGTCAACCTGTTCTGACGTCAGCTGTGTTGACTTTTCCATGATGGATTTCCCCGCTGACACTCCATGAAATGTTAAAAATAGTCGGTGGGTTTCTCCAAAGGGAAACTGAGCTCACTTTGAAACTTTAAGGTTAAGATAAAGAAAAGAGGAAGAGAGGAGGTCAATGAGTTTAAATTCTAAGGAATCATTTTACATTCACAGTCCAAGTTTGATAGACTTGTACAAAAACGGGAACAACAACCTTAATTGTTTTAAATGAATGACTGCTATGTTCCACCGGATACGTGTTCTCACGTGTTGTCACAGCAGCAGAGCTGATAGGTTTTCACTTTAGTCAATGTGTGTGCTTCCACTGTCTCCGCTGTGCTGCGTCTCAGCTCCGTCAGTCCGGAGTCCTCTGCAGCAGATACACAAGGCTTCTGTTTCTGCATCAATTTACCACCGGGGGGGGGGGGCAGGAAGTTAGAGACTGAAGCAACATTGAAACATCCGGTTTACTTTCACAATAAAGCATCCAGTTTTGACGCTTGATCATATATCACTGGACTACATCAACCAAACATCACAATACTTCCTGACCAACAATCTACAAAAAGCAAAAGACAAATCCAAGCAGGTCCACTCTTCTTTAACTCCTTAGGTTGGGAATATTATGTGTGTTTGTTGTTGTGTT
>CM036541.1:1171349-1271349 GCA_020745685.1 Tautogolabrus adspersus | reverse complement strand
TGCAGGTCCCTGTGCATCTTGTGTCCTCACATGAACGCAGCTTAAAAGGCTACGTTACAAAAAGCTGCAGTGACGACCATGATCAGTGACCACGATGACTCATCAGCCTTACGGTTGAGTCCTAATGTCGGTGTCTCTTCTCTTGCAGTGGCTCATGCGCAGGACACACACCACCACTCCTCAGAGAAGCCCCTGATCCAGTGCTACAAGTGTGGGGAGCCATGTAAGGGCGAGGTGCTGCGTGTGCAGAACAAGCACTTTCACCTCAAGTGCTTCACCTGTAAAGGTAAGCTTACTCTCACCTGACCGATGGTCCACTATAAGGAGAGTCACAGTTAACACAAAACAGAGTGAGGAACCTGTTGAAATGTGAGCAGTTGTTACTATTTGTTCCTTTAATAGAATTGAACCTTTATTGTCATTAAAGTGCTACAGGACATTTTACCTGATGAGCTCCTGCAGCCAGCCTCTAGTGGACACTAGACAAACTACAACGGAGCGTATTATGTTGGAGTTGGAGCTGATTCATATAGAGCAGTAGTTAATGATACTGGCTTGTAGCTTTCTTCCTGATGCTAAATTTTGGAAACAGCAGCGATACTGTAAATACGATGCTACCCAGCGGTCCAATCACAGGACTGCATTGTTTTGATGCGTAGTTTCATTTTTTCAGGAGGTGCACATCAGGCTATGTGCATCGGCTTCTGCAAAGGCACAGGGCTATGCAAACCTACGGCGTATGCGACAGCGTAGATTTGATGAAGTGTAACTAAGACCCAACAGCAAGTCAGACATTTTGAATATATTTTCGAGTTTATACTTGACCCGATCCTGCCGAATGTTGTTTAACTTTTAGAAAAGACCCCGATGATGAAAATGTGTAAATCATTCGTTATTTTATGGTACAGTTTGGCGGGGGTGGGTCGGCAATTTTCATAAACGTCGCCATAAAACAGGAAGAGTGCTGTAACCACAAATACAAGTCACATTCTGAACAAAGCTTGATGCTAATATACTAAATGTAAGAGGCTGTAATCTGCGTGTCACCTCGTTTCAATTACATGAAATGTGCACAGTACGATCACCACGCTTTATTTCTTCGTTTCCTAAAGACGTGAAACTTCAGAGCTGTGCTTACCTTTCATTGTCCTGCAGCAGCATCACACCGTCGTGCACAAGGGCCCGTTCGATGCTCCATTACTCCTTAATTTCTGAATGACTGTTTCTTGTTATTAAATATCAGGTGTGCGATAGGTGTCACAGTGTTTACTACTTGTGATTTGGCTCGGTCCTTCTCCATGTGAGACAAAGATTGTTCTTAAAAAAGACCAGTCTTCAAAATCAGTTGTTTAGGATTTAGAAATGAGTCCTCCGACAGCTTGGACAAGTGTTTCGTCTGAATAAGTGGAGAGAAACGTGGGCGTTGAGTGTGAAAACTGGCTGCTGAGCTGTGAGGTTTTAACATTCAGAGCTAATTTTGATCTTGTCATAATAATAGGACGTTTGCTTCCTTTCATGCAGAACATGAAGCAGAGCCGACTGCAGCTGTGTGTTGATGTTCCTCTCCTGGGTAGTGGGATAGAGTGCAGGAATATTAGAGTCCAATTTCTGACGAAAAAGATAAATGTGCAGCTAAACAACTTATTAAACTGCACATGTCTGAAGAGCATCCCAGTCAGTTAGATATGAGCAGACGAAGTCGAAGAGCACCAAAGTTTTAGATTCTTGTATCAGATGTAGCAGGTCTTTGCCTCTTGGTTAACAGTGTTTTAGAGCCAGTATGTTAGCCAAAGTGCACGACCACACGTGTCTGGGGTTTCCACAATGCTCGTCGTTTATTACAAACTACACATCAACCTTAGAAAGCCTGGTTGTACGACTACTATTTATCAGACATGAGGGACCCTCATGTCACTGATGATCTGAGAGCCAAAAAGAAAGTAGGAGCTCGGTTACAGGCAGAAGCGCGGCTCAAATAAACAAGGCAGCGTCTAGTGACATCACTCCCCGAGTAACTTAGCAACACAGTATGTCTTCAAGGTACGCTCCACAAATTCAGCTGTTACACACTTCTCCAAAGGACAAGATAGAAACAAATATGTTGTCATGACTACTCTTCACCTTTCAGGCCTGCACGTTAATTAATCAACCATCCAGACTGTTATGAAAGGTTGCAGCACTTACAATCCCTCTGCTCTTACTTCATTATTGAGGGATTTCGCTTAATCGCGATGCAATCAGTCCCCTCATGTTTTTGAACTTTGCCAGGTGAAGGCCTCGTGCTTAATCTGTGAGTAGAGCGCTGTTATAGAGTTAGCTTAGTTCACCAAAGGCCCAGAATAACACAAACAAACACTGAGATTAACACCTAATTCTGTCCTTTACAAGTGGATATAAATGCCTTCTGTGTGTGCAAACGAGTTAGCCGTCGCCAAAGGAGACACGCAGACAGCTTAAACGGCCCGAAGAGTTCCAGGCCTCTCTAATTTTAAATGTGCTGTTGTCAGTCTCCAACCTGGAGGAGGACTAGAATTAATCATCTGTTGTTTTCAGGTTCCCCGCGCTTATCCACACTGAAAGGTTAAAGTGTCACTTGGCAGGTGAATCCAAAACAACAGCTTTTGAAAGCATTTATCTCGTCTATGAAATAAAAAAAGTTAAATATGCATTCACTCTGACTTCTTACTCGTATGTTTGTTCACTAACTTTCAAGAAATTCAGTCTCTTTAAATGCACGCATCTTTAAAAAAAAGGTGACGGCTGTCATTGGACCTCACAGGCTACTCTTCTCTCGCTCAGTTAGCTTACAAGCTAATCTCATCACCCCTGAGCCCTAATGCAATTAAACCTGATTCCATCCCGCTCTCACTCCCATTCATCCTCAGGATTTAGCTCGGCTCATTGCGTCAGAATGATTAGGTGCAGCCTCCTCACACATTATATTGGATGTCATATTTTCTGTCTGAGCTGTGGCTTTTCCTAAAGGCCGTTATATTCCCAGGCTGACTCCGTGGTGCCGACTCGGCTCATGTGATCATTACGTGATTAAAGGGATAGTTCCTCTTGTACCCACAGTAGACGGTCTGTCAAAAATGCTCATTTAAAGTTTTGATCTATTTGTTGTCTCTTTCAAAGCCCGCAGACCCACACAGCTGATCAGTTCGCTGCAGGTGCAGGAACATTTAGCCTGGCTTCACTCCAGCCGGTCTCTTCTTAAGGGGGCAGAGTTGACCGACAGCTGACAATACTCTCTCTATTGACACCTAACTTTGCGGCGTATGACACATTATTAAAGCTCTTGTGTTTCATACAGGACCAGCCTAAAAGTGAAGAGCCACAGATCCTTGACCACCCTGAGTGTCTCTGCTGGTGCAATAAGACAAGTGAAATATCTGTTGCCATATTTCTTAATAGGATCCATCAGTGAGATGTGTAGTGAGTGAAATGATAAAGTGAGCTTACTGTATGATCAGACATTAAGGAAACATGCTATGTTGAAGTGCTGGCTTCTCTGACAACAATGCAGCAGCCAGTATGTCCTCCTTCTAACTTTAGATTCTGGTCCTGAATGGTCTGGATTTGTTTGGACCAGAGAAGGTAGGCGGTTTTAAGGCACCCCCACACGGCCGTTTTGGACGCCCCTCGGTTTGCCAGATATGAGAGCAGTTATCAGGTCAAACCAACAGGTGTTGCAGCGATGGAAGCGGGCAAGAGAACTGGTTCAGATAGAAGTGATTGTACCCGACCTAAAAAGCCTCTGCATGTTTCTAATAAGCTCCACGAGCAGAAACGTGCTCAAACTAGGATCAATATTGGAGATGCTTTTGAAAAATGGAGAGAGGTTAGAACGCAGAAAGGTTTACAGACCGATGCAGAGCTGGATAAACACTGAAGCTTCAGTGTCCACCACATGGTGACCTGCGTGAGCATCCACTCTAGAGAGGAGGGGGGGGGGGGAGACAGCTCTCTACAATATTTAGAATTTGAACTGCAGTACTCATTTTAAACACTAGTTGTCTGAGTTACATACTGCTCCCTTTAAATATAATCATGAGTTGATGTGATTAGAGGTTAAGCTCACATCAACATTAAAATGTCCTGAACTCTCCTTTGTTCTGTTACTACGATTCTTTCTGTTCCGGTCTTTTATGTGTGTGGAGTTGACGAGGTCATATATGAATGGAAGGAAGCTTAATGGAGACTGGCAGAGTAGTGTGCAGTATTTGGAGCCAGTTATCTTCAGGAACAGATCAAGGCCACTTCCTGAGCTGCACAATTAAAACACTGAGCGGTCTACCTTCACGCTGACAAAGAAAGACCTTGCAGAAATCGTGCAGATTAATCGACATGATCCCAAACAAAGACGGTTCAGGGTTTTCTTTTTATACCGTGAACACTGCTGATAAAAGGATCTTACAATATCTTTCACATTGTAAAGCATGGAGCTGTGAAGTTGTATTTCTCGCTGATTCATCCACAGCAGCCTTCCATGCATTCAGCGAACATCTCAGGCTTAGCCATCGATGCGTGGAGGAGCTGGGTTGCTTAAAGGGTGGATGCTTTATGTGTTAAACAGGCAGAGCGCTGAATGACCTGACTTATACAGCACCAATGTGTGTGTGTGTCCCTTACAGTGTGTGGCTGTGACCTCGCTCAGGGGGGCTTCTTCATGAAGAATGGAGATTATCTGTGCACGCTGGACTACCAACGCATGCACGGCACCCGCTGCAATGGCTGCGGGGACTTTGTGGAGGGGGAGGTGGTCACTGCGTTAGGCAAGACGTACCACCCCGCCTGCTTCGTCTGCACCATCTGCAAGTAAGACACACACACACAGACACACACACACACACACACACACACACACACACACACACACACACACACACACACACGATCATTATACGAACATAAAACACTCATACACGTTGATAAAACACAGCTGGACCCAAAGAGACTTAACTCCATTGATTCAAAGAGATACATGCCGGACTAAAAGCAAGAAAACAAGGACACACCCAGTAAATGAGGCCTGAAAAGTGAACTGGGTCAAAAATAATGAAATGAAAAGAAGACACGGACCGAGCTCAGTCCTCCTGATTGAATCCGTGCCAAAATCTAATTTGTGGTTTCCATCGAAATCTGTAAAATCTGACCAAGAACTCCAACACTGAGGAGTCACCTCCTGAAACTTTGTTCCTCTCTCTTCCCACTTAGTGTTGATGCACAATCTGTGGAACATGTAACGTGTTATATCCTGCAATAAGTCCTAAATAATGCTTTGGAGGACGCTTTATGTTTGAAACACTCGAATCCAAGACAAGTTTAACCCACAAGAACAATACAAATACTTCATAACGTTATGTACTGTACCTCACCCTATCATATCTCATCTTATACATCATGTGTTATCGTTTCACTGCATTCTGCTGATAGACAAAGTTAAAGTTGCATGAATTCCTGGAGACAGCGTACAGTACATAAGTACACTTACCCAGCGGCACTGCTCCTGTCCTGTTGACTGATTGTTGTTGTCGCTTTGCTTCCAGACGACCGTTCCCTGCTGGGGACAGGGTGACCTTTAACGGGAAGGACTGTCTGTGTCAGTACTGTGTGGAGCCCATGTCTCCGGGACCAAAGGACATCCTGGGCTCCAGCAGTGAGTACCATCTATAATACACACCCTCACATGTTAAATATGCAGGAAGACAATCCCTTTCTCACGATGCCAGGGGGAGAGAAATGTTAGGGTGATTCTCAGGGATCATGACTGACAGGACCCTAAAAAATGTACAACACTGGCTAATTTCTTTTTCAGTATTAAAGATGGAGTCAGCAGCTTCTTCCTACAAAATAAAACACAGACTTCTCCTAAAGTAAAGCTGCTCCATTGTCCCTTCTGGGCCTCCGTACATGTGTGCTGGTGACTGTGTCTGCAGAGACCCTGTCCTCTGACTGGATTTTACTGTTCTGGTTTGTTTTGGTTGACTCGGGACGTTTCTGGGCGGAGCTGGTGTGTTTCCTCCAGCCAATGACAGCGCAGGTGGGTTTAGGAGTGGATACAATTCAGTGATTGTGTTGGCTTTGACCCGTGGACGTGGAGTTGATCTGCTTCCTGTTGGACAGGCAGGTGACAAACACCGGAGGTTAGCTTGTGCTAGCGTGCGTTAGCTTGCAGTGTAGGTACAAGCAGTAAACGTACACACTACGTCCTGCAGGGGGCGTGAGCTTCTGGGGTCGATGAACCCAGGAGGAGGGGCCACGTTTGAATGTTGTGTTTACAAACTCCAAGGAAGAAAGCTCCTGACTCTAGCTTTGAATAATTGTGTTTTTTTTATGGGGTCTGAAATCCTCGGGAGCGCCCCTGCATGATGCGATTTTGTCTGACACACAAAATGTGAATGCATTCTGTAGAATTCAAAGTGATGGTTCAGAAAAAATGAACCTTTATTCTTGCACAAGATTTAATGCAGCAGTCACCATCTGTATCCTGCCAACATGTTATTATAATAGATTTCATTTAACACTGATCAAAGTCTTTCACATGATATAAAACTTCAAAACATAAACTCATGGACACACAGGAGACTGTAGGTGAGTCACTCTGCTCGGAACATTCTTCTAAACTATAAACTTTGACTTATAGTGACGTTAAATCGTTTCTAAATCAAAACGCCAGGATCATTTTGTTGGAAACTTAAATCGCTATCAGTCTTTCTCATTAACTTGTTTATCGCGTCACAGCTACCACAAAGCGAGCTCATCATACCCGGTCTGACTTTGAGTTTCTTGTGGGTCGGGGCATTTTCACAGAGAAGGGGGCGTTTAGAGCGGGATATGATTCGCTGCTTCCACACAAAAAAACAAACTATTAGCGGCTGTCCCAGGTGCAAGACATCAAATCAACTGGCTCCGCCCCTCTCTACCTGAAGGCGGCCTGGATTGGAAAAAAGACTGGACAGCAGGAGGCGCTGACACAGTCAGGGGTCGTCACACATTTACTCCATGTTTAAATAAATGTGTGTGATGCTTACTGTGGTGCCTTTAGACATCAGATTTTTGTAACTTTAATCTGGAAAACTGCTCCCCCTTAGTTGATGCTAAGCTAAGCTAATTAGCTGCTGGCTGTAGCTGTGGTATCATTCTTCTCCTCCAGCTCCACCTAGCAAACAACTTTCTGTGTAAAATATGAAAACGGTATCAGTACAGTGACGCAGAAAACTCTTTATGAGGAGTTTTCCTGCAGTTTTGTTCTGCTTGAAATCACTGAGTAAAGCCGAGGTATCATTCAGGGAGTTCCTCCGCCTCGATCTTCTCTAAACGCAGCAGTGTTCGAACGGCCGTCTTCCCTTATGAATAACACCAAGAACACTTGCACTAATTAAAGCATGGCCATGCATTTCTTTCCTCTGGAGCAAACCGCAAACCTCTCCTCCACCAACTCTTCTCATCCTCCCTCCTTCTCTCCCCTCTCCTCCTCTTCCTGTCCCCCCTCTCTCCCTTCCTCTCTCCCCCCCCCCCCCCATGGTCTCTGTTGGCATTTGAAGAGCTTTTAGACAAGGTCACCCATAAATAAGGCATGCTGATTCTCCTCACGTCATCATGGCTGCCTCGTTATGCCTTACGTAGTTGTCGTCCCCCGTGGTTGCGGTCTGTGTTACTTTCATCCTCCATTCATTAAAGAAGAGATGACAAGATGATTGTTCTTTTAGAAATCAACCGCTCACACTTTAAGAGCCTCGGGACGCTACTTTGATGTGGAAGGAGCTTTTAGAGCTGGGCTAAGAGAGGTGTGGATGATGGAAAGAGACAGCTGTCAGAGAATAGTTGGTTACCCTCTATCACCACCTAGTGTCTCGGACCGTAACTGACAGGATGTCTCACTCTGCAGGCAATAATGACAATTAATGACACTCCATTGCAGGCTGCGTTTTTACATGCAAACTCTAAAAGGCAGCTTTATCTCACTCTGCAGGTGTTATCTTTGTCTTATCTTTGTTTTTTTAACGCATGCCTCTTTGCTCTTTGCAGATTGTGCAGGATGTGGTCGGGACATTAAGAACGGGCAGGCTCTGTTAGCGTTGGACCGACAGTGGCATCTCGGCTGCTTTAAGTGTAAGGCCTGCAGCAAAGTGCTGACCGGGGAGTACATCAGCAAGTAAGCAGCTCATACCCACCACAACCACAGGCTTTTGGGCCTCGCACACACAATATGATACTTCACTGTGAAGGCTCTGGTGTCTAAACATCTCCTCCCCTCTCAGGGATGGCGCCCCCTACTGTGAGAAGGACTACCAGATCCATTTTGGAGTTCAGTGTGAGGCGTGTCAGCAGTTCATCACAGGGAAGGTGCTCGAGGTTAGACACACACACACACACACACACACACACACACACACACACACACACACACACACACACACACACACATACATGCTCACAACACATTACTCTGATTGGCTTTCTTACTTTGATTCACTAAATACTGAAAACATTTTTGATACCATGGCAACAAAAACAGAAGTCCTAGACACCCAATATTTGTTAGTTTCTTGCTTTTATTTATCAAAAAATTGCAGACAAACTCCTGCACACTGTCTAAAGCGGGGTACACACTTGAAGTGCGTTGGAGGGAGTCGTGAAATGTAGTTCAATAATCTCTCGTGTAATCTCTGCATCATGGAGCCAAACACACTCCTGACATGACTGCAGATAATGAAAAGATTAATTCTCAACTGGTTTGAAGGTCCACCCATCTCAGGAAATAAACACAAACAGGACACCAAAGAGCTCATGTGATTGGATGTTGAGAAGTGGTCATTATTTATTGAGAGTGTGTATAATTTGCTCTGAGCTGAGTTCCTGTCAAACATTACCACCACGCCCTCTCCTGTCCTCGGTCTCACGCTCGCCTGTCTGTTCTGCAGACGCTGATCCAATCAGACGCAGAGTTATGTGTCATTTAGTGGTATGAAAATGTCACAGCGAGCCCCCCAGGCTTAACGTAATCCAGCACTAAGGCAGATCTTTGTGACAATGGGGAAGGGCTTCAGCATCTCACCCTGAGCTGCTGCCAACAGATCAGACCGTCTGATCAGCCACCCAAGAATGTCGACTGGAAAAATAATGGACCAAACCACCGTGACGTCACCTACCGGTTTGTCGACTATGATTTTGAAGCTTTGCAGTTTTGTGTGTTGGTTTTCTAGAGCCAGAAGTGACCATATTTGGACAAGAGGGCGGAGCTGTGAAGAAGCAAATAGCCTGCAAACACAAAGCTATCCTCAGAGCTTTTGAACCTTCATGTTTCCCTCCGCAATGCACTTTAGTTTGTGGTGGTAGGATGAGATGGTGGAACTAATCAAATCAGTTGCTCACACTTTGGGACCTGCTAGTTGTTGCTGCTAACATGTAAATAAAATAAGGTTCTAATATGACGGGTTGTAAAAAGTGGAGCTCAGACTTGTTGGACGGTCTGTTAGTCCAACAAAGCTCACAGAGAGACAGATTATTAGTCTGATATTTACAGGAACAAATCTCCAAAAAGCTCCAACAGCACAAACACGGCCCAGAGGTTAAAGGTCAGGGACTGAATTAGCTGAGGGGACACCTAGCAGACACAGAGGCGCTGTCAACAGGCAAGGCTGGCACCTGCTTGGGGCCCCCAAAGGGCTGACAAACTTTAAACCACAGCAGTGGCACAAAACGTGCAACGGTTGCAATGACAGTAGGGAACCTCCCTGAGGGCGCCGCATCTGACAGCGTCTTTTTGCACTACCAAGCATCACATGCATTTTTACTGTGAAAACGTTTGTCAATGAAAGTCACTGAAGGCTTTCTGCCTAGGCCCGCCCCACCAGACTCTAGAATCGCCACCTAGCAGACAGCTAGCAGCTCCCACCAGTCACTCAAATAGGCCACACCCACTAGTTCTACATCCATTTAACCCTTAGTATTTTAAACAAAAAAAGTAGAGCTGTCAAAGTACAAAAAACAACGTCAATGGACACAGGCCCTATTTTTCGGCTTTGTGCCTTTATTTTGAAAGGTCAGTGGGCAGAGTAGAAGAGAGGAGTGAGTGCGGAAAGGAGCCACGGGTCGGACTTGAACCTGGGCCGTCTGCTTGGAGGACTATAGCCTCCGTACATGGGGTGCAACCTAACCGCTAGGGCATCTGCGCCCCCAGAGTTTGACATTTTAACATGGGGCTTTACAGGGATTGACAGCCTCTAGTGGACACCAGAGGAACTGCAGTTTTAAGAGTGTAATGTGAGTGGCTTATTAAAGCAGGTGTAATTATTGCAGCTATTTAAAGCATAGAGAAAGAGGGAGAGCATTTAATTGCATGCTTCATTATCCCTGAGAGTCACATTCAGCTGTACAGCGTACTGAGGAGGTTAGAGATGCTGTGACGTCTCTGCTGTAGTCGTTGTGTGGACTTTTGCTCCAGTAAAATACTAATATTATTTAGTGTCTCCATATCTGTGAGTGGCCACTTGGCAGCTGAAAAGTTACTGAGGGCTGTTATACAGCAGGCGAAACTTCATTTGGGTATTTATCAGCTGCGGTCAAAGTCGCATCGGCTTTATAACGGAGCACTCTGCATACAAAGTGCCTCTTCAGTGTGGAGGGAAATGCAGGTGCTCCAGCTGTCAGAAGTTTTATTGGATTGCAGTGTGTGTTATCACAAAGAGGATCACTCTCTCTGAGGGCAGGGTGACTGTGACACACAGGCTGCTTTCAGGGTTTTCTATTTAACACAAACAAAACAGTCGTACCTTTCTTTCCAACACGTTTAAGAGCTTATTGACTGGAAACCTGCGGACCAGTTTTAGGGCAACATTTTCTCCCACAGCAGGCCGGCTCCACAGTTTGATCAGGAGTAGTTTGCGTGGTTAGCAGCACACAGAGGCTGATGAAAAGATCTTTTGTTCACGAGTTAGAGGAAATAAAAGTGTCTGAGAGCAGGTAGAGCACCGGCGTTTATTTCCTAGAAGTGGCAACGCTGCTTCACTCGCCTTCCTGCAGGCGTCATTGATCTTCATTTTCCTGTGATGTCAGCTCTGTTTTGTGCGCCCTGTGTTTTTCAGGCTGGAGATAAGCACTACCACCCCAGCTGTGCACGATGCAGCAGGTGCAATCAGATGTTCACGGAAGGAGAAGAGATGTATCTGCAAGGTGAGTCAGCACACCTGTGTTTTTTTCTCACTGTCATGAAAACGTTACTGTTTTTTTAAGGGGCTAAAAATCAGGATATGTTCTGTTTTTGTAGCAGATATTTCTGCTTACATGTCGTGCTGTCAACACTGTAGACTCAGCTTTAATTTCTACCTTCTCTGTGATTATTTCACAGACTTTAAAAAACGTTTGATCATTTTACCGAGAGAAAATGAAACACTAAACGACTCTCTAAGATGCTGGGCCGCCACAAGCTGATCTAAAGCTTTATTTTGAAAATATTATAATAACTTTATGTATATAGCACCTTTAACAACAGATGTTTACAAAGACAGTAACAGAATAAACATCAACAGTGAGAGGGATTGAATTCATTGCATCCTCAGGACCTCTTTACGCTCTCCGTCACAAACTCTTTTTTTAACCATTTGTTGCTGCAGCTTTTTTTTCTCCGTAGGCTCTTACACTGGTACACCTTTAAGGCCGCTCCCTCACACACCTCTGTGTTTTTATCATGCAGAAAAGTATCAGTCAGTATTCTTTGCATCCTCAGGACGTCTTTATGCTCGCTGTCCCAAACACTCGGACAGAATCGGGTAAAAGGTCTTTTGGGTATTCTGTAGCCTCAGCCTGGAATCTGATGCAGAACTACTTAAAGCTCGAGGAGCTGGTCTCCTTAACTGTTTTTAAATCTAAAATGAAAGACCTGGAAGCAGATTCTACTGGATGTCAATGTTTGTAGCTCGACTGGTTGAACTTCTGACTCCCAGATTTGACTCATCGATGGTTCTCTTTGATGCATCTGTTAGTGTTTGTCCTTTATCTCTCGTTGTGTTTCTGTCTGTAACTTTGTGTTTTTACTGCTGACTGTCTCGGACAGATCCGCCTATAAGAGGTTCTTAATCTCAATGGGACCAACCTGAACGTGGTTAAAAAAAGGTTAAACTAAATGAATAAATGATAAGGTTATGAGAAGAAGTCAACAACATGAACTCATGAATCCTTTCAGCCCTGAGTTCTGTCTGCAGGGTTAGTTTGAGCCCTCGTGACTGATGAGCATTATTTCCATACTTCAGTTATTCAGTGACCCTTGTTACCCGGTGCTTTGCTATCTCACTTATTTTATTATATTTTTTTAAGTAGTTTGAATTGCAGCACAAATAAAGCACTACATTTATTTGGAAACGCAACATTTGAGCCTGAAAGACTGAAATCCTCACACCATGTTTGTTACACAATAAAAGGTCCAACAGTGAGATGTGTAGAGAGTGAGATGATAAAGTGAGCTTACTCTATGATCAGACATTAAGGAAACATGCTATGTTGAAGTGCTGGCTTCTCTGACAACAATGCAGCAGCCAGTATGTCCTCCTTCTAACTTTAGATTCTGGTCCTGAATGCTCTGGATTTGTTTGGACCAGAGAAGGTAGGCGGTTTTAAGGCACCCCCACACGGCCGTTTTGGACGCCCCTCGGTTTGCCAGATATGAGAGCAGTTATCAGGTCAAACCAACAGGTGTTGCAGCGATGGAAGCGGGCAAGAGAACTGGTTCAGATAGAAGTGATTGTACCCGACCTAAAAAGCCTCTGCATGTTTCTAATAAGCTCCACGAGCAGAAACGTGCTCAAACTAGGATCAATATTGGAGATGCTTTTGAAAAATGGAGAGAGGTTAGAACGCAGAAAGGTTTACAGACCGATGCAGAGCTGGATAAACACTGAAGCTTCAGTGTCCACCACATGGTGACCTGCGTGAGCATCCACTCTAGAGAGAAGGGGGGGGTGAGACAGCTCTCTACAATGTTTTGGATTTGGACTGCAGTACACATTTTAAACACTAGGTGTCAGAGTTACATACTGCTCCTTTAACTGAACTTTTTTATTTTTCCAAGCTTATTTCTTTTTGTTGGACTCGTTTCGTTTGAAATCACAAACACCCTAGACAACAACATCATCTTTAAACGGAAACAAACAATACAAAGAGTTGTAGTATATCTTTCTGAGTGTGTTTCTCCGTCTCTTCCTCCTCAGGGTCGACAGTTTGGCATCCCGGCTGCAAAAACACGACCAGAACAGAGGAGAGACACAGGGAGCGGGTAGGGATCTGACTCCATTTCCATGACTTTTTCTTTACTGAAAGACTTTACCGGGAATAAATTCAGAACATGTACGGAGGAGTCTGCAGACCGCTTCCTGTTTAACTGTTAAACCTTATCCTGCTGTGGTTTAAATCATTTGCCTGTGCAGACTCTATTCGTTGTGTGTGAGTGTCTTTGCACTGTGCTTAAAAGTCTACCTGTGAATGTGTGTATTTACATGTCAGTGTGTGTGTGTGAGTCGGCTGCAGAGGTGACACCCTGTGTGATGTCCTGTGAACCCTCCCCCCCCCTTCTCCCTTCCTCCACAGCTCTTGCCTCCGTCCCTCATATTCCTCCAAAAAACACAAAGGCAGGTACTGTATTCGCTATTGGCTATAAGATGGCATCATCCTGTGTTCCTCCATGTACATTGGACACACTGCACTGTATGCTGCCATCTGCTGGAGACAGCCTGCAGTGCCCTCTCTGTGTCTCATTAGGAGCCATTCAGTCTTGTTTTTAACACCTTCAGGTCCTGTTTACACCTGCCGTTAACCCTTCGCCCAACATCGTCTTTAACCGTAGATGATATCAGCCTCTGGGGACGGGTGTTAATTTCTCTGGAATCACGCTGAAGCGGTTAGCGTTGAACAACTTCCAGCCAAGACTTTCTTTCCCATGCAGCGTTAAGTTCTGCAACGTGAACACAGTCATTTCTTGGTCCATAACATCTACGAGTAACGCCCGTTCATCTGATGAGTCTCAGTAAAGTTCAACAGTTGATTATAAGTTACACAGCAGCTTATCCCACACTCCGGCGGTATGAGCCTTAAAAAACAACAACAAAATAAAGCGATCTTCTTGTCATCGCGATTAATGGGTCTGAAGTTTGCTGAAATAAAACATCATGACGCAGATTTGTAAAGAGTAAAAGTCATGCAGGTCTGTTTGATACTAACAGATACCCGAACACTTCCCATGCTGAAAATAATGACCCACAAATACAGAATCCACATTTCTATGTAGAATCTGTGAATAGTTTGCTTACTTCAAGAACTTTTCGTCTCAACAGCGATACATTCATACTGTTGCGATGTGTTAGTTGCGAATCTTATTTTCCGATTACGATGAAATTTAGATTCATTGCGCAGCCCTAGTGTGACGAGTCTGACTTTAATGTTTTGTTAAATTGGTGGCTCTACTGGGGACGCGCGTTATGGTGCGTTCTATTTACCTCTGATCTTGGATCTCGGAGCTGGGAATGACGTCACACCGAGATAACCACGTTCCAGTTGCAAGTCGAACAAGCAACATGGACGCCTTCAGGAGAACCTTTGTTTTGCATGTTTTTCAAAAACAGGACTATGCTGCTAATAAACACTTTAATGTAGAGCTCAAATGTTACTGTTGATGCACGTAGCAGCCATGTTGGATTTTTACTCGGGCCACTAAACGTTCTTCGAGTTCCTGAGTCGGATCCGACAGTTTGATACGTTCCTGATGACATATCAAACCGGTAACTCTACATTTCTGACTTCCGAGATCAAATGGAACGCACCGTTAACAGCAGGTGTAAACAGACTGGTAGACTCCGCTCATGTCAGCGGTGCATGAGACAAAGATGAGCACACGTTGAGAAGATCAGACTCAACGTTAACTCATATTTAATGACATTCAGACCATCTCATCTTAAGAACATGAACTCACAGCGCTGCAGCTCATTCACTTTGCACATTTTGTAAATGAATGATTGAAACATTAGACGTCATTTAAGTGCGTCTTATAATTAATGAAAGGTAAACACAGGGCAGAAACCCCCTCCCATCGCTCATAACAGCAGAGTTTAGATACAACATGAAGGTGGCAGGGTGCTGTGGGGGATTATGGGAGACTGAGTGACAAACAGATGTAACTTTGACTAACAGACACGTGTGTGTGTGTGTGTGTGTGTGTGTGTGTGTGTGTGTGTGTGTGCGTGTGTGTGTGTGTGTGTGTGTGTGTGTGTGTGTGTGTGTGTGTGTGTTTTCTTCTCACAGCCTACGAGGTCGTCGTCCGAGAGTATTTGTTCCAGACCTGGTTCAAGCATACCTGGCTCACCGGGTCACACCATCTATGTAAGAGACCTTACGGAGTTCTTCATCGTGCCTTTATTCTGTCTTTCCCTTTTGGCAGCTACACCTTGTTCTATAAGAAGAACTTCTACCAAAGCTATCTCCTGTATTCACCCCTGTGTGTGTCTGCATGTTTGTCTTTATTTGTCTCCCTAGGCAAAAGTAGACAATGAGATCCTTGATTACAGAGACCTAGCTGCCATCCCAAAAGTCAAAGCCATTTATGACATTGAGCGCCCCGATCTTATTACCTATGAACCTTTGTACAGCACCTCCCTGGAAGAGAGAGACGAGAGACAAGAGAGTGTGGGAGAGGTAAACACACAGGCTGCATGCTTCTTCTCCTGCATGCACGCCATCTTTATGCACAAACAGAACCGTGCATCAAGATAACCACTCCAACAAATGATCCTCTGTTTAGCTGTGGGCTCCTAAACATGCGTGTGTGTTCTGTTTGTGTGAGATGTTTCTTTGATGCAGAGCTGAACTTGTGTTTCTCTCACAGCTCCACACTGCCAGGAGGGAGCGCTCCCCCTTACCTGATGACAGGGTGAGATAAACGCCACCGTGTGCTCATCATGTTCACAGATTTTCAAACACAAAGGAGAGAATGGTTTTGTGCTTTCAAAGTTGTCCAACCGGGTTCTCGTCCAAATACCTGTTAGTGTGGTGGGAGTGTTGTATGAAGCAGCAGTGACCTTCGTCGTCCAATCAGGTGTCTCTGCTCATCAACATAGTGGGAGAGTAACTGTGGGTGCATCCGAATTGCAAAGTGCCTACACAATCAGTCAGTAGACTATTCGTGCTGTTTACTGTTAGTACCTACTGTTCAGCACAGTAAGCAGATATTTGTTCCTACTTCATCTGATTCATTCAGTGCGGAAGTGGCATCATTTGCGTTACCTGAACCAGCCGCCTCCATCCTCGTTTTTTTTGTTTTTTTTGTTTATCTTTATTGAAGAAGAGTAATGCACATATACAGTCAGTAAACAAAAACAAAACCACAATGTGAATCGATCAAGTTCAAAATAAGAACATACAGTACATACAGAAAGAACAAAAGACAGAAATATAGAGAATATAAAGTCAAATAAAGACGCAGACATAAATCTGTAAATCATTCTTTAAACAGAGGGGGAAAGGTTTTATAATCATGCAAACATGTGTTACATGTTTGTTGTTAATTTAAAGGAGAGATTTCAGTCAGGACTTAAACTCTAGATTAAACATGGATTAAATGAATCCATGCTCGTTTGTTTTGATTTGGAGGCGCACGTGAAGTGACGTTTTACGGTTAGTTTCGCACTGCATCGTGGGTGTTAAAATACAATTCATGTCCTGAAAGGATGCATCCGATCCATACTGCACAAAACCAGGAAGTTAGTATCCATACTGAAATGATCAGCATACTGAGGTGGACCCGAAAAATGACCACTGAACGACCACGAGGGTTCAGTCTACTGAAAAGTCTGCACTGCATACTGAACTGTGGCTATTCGGACAGGGCCAGTGTGTGTATGTGTGAGCATGTAAAAAGTCCAGTTAGCAACGTCAGCACCATCACTAGTTTAGTTACGTCTGCCATCGCACTAATCTCATGTCAACAGAATTGACAGCGTCGCACAATGACGTTAGGAGGAGAAACTGGCGCACAGCGTGACGTCACAAGGACAAAACTCTGTTTTCCCGTCTACACTGAAACAAATTAAAGGCAGGGTTGGTCATTTCCTCCAGATCCACTTTTTAAGATGTTGGTTGAAATTGTCTTTAGGTCCTGACAGAAATTAATAACTCATGTTCTCTGAAAAAGGAACAAAGAAAATCCGGAGGGGAGGGGGTGGGTGTAGACGGAGCGCTGAGGGACTGCTACTTTCAAAATCATGCTAGTTTTTTGAAAATGTCCAACCTTGCCTTTAAACGGAGTATCTGAACATCTTCA
This sequence comes from Tautogolabrus adspersus, assembly GCA_020745685.1. Lineage (NCBI taxonomy): Eukaryota > Metazoa > Chordata > Actinopteri > Labriformes > Labridae > Tautogolabrus > Tautogolabrus adspersus. The sequence goes on along the minus strand of CM036541.1, from coordinate 1,254,044 downwards.
CTCTGGAAGGAGTTTTACAAAAGGTGCGTTTTCAGTGAACTAAAACGCAGTTTGTGTTCGAAAGGTCATAACGCACAGAAAAAAATACGTCTTTAAAAATACAACAGTCCACCTACGTGTGGACGAGGCCTTGGATGTCAAGGATTTTCTTGCGCTTTAGAGACGGGTTAATTGATTCTTAATCAACCTGTGAAAACATCTTGAATTGTGTTAGTGTCCATAACCACTGGATGTCGCTCTTTTTGTATTTAAAGGTTTTTATTTGAGGATGATATCAAAAAAATAGAAAAGATGAACACAATTATAATTCAGTTTTGTTTGCTTCTCTCTTAGTCCTCAAGAAACATGTCGCCGACCCCCCCTGGTGAGGTGAGCGTGTCATCTGATTAAACTCACTGTCCGCTGAATTCCCTTTAAACATCTTAAAGAACACGTTGCAGTAATAATTCTAGCCGCCTGTTTAATCATCTCTGTGTGTGTGTTCTTGTGTTTGTGTGTCAGGGCTCGTACGACAGGAGGGAACGCATCCTCCAAAGGTCCACCAGTCAGGGCTCCATAGGATCACCTGTTTATAATCGCCATGGTTACATCCCCACCTTGTCACGATCCCCTCAGCATTTTCACAGACCAGGTGAGAGATGACATTTAAACTGTTTCACTGTTTCAGTGATCATAACGTGGTCGATGATGCGTTCACTGACCCTTCACCTGAAGGGTTCTCTCTTCACTGCACTTTAAAGGAGAACTTCTTCAAAATTGACTTCACGTTGTTATTTTTCTTTTGAAGACTTTGAAATGAAAATCCCTCATTTTACTGAATAACAACTTTAAAGTCAATTTTGCACCTTTAACAAACCGTCCTGATTTTCTTTAACTGCAGTTTGATTGAAAAGTGTCAAAGAAGGCTCAGAATCTAAACCGTCGTCGATCATTGTAGAGAGGTGAACAGATTAGTCTACAGGTAGTACGATTCGCTGTTTTTAATAACCGTTGAATATCGTCAGCAGCCGTAGATTTTTTTATCACATTTTCCCACTCCTCGTCTAGGAGCAAAGCGACGGCAAGAGCTCTACGTTTGCCAGAATCCATTTGTTTACAATTATTTAATTGGCCGCCATTGAGCACACGTAGCCTCGCTCCACAGGCCCTCCCAGCTGTTTTTTCCCCAGGATGCGCTCAGGTGGTTTTGGAGCGGCTGCGCCAGTTGTGTCACTGTTTGGTTACCATGGAGACGTAAGGTTAATCTTTACTAGTAGAGCATAACGTCCAGACTAACAAAACATAGTGCTAGAAATGAGGTTTGAACTCCATGTGACCAAGCAGCATTTTTTATCAATGTATTATGACAACTCATCATGATGAGGGGAGAACTAAAGCCTACAGCCTTCTTCTACAGCTAGTGTGCAATAACAACAGTGACATCTAGTGGTAAAATCCTCAACTACAACACAAGGTCATTTAACAGTCTTCAATGATTGGACAGATGAAATGATCTGGACTAATGGAAAACTAAAGCAGGAGTAAAAACTAAGTCTGAGGGATGTAATCGATCATGGAGAACACACTGCTGACACCAAACAGACACTAAAACCATCTGCTGCTCATCCTCGTCCTCCAAGTTATCACACCTTTCTAAAACTATCACCATGACAACCACATTTTACAGAGGACGTCACACCTACCAGGAGCTGAGGTGAAAGATTTAAGCTGTAACTTCTGACTTTGTTGGAACCATCTCAGCTGGTGAGACACCCTAAATGTTAGCAGAGCATAAACTCCGTCGTTAGGCTACGTTTGAACTTACGCGGAGCTGCTGCAACCCGGTACTGATGCATACGCTACATCCTGTGTCTCTGCCTCTGCTCTTTATATGTGTGTGTAACTCAGCCACACCTCGGTCAAACAGACACATGAACATGCAGCTCGATGCTTTAGGCGACGTCGGCCACACAGGCAGAAAGCAGAAGCCGTCTCCTCTCGTTGCGTCACTGTAAACTCACAGGTTTCAAAAAGCAAGAAGCTCGTCTCGCCTGGTTGTAAATCTTTGGTGTGAACTGGCCTCAACACTTTTCTTACCTCTTCTTTTATTTCCTGTATATCTTCCTTTTCTTTTGTCCCTCACTTCTTCACCTTCTACCTCCTCCTCAAACCGTCCTCCTATGCTGCCTGCTCCGGGGGTCCTCTCCCCCCATCCCTCACCTCCTCCTCCTCCCCCCCTGCAGAGGCTCTGACAGGCATGCAGAAGCTCTGCTCCTCCCTGTGCAGTAACAGTGTGGGCTCCAGAAATAGTGACTCCCGCCCCACCTCCCCTTTCAGACACCACTTCCTCCCCCATAGCCAAGGTAAGCCCCCCCCTCCACTCTGCCCCCGTCCCCCCTACTAAGGAAACACTTCATCCCCATCGTCACCTGTGATACCACCTCCTTTCACATCCCCGTCCTTCATTCTGGATCTTTTGACCATTGCTCATCACATCGTGAACGCTCACACCCTTGTCTTGGTCGAACTTTTGCAGTCGTGAATTTTTTACTGACAAGCATGAACAAATAGACCCTTTTTTCAAACTGGAACCCTCCCCCCCCCCACTCACCTCTCATGTCCACAGAGCGCCCCGGTCGCCTGCTTATAGTGAGAAGTGCGTACGTCTTTATGGCACTAGTTCACACAGCAGCCTTCAGCTAGAAAAGCAGCTACCGGTAGTTAGCTCTGTATTGTTTCATACGGCAGCTGAGGCTACGAGGAAGAGGACGGTGACGGATGAAGATAAGAAGAGAAAAAGAGAGAGAGTGAGCGAGCGAGAAGCAGAGCGAACATCCCTGCAGATGTTATTCAGAACAGATTGAGAGGTAACGTTAGCCTGTATCGTTAGCGGTGTCATCGTTGTCTCATGTTTAGCAGCTTTACCGGCTGCAGAAAGTCGTCTAACCCGAGTTATGTCTCAGGTTTGATACGAAGAAATCAATAAATCCATCTGACACCAAAAAGTCGTCTCTTTCCTCGTCCATCTTCAAGTTAGCTTCATAAGATTGAACCTTACAAACCGATCTCAGCTAGCATGTAATAAAGAAGCCTGTCCATGGCACTATAGTCGTCATGGTAACAGTTGAATACACATACACACATCTCCACATGCTAACAGTTAGCTAACAACGGGCTGTAGATGCTAGCAGAGTCAGATTTGATCTTAATCCTGTAATATTACTGAACCTCGTCAGTCGGTTCTTTAGCTTCTCACAACGTCTTTGTCGACTTCTCCGCCCTCTGATTGTCCACAGATGCACCCTGTCTAAGAGGGGGAGGAGTTAACTGTGCACTGTGTGTGTTTTACGAAGGTGTAGTTGCACTCAGAGACCTTCAGTGCGCGCCAAAGTGAACCAAACCGAGTTCCTGTTGCTTTAAGGTGTTGGACCCTCCATGCCATCACTGTCAGACCGGATGTGTCAGAGGGCAGCATCCAGACTCTTTGCACCAGAGAGAAACTAATAATCACAATCCTACATCCACACAGAGGGATCTCTGCATGTTGGGAATTGAGTGTGCAGGTTCTGGTTTACTGTCATGTCGAGATCAAAAGTAAGGTTTTGTAATATTTGTTTGTGATGCATGCTGAGGCTAGGAGGTTTGAACCAGTGAGCTGTGAATCAGACTAACAGGCATAAAACCTCATGACTCATCCCAGATCCCTCAGCATTGAACCTCGTCATGTCCTACTCTGCCAGTTTAACGTGCTTTGGTACCTTCATGTTCACACACAGCTCCATTAACAGAGTCTCAGAGCCAATCAGAGTCCATCTGTCCCTGTGTGTCCCCCGTGTGTCCCCCCGTGTGTGGCAGCCTTCACACTGTTCCTCCCCTCTTTAGTGTCCCTGCTTACGTTCTGTTCTTGGTTCTTCTCATGGAGGCACCGACCCCCCGAGCGGCCGGAGCTCGCCCCTCCCGCTCAGGCCCGACAGCCGGCCGATCACCCCGCCTCTCTCTCTGACCCCTAAACATTTCCACCTCCCAGGTAGGAGCGGGAGCGCACCCTGTCACTGCTCGTCCCACCATCCTCTAAATGTTTGTTTGTGTCTGTCTTTTTTCCTGTTTGTGTTTTTTCTTTTAATTGTTATTTTTCTGTTGGTTTAATTATTTTATTTTTGCTTTTAGAATTTATCTAAGATCTTATTTTTCTTTTTTGTCTCTTACATTTTTATTTATCTTTCTTTTTGTCTCTATTCCCTAATTGACTTTTTTCTTTTATAACATTTATATTTATTTATATTTAACTTTATGTTTGTCTTTTTTTCTTGCTTAATTTTGTTTTTGTTTTGATTATTTCTGTAATTCTGTCTGTCTGTCTGTCTGTCTGTCTGTCTGTGTGTCTGTGTGTCTGTCTGTCTGTCTGTCTGTCTGTCTGTCTGTCTGTCTGTCTGTCTGTCTGTCTGTCTGTCTGTCTGCCTGTCTGTCTGTCTGTCTGTCTGTCTGTCTGTCTGTCTGTCTGTCTGTCTGTCTGTCTGTCTGTCTGTCTGTGTGTCTGTCTGTCTGTCTGTCTGTGTGTCTGCCTGTCTGTCTGTCTGTGTGTCTGTCTGTCTGTCTGTCTGTGTGTCTGCCTGTCTGCCTGTCTGTCTGTCTGTCTGTCTGTCTGTCTGTCTGTCTGTCTGTCTGTCTGTCTGTCTGTCTGTCTGTCTGTCTGTCTGTCTGTCTGTCTGTCTGTCTGTCTGTCTGTGTGTCTGCCTGTCTGTCTGTCTGTCTGTCTGTCTGTCTGTCTGTCTGTCTGTCTGTCTGTCTGTCTGTCTGTCTGTCTGTCTGTCTGTCTGTCTGTCTGTCTGTCTGTCTGTCTGTCTGTCTGTCTGTCTGTCTGTCTGTCTGTCTGTCTGTCTGTCTGTGTGTCTGCCTGTCTGCCTGTCTGTCTGTCTGTCTGTCTGTCTGTCTGTCTGTCTGTCTGTCTGTCTGTCTGTCTGTCTGTCTGTCTGTCTGTCTGTCTGTCTGTCTGTCTGTCTGTCTGTCTGTCTGTCTGTGTGTCTGTCTGTCTGTCTGTCTGTCTGCCTGTCTGTCTGTCTGTCTGTCTGTCTGTCTGTCTGTCTGTCTGTCTGTCTGTCTGTCTGTCTGTCTGTCTGTCTGTCTCTTTGTTTTTGATCAGCTTATGTTTTTTCTATCATCTTTCATACCAAGATCTGTTTTCCCTTTAAAAGTCTTTTTTATCTTGATTTGATTTCTTTGCTTTTTCAGATCAGGGGAGCAACATCTACAGGAAGCCACCGATCTACAAACAGCACGGTACCTTTACTCTTATTCTACATCCTGTTAGACTGTTAAAGGAGGACTGACTGAGTTATGAGGTTCTTTACTGAGAAAGCGTCTCTTACTGTAATCAACAGAGTCTGTGACTTCATCATGTAGTCACCTCAGTGTCGTTGCGTGAGCACTGTTTGAAGTCTGTCTCTCCTGTCTGTAGTGTGTCTCTCTGCATGTTGTCCTAACAAGTCACTGTAGTAATGTTGTTTCATCAGCCTTTTGTGAGGCGTGACGTTTGTGTTAAAGTCATCCTGAGGCAGAAAAAGGCGCTGACAACTCGTCTTCTGACCAGCAGAGATGTTCATACTCACTTAGACTCTAAAATCAAAGAATGTTTGGGTGTGTATATAAATGGATGTAGCCAGCATGATTTCACCCGCCTGCTTGTTGAGAGGAGCCAGTCGTTAATTCACCACCAAAAGCTAAACAGTGGCTAATTCATTAGCTCACATATGAGCTAGTTACCAATGACCAGAGATGTTTACTTACTAGACTAAAGAAACCAAAGTTCAGTGACTGAATTAGCTGAGGGGACACCTAGCAGACAGCTAGCAGCTCCCACCTGTCACTCAAAGAGGCCACGCCCCCTAATTCTACATCCCTTTAAGCCTTAATATAATGTAAACAGGTGAGTTGTATAAACATTCAGTCCGTACAGTTGAAGAGAGAAATGAGCTCTAGAGACCCAAACTGTTTTTATACCAGACTGTAAACATGTTTATTTTAACATGGAGCTCTATGAGGACTGACTCACTGTAGGAGACAGACTCTAGTGGACACTGGAGGAACTGCAGCTGTAAAGTTGGACATTTTAACATGGGGCTCTATGGGGACTGACTCACTGCAGGAGACAGACTCTAGTGGACACTGGAGGAACTGCAGCTGTAAAGTTGGACATTTTAACATGGGGCTCTATGGGGACTGTCTCACTGCAGGAGACAGACTCTAGTGGACACTGGAGGAACTGCAGCTGTAAAGTTGGACATTTTAACATGGGGCTCTATGGGGACTGACTCACTGCAGGAGACAGACTCTAGTGGACACTGGAGGAACTGCAGCTGTAAAGTTGGACATTTTAACATGGGGCTCTATGGGGACTGACTCACTGCAGGAGACAGACTCTAGTGGACACTGGAGGAACTGCAGCTGTAAAGTTGGACATTTTAACATGGGGCTCTATGGGGACTGACTCATTTAACACACTGAAAGCAGACCCTGTGCTACAACTCCTTTGCACAACTAAGTGCAAACAAAAAAGTCACACATGGGAAAGAAAAAACTCAGTAATCACGCCGTTTCTGCCGACTCACTGTCAGAGTCCTGCTCAGTCACAGAGATGTTCTATCCCTACTAGCAGTAAGTCCACATCAGGCATAGAGCGTCACCACACAGCTGTAAAGTCGACTAGTCAACAAGTCTGTGCAAACAAGACTGATCCCCTCGGAGTGCAGCTGAGAAGCCGATGTTGGACCAAGAAACTTGTGCATTCTTGGTAATTCAGAAAAACAGAGCAGTTAAATCCTCATGTGAATGCAATACCTTCTGTAAAAACCTCTCTGACTCCTAGTAAATTATTTAAGTGACTTGTTAGGAAAGATTTTTCTAACATGGGATATATTTATTACACATCTGATGATGCTACGATGTTTCCCTGTGGTTGAGACTGTGACCCAGACACTGATAGATCAGTTCCCATGGTTACCAACCTAGATACGGCTGCCGTAGCACGCCACAGCAAGGCTGGTGATGACATCATCAGATCCGCCACCTTCCCCGCTGCCCACGCTCCCTCTCCGGACGACAGCTCGAGGAGCGAGGGCGACCGTTGGCCCTGCTCTCTCGTTGTGTTAGGTACAGTAGGCTCCTGACGGGCATGCTCGCAGAAACAGACACCTGACACGTCTTCTTCCTCTCTTCTAGCCGCCGTAAATGCTTAACCGCACCCCCGCATCACTCTGAACTCACGCTGTTTTTCAGGCGTTTTAATATTTGCCTTTAAGTTTCGCTTGCACAGAGCAGAAACATTTTTTGGGTTTCTTTTGCTGCCTTATTATTTTCTGCTTAAGGAAGCTTTAGCATCATTTTATGTTCAATTGCTGCACATGAAGGTGCACTAGTGTTTCGAGTTGTCATCATAGCATGTTTTTAAACTTTGATTCTAGTAAGAAATGTAATGATAATGCTACCTGTTTGATACCACGGCAACAAAAAGAGAAGTCCTATGCACCCAATATTGGGTAACTTCTTGTGTTTGATTAGGCAAACTCCTGCACACTGTCTAAATTGCACAAATATGTCTTCAACATTTCGGTACCAAAAATATTGCAGACAGTTCTCTCTCTCTCTCTCTCTCTCTCTCTCTCTCTCTCTCTCTCTCTCTCTCTCTCTCTCTCTCTCTCTCTCTCTCTCTCTCTCTCTCTCTCTCTCTCTCTCTCTCTAATGTCAGCTTTTGGTTAAAGGTCACATATTATTCTCTAACTCTAACATGTGTCTCTAGTCTGTCTACAAACCCCCCAATGATGAGAAAAGTCCATCCTCTCCGTCTTCTGCCTGCTCCACTTTTCAGAAAATGTGTGCTCAAACAGGCTGTTTGGAGATTTTCCCTTCATGACATCACAAAGGGCAGTAACCCCTCCCCCAGGTGGGTGACACTCCCACAGCTAGGTGTTTGTTCTGCCCTCTGAGTCTGCCTTCTCACCGTAAACAATAGGACATGGAGCGAGAAAGCCCGAGCCACCCAAGCCCTTCCAGAGAGGGGCGTGGTCAGACACAGCTCATTTACATTTAAAGCTACAGACACAGAAACAGCCTGTTCTGAGCAGGGCTGAAATAGAGGGGTTTATAGGCATGATCAAATACAGGATCAGAGTGGATTTAGAACAAGACACTTCACACACATGTTTAGAGGAGCTCTGAGACTTATTTACACTGAAGAGGAGGAGGAGGATATGTGACCTTTAAAATTTGACTGAAGATTTGTCGTTTTATTTAAAGCTTTGGTACTTTTTGATTCTAACGATCATTAAAATAACAAATGTTATCGTTTTAAATCACGTGGTATCAAAAAGTTTTAAAGAATCTTAAGTTTTGACAACCATACTAGTGATACACTCGAGTGCCACAAATGCCCCGGACAGAGATAACTGAGACGGACTTCAAACTGTTTTCTGTCTGTCTTACATCGAGCTTTTCTGTGTTTGTAAGTAAAGTCCTGACATGCAGAGAAAACATGCATCATGTCAATGTGGCCTGATATTCCAATATGTCCCTCTGTTTGTCTGTCTCGTCAGCTCTGTCTCACATTTGTGTCTTTCTCTGTCCACATTCGTCTCGTCCTCTGTGTGCACTCCTCACTGAAGCAGCCATCTTTCTGTCTGTCTCTAACACTCTACCGTTGATGCAAATATCCTCTGGTTTTATGATGCAGAGAACGTGTGAAGCATGGTGTCCTGCCTTGTGTGTCTTAACATGTGTGATTTTATGCAATCTCTTTTTGGCCTGTGTGTGGCACCCGTAGGTTCAGAAGGGAGGCGGCAATCCAGAGAAGACGAGGAGGAAGAGGCCTTGAAGAGAAAGCAGCTACAAGAGGAACATCTCAGTAAGGTCAGTGCGACTGAACTGACTCACTACCACTGCTAAAATAAATGCACAGTACACATATTTAATAATATAAACCTCTTGTTAGTTACATGCATACATGCTGATAAATCTTTGACAGTCATCTCTGAGATGGAATAGATACCTGTGATGAAAGTGTGAACGTTTAAGTCACAGAAATCCGTTTAAATGATTCTAATGTGTGTGTGTGTGTGTGTGTGTGTGTGTGTGTGTGTGTGTGTGTGTGTGTGTGTGTGTGTGTGTGTGTGTGTGTGTGTGTGTTTGTGTGTGTGTGTGTGTGTGTAGATCCAGTCTGGTTTGGGGAAGCTCATTCTGAAGGAGGAGATGGAAAAGGAGCAGATCAGGGAGCGTCATGCACGAAGCCTCTCAGCTCAGCGATACGACCCCAAACAGAGCAACTGTGACGCAGGTACTGAACACGGCAGCTTCATCAGCGGTGTACGAATAAGACACCACGACTCGGCTGTATAACACTTAAACACTTTATTTTACTTATTTACCTTCATGAGGGAGAAGCAACATTGACCCTTAGCAATAGAAACTTTTTTTGTTGAGCTTAGAGCGCTGAAAACGCTGAACTGCCAGCACAAAACCGCACGAAGAAACAGGCCCCTAAGTTCTTATTGTAGCAGACTTCTGTTACATGGCAGAGAGATCCACAGTGTCCAATACCTCAGATAAGTCCAAGAAAAAGAGTGTGAAGTGTCTGGATTATGAAAGCACCTCGTTTGAAATTAGAATTGTTTCTCTGATTTTTGCCAAATTCTTTTAAAATCTTAAACCAATTCTAATTCAAACGTCATTTATGTTGCAGATCCGACTTCTCCAACCAAAACAAACTCTCTGCCCGGCTATGGAAGGAACGGGCTGCATCGGGTGAGAGCTCGTTTATCCAAACTTATGATCATTTAATTTAGGATTTGCAAAGTACAGAAAAACGACATTCTGAACAATGTAAACGCCATGACGCTTACAGTGCATCTGGAACTGTCAATACCAGGAACTGCTGTTTAATTCTTTATTTGTTTTATATACATTAGAGATGCCTGTTTGTTAACGCTGTGTCGTTGTTGTTTGTGTCCCTGCAGCCCCAGTCGACAGACTTCACTCAGTACAACAGTTACAGCGACATGTGTGGAGGAGGCAGAGGTGAGAGCAGCTGCCAGGAATAAAATTGTGAAGATTTCACCAGAGCTAATCAGCATCAGTATAAAGAAATGTCTCGCTATGTGTGCGCAGACCAACGTGCACTTTGAATAATTTGCATAGTAACAGGGACAGCAGTGTTGCAGATAGCAGTAGCCTTACAGGAGAGTTTACAGCAGAACCATTAACTGTGAGTCTCATTTTCTGTCCCATGTTGTCCTGCAGAGTTTCAGGTATGTCTCTCATCTGCTTTTTCACATGGCATGCCTCCTCACATTGCATCATAGATTTGCTTGCTTATGAGTTGCAAGAGACACCTTGACCTAAATGCACTCCGCCCACTCCTGCTACACGCTTGCATCACTGTTGGATTTAAGTCAACTACGGGGCATCGAGTGCACTGATTTCACTGCCTGATCATGCACCGCCCCGTAGCTGAGCCAGTGTTCTGTAAATGCAGTGTACAACCATCGCCTCATGTGTTGTTCTGTGTGTTGTTTACCAGTGTTATGACTCAGCTAAATGTCACATAATCTCACCATAGAAGTCAAATCTGCAGAAACATTCGGAGAACTTGTAAACCACTGCCCATCTTTATACTAAAGAAGATACTGACACAGTATCCAAGCTACCCGCTCCATCCAGTGAATACTGAGCCCACTGTCATGAGTGGACATATTCATTACCATTAACCCTGCAGACCCCTTCCACTATATTACATTTGTGTATGTTCTATTCTTTAGCACATTAAGGATGGCCGTGCAGCACTTGCAAGGATGGACAGGGGAGTATCTATGCCTAATATGTTGGAACCAAAAGCAAGTATCTTCTTCTTCTTGTCCTGATGAAAACATTGACATATGTTAAAAAAATTACCTTGTTCACTGAAGTTCATTTTAGCGTCTAAACAAATAAACATTCAGCGACTCGTTTAGAGGAAGTCCAAGCTAAATTTGACCAAAAAGAGAGACCAGCCCAAACGAGAAAGGATATAATTAGCATGTCGTATTTTCCTTGTTACCGCGGGGACTTTGAACTCAAAGAGATTTTTACTGGAGGTGAAAGACTCACGTTAGCTGGCTCCCTGATTTAGCATGCTGCTTCAGGAGCTGTAGCGCTTAGCATGCTGGCTTCTCCATGCTCATCTGCACAAAGCTGTGACTTAAAGTGGCTGGATACTGTATGCAGCATACAGTGGAGAATCCAACGCCCAGACTGTCATCCACACAACTCATATCACTATATACTGCCCAGTATATAAGAGTCTGTACGTTACTGTGTGGATATGAGTTGGCCTCAAAGAACTTCTAATTGCTTATTGTTAACGAATATCATTGGCCAGTTTCTTAGTTATGAAGACGTAGACGCTCCTACGTGGATTTACTCGGCCTCCGGTCCTAGATTTATTTTGAGTTTGCATTCAAATAAAGCCTGTTACATAACTCTGTTTCATGTTTTTGCCCTTACCTGAACTATTGCACGTTTGTACACCTAAAAAACTGTGCACACCAGAGCGCCCTGCACCCCCCCCAACAACCTAAAACCAGCTCTCTGTCTCCCAGTGAGCCTCCCGTCACTCTCCTGTTCTCCCTCCCACAGTTCTCTCTGTCACAGTCAGAACTACAAACATATCTAAATTTGATCATTCTGTTTGATAGAAGAAATGGTTTGCAGTTTTTAAAAGTTTGACTCCAGTTTGGAGGTGTGAGCTGTGCACTGACACCTGTCTCCTTCTGAAGGTGTATCCCTATGAAATGCTCATGATAACCAGTAGAGGGAGAGCTAAACTGCCCAGGGATGTGGACAGAACCAGACTGGAGGTATCACTTTTCAACCTGACTGTCTGCTTATGATTTGGGGTGCAACAGATCACAAACCTTCACGGTTCAGGACGTTTCACAGGTTTAAAGGTCCCATATTATACTTTTTCTGGTTTTATATGCTCTTCAGTGTGTTCTCCAGGTGTCTTGTGCATGTTTAGGAACATCTATGTGCAAAAATTCAAAGTCCGCGGAAACGCGGCTTCTCCTACCTCCTCCTGTTAGCAGTAGCAGTAGCTGCATGTAACGCTCGGTTCTAGCCCCCCTCGTTGAAAATTGCAGTGTGATATCACACTGCGATGATGTCACTGATCCAAGCCCATTGGCTCGTTGTAGCAAGCACAAGCTCATGCTGCACATTAGCTGAATTCCAAATATGGTAAAAGGGGCGTAACATTTCTGAGAATTGTCCGAACGACTGACCAATTAAAACAGAGCAGATCGGTCAACCAATCAGGTCAGACTTGGCACACGTGGGGACCCTGATGTGGGCACTTCTGAGCGTTACAAACACAGGCAGATGAGACGGGCTGCATCGATCGTCAGTACATGAAAACAGACACTTTTTTCGAACATTAGCGATTGTGAACGTACTTTAGTAGGCACATACATTAGATATATGAACCCCAAAAAGGGCATAATATGGGATCTTTAAGTCCTGGGTTTCCCAGATTGGTAAAAAATGTTTGTGGACTCATCAACTAGGTACGACAGTTACTGTGATTTGACAGAACACATCACACTGTGTCGTATTAATGTGCTGCATCCTCACATTTTTCACTATACATACATGACTACCAAGGGGGGGGGGGGGGGGGGGGGGGGGGGGGTTAGGGTCAGGTAAAACATGGTCATCCTAAATTTAATCAATCATAGCACTTTAAAAAAAATACTTATTAAGACAATAAAGAAACACATTTGATTCATTATTGCCTATTTTAAAATGTGAATCCCGTCATCGCCATCGTATGAACCCTTTTTTTAGTGACATTAAAGTTCATGGCGAGCACGTTGTAATGAACTGTTAGGCCAGTAAAGTCGGGCTGGGTAAAGCTATGCCAGGACCGGCAAAAAGTCAGGAAGCTAGAAAGAAAGGAGGCCTTTTAGTAACCTGTTAGCAAACATTTTTCACCCTACTCCAAAAGCTGATGGGAGCCAGGCAGAGGATGCGAATGTTAGTGTGGTGTCTTTTTCCTGTAGACATATATATATATATCTATAATCAATACTTGTATTTGAGTGTTCACAAGAAATTACATGTTGCTCAGTAAACTCTATGTCTTAATAAAACTTCACATCTAAAGTACAGAGTGAAAACAGTGTGTACAGCACATCATAGACAGTTAACATGATCCTCTGAGGCTAAGAAATGTAGTCTGCACCTATGTGCATGTCAAAGCTGAGGGCCCTGAGAGCAGACTCACAGGCCGAGGTAACAACAGCTCAGCCTGAAGAGCCGTAGCTCTTTAAGCCGGAGCACGGACGACAGACCAACTTGAAAGTGCCTATGACCCAATTAGGGCCATGCATCTGGCCAAAAAGACTGATAAGGATCCGACGACGGACTAGGTAGGATGAGAAGGGAAAATAATGAAGGCCATAAATTATAGACAGACACTATGAGAAAAACAACTGTCCCTAGGAGGGTCTAAGGGAGTGACACCTTCGACCACCAATAAAATTATGCCAACCCAACAGAAATGAAAGAAAAGGGCGTGGGGAAACTTGTCTCTACGCCCTCAATCAAGGGGTTTAAATAGGGATGTTTTTGATGATTGTGTCAGTTCCTTCAGCTGAGGGACTCACTGCTTTTGGATTCTGTAAAGATGAATAAAACTTTTATGATCACAGACTTTGCTGTCTTCTGGTCCTGACTTTGAGGAACACTCTGCAAACTTTAAAGACTCTGACTCTACCTAAATGACAACTCAGACTTAGAGCAACAAAATGTTGTGTTTATATTGGAGTCCCAGCTTAGGCTACTTCTGGCCCAGGCCTGAGTATGGGACTCTCCTAAATTTGACACTACATTAGCCAGAAGGCTAACGCTATTGCTACTGATCCAACACATGTGTAATGATATTATTGTATGACATGTGTATGTGGGGGGGGTCGTGGTGTTTGAAGGAACCCCGAGGGGAGGGGTGGTTTACACTCAGGCCTGAGGAGAAGTTACTTTTCAAAACTGACTAGCTTTCCAAAATGACCAACCCTGTAAGTTTCTGATTGTTGTCACACGCAGCCAGCAGCTGATTCCTGTAAAATAAACGACGACATGGGGAGAGGAGAAAAGTGGAAGCAGCGTTTTTACTCCTCTGTGTCAAAGTTTGCTCAAAGCTCGCTAATTAATCAAAGATGGCGCTTAGACACACACAACAACACTTTTCACTGAGACTGCACAGTTCAAACCGGGGGGGGGGGGGGGGGGGGGGGGTGATTGGACCGTGATCTGTTGCACCACATGCTTCTGACTCTGGATTTCTCTGCTTTGTGTAAATAAACGTTACACAAATAAAAGTGTAGCCGTGAACGTGCAGTATCCATTGCTTTTTGTCATTTTTGCTGTGACCCTTTTTATGGCTTCGGTGCTAATCTCACTCACCCCCTCCCCTCCCCTCCCTCCCTCCCCTCCTTTGTTTTCTCCCCCTTTGTTCTCGATTCTAGCGCCACTTAGCACCTGAAACGTTCTTTGACATCTTTGGAATGGAGATCCAGGAGTTTGACAGGCTTCCCCTGTGGAAACGCAACGACATGAAAAAGAAGGCCAAGCTCTTCTAGCATGCACATACTGTACATTCATCAGATAGCACACCACTACTGTACTCTAGATGTAGGATTTTGGTTTCTTTCCTTTTCTTCTGGATCTTTCTTTTTTTCTCCTGGAACACTGACGGAAGCTGGAGACGGACTCTTTTGGCTCTGACGCTTCCTGAGACTGTGAGCAGGACGATTTTTACAGTTAGCTGCACAGGAAACACGAGTGGGAATCTCTTCCATGTTCAAAAATGACAAAGAATGCGAGTGACTGATAAATAGGGTCATGTTATTTGGTTTGCTTGTTTTTCTTCTTTCTTTGCTTCGGGTGGAAATGCTTTCCTTTCTTTCGTGCTTGTTTCTTCCTCCTCTTTGTTGCTGATGATTCCTGTGGAACTTTGTAAGTACATTCGAACCTCATGGCGCCGTTTTGCTCGTAGCTTGAACATGTGTCAGCTTTCCTTCGCTTGGGCTGAAACTGTTTTAGTCCAAAGTTTGCAAGAATCGGCTCAGTGAGTCTTTGAATTAAATAAACAAAAACAGAATCAGTGGGGAGGTGGTCAGCTGACCCATCAGCTGTTTTAAGGATCTTCATTAAAAAAAGAATCCACACGCCATCAGGCTCCTCCCCTCGCCAGTTGTACACTCCAAACATCATCCAACCCCAACTTAAAGAAAACGTCTCTCTTCTCAGGCTCCCGGTGACACGGCCACACTCTCCCTTTATGTATCAGAAGGACAAATCGTGATATATTTTAACGCCCCATCAAACGTACAGAAACCGACCCACCGATCAAAACGTTCAGAAGCAGACTGTGTTTGAAAGAACTGTTTTATAAATGAAACCCACACTGCCATTTGTTGTATTGAAATCTAAGCCAATAAAGCTTTAAATCACCATGAACCATCGGATCCTGGGCTGAACCAAAGGGACCAACGCCTCCTTCTCTTCTTCTCTGCTTCCTGTCTTCACATTTCACCAATAAAAACACAGCGACCTCAGGCATGAGAGGGCGTCTGAGTCAGCTGCTGAGCTGCTCATATTATCATTCTGATGTTATTTCCATTATCAGTATAGAATTTACCAATACATCGATCTTTCATTTCAGGATTAGAAATGCAGTTCATAGCTTTCAGGTGACGTCACACACTTATAGTGTAGCTGCGGAGAAGTTCTCAGTCTCAGAGGCCACCTTCGTGTTTTAACCAGCTTTATTGTTTAAACTAAAGTTATCTGTTGTTGAATTTGATGCTCTATCCGACGAGAAGACAAGCCCGGGTCGTTCTTCTACAGAATGTAGTGTTTGAAAGAAACTCAGAGAGGAGGAGATGGTGGATTAACGCTGATAGACGCTCCGCTGTCCCTGAGAGGGAACAAGAGAACAGACCTCTCCTCATCCTGACGTCAAAGATTGTGTTAGCTTGATCTAAATATTCCTGCCTTTACAAACATTACTGATCCAGAACACTGACTGACAGCTGACAGGGATCCTCATACTATCGTTAGCTAACATTAACTAGCTCAGTGCTTTTCAAAGTGGGGCTGCAGGAAGTGCACAGACCGTTGAAGCCAATTAGTGGCCGAATCTGGTAATGCAGCGTCATGTGGCGCCATTGTGCCCAAAAATTATTTTTCCCATTACGCCTCGATTCCCCTTACACATGTGACTGGTGTCCGTAGATCCGTTAATATACGGATGATGCCTCCTAGTGTCCAACGTGAGGAAGTGCATCTCTGTACAGCTGGATAGAAGCTACCTGAAGCCGTGGGGGAGGGGCTAAATTAGTCTGTTTTATCAAACTGATAAAGACTGTTCATAAAGTATAAACATATTTTTCTGGAGCATATTAAAGGGGACATATTATGAAAAATCCACGTGTACAGTGTTTTATAAACATATAATTGGGTAACCTGAGTGTCTACAAACTCACACAATGTAAAATAAATCCATCCAGTCCTTTGTTTGTGGTCTGCAGAAGTCTTACAACACAGAGAAAAATGCTCCGTTTCAAAAGTGTTCTCCTTGTGACATCACAGTGGGATTCTGGTAAAAAAATACCCTCCCCTCCTGTGTTGTCTCCGGCAGCCATGTTTTTCACAGGGGGGACGCTGACGAGTTGCCATTGAAGCTCAAAGCTGAACTCGTTTCGGCACCGGTCGGCACACCCTGTGAGAGGGGCTCACTGCATTTAAAGAGACACACACACCAAAACGGAGCGTTCTGAGAGAGCTGGTTTCTACAGGGTCACAAACCTCCTCTGGTGCTTGATTCATGTTATATTTGGACCAAAGCACAGATGTTTCATTTAGACCACAGGGGACTGTTTGAAAAGGTGGAAGAGGGGGAGAATATGTCCTCTTTAACATCACTCAGATTCACAATAAGTTGAAACGAGATAAACAAGTTATTTTTGATCAAACGAATTAACATTAGCAACTGAATCATGAAATAGCCTGTTAGCTCGTTAGCAGCCTGTTAGCAGAGCTAGCACACTGTCATACAGACTCCCCAAAATCCACTGCAAATGTGCACATTTTTATGCTACTTGAGGCACGTTAATATTACGGAGGGGAGGAGTTTTGCAGGCACATCCGATATCTCAGAGATTTCCTGAATGGAACTTCCTGTTGACTTGCCTCTGTACAAATACGTAAGTGGAAACGAGGCGTAAGTGTTGCAGGTAAAGGAAAAACTAACAACAACACACAGGTGAAACTGGTGAGGGCGATCAAAGGGGAGGGAAACACAACGGCAGGAAGTTAAACTCGACATGAAACACTGGGGACAAGAACTACAAAATAAAACAGGAAACATTAAAGGCCAACTGAGAACTCAGGAACATGACGGAAACAATCCACACAAGGAGAGAGAGACAAAATAAAACAGGAAGCACTAACAGATTAACAAAATAAAATATAAAACTAAACTAGAAACAATAAGCTTACAATATGTAGAATTGTATTAGTATTTTACACTAAATTATCTAAATTAATTAAAAATGGACTCAACCCATGTTATATATGGTGTTATATTTTTTGTTGTTGAGTTCTTACATCGCCTCAAATATTTCCAACAGTTATCAAAGCCAGAGAAATCCTTCATTTTAGAGTTGTAACAGGACGTGTCTTGTCGCTGCAGCCGCCATGACAGACACATGTTTATCGTTGTCGTGGAAACACGGGATGTTACGTCACAGAGCGCTGCATAAGGAAGCGTGAGCTGCTACTGAAAGCTGCCGTGCTGTTGCTGTATGTGCTGCTGTGATAAACACGTCATGTAAATTATACTCGGATACATTAGCTCGTCTGTAAACATATTCTCTTCTTCAGGTTGGCTTCAACCGATCGTCATGACTACGGTCAGCGCAGAGGTCGTTTTCATCGTGGATAGGGGGGAGTAGCAGAGAGAATCACTCCCATGATTCCCTGCCAGCCTCGACATCATCTTTTGTTATTGTTTTGATTGAGAGCCCCCTAGTGGTAGGATTTAAACACTGCACCTTTAAATAATCATGAGCTTCTAAAAGTCGTAAAATGAAGTTAAAGCCGAATTCAGAGATATTTTGTCGACATAATGAACGCAGATCAGAGCCACGGGACTGAGACCCCGAGTGTGCATGCTGTAATGGCCCCGTAACGCCGAACATCCGGGTACTTTTACACGCGGAAGTAAGAAGACAGATACCTGCGTCTCCGGTCAGTCGTTTCATGACAATAAAAAAGAAATTGGCAAATCTGGATATATTCTTGGGAACACAGATTATTTTACCATTTAAAAAAAAAGCCTCAAAATACATAAAATATCAAAAGTGTTTAATCAACACCCAAAGAGAACAAGAAGAGACAGGACAGTTGTTTCAGTAAATCTGTTGATCTTCATCACGTCTCACTGTAAACTGCTTCTGCCGCCACATTTTCCCGCAAATGAGGAGACTGAGTGGTGTCGGGTCAAGTTTCGCTGAATGTGTGTGTGAAACCTTTTCTACAGGAGACGTTAGAAAAGCATCAGGAGTCGTTACAGAAACAAAGAGACGCTGTGAAGTACAGACTGAAGAAACTGTCAGCGCGGCAGTCACAGATCACAGTAAGTCCACACCACTCAACAAAGAAAAACTCTTACACATCACGGACTTAAAGAAAGTGTCTCATGATATCTGAAAATTCAACTTAAAGGTAGGGTTGGTCATTTCCTCCAGATCCACTTTTTAAGTTGTTGGTTGAAATTGTCTTAAGGTCCTGACAGAAATTAATAACTCATGTGCTCTGAAAAAGAAACAAAGAAAATCCGTCATCTGTAGCAGTTGTAAGCCTGTAAAAACTTCGACCAATGTCTGCCACGAGGTACCAATCTGATGAACCAATCACAGCCTCCCTGTCTCCCTGCTCGTTCTCTACCCCGTGCATGCACGAGCCCACACTCACAGCGCATCACGAATGACGGAGTTTATACTCTGAGTTTACTTACCGCTGAATGAGACACGAGATGACGTAGTTTCTACACAATGCAAGAGATGAGCTGAGGTCCGCTTCTGGAGCAACGGCGCTCGTGCATGTCAGTGAAGGGTGTGGCTTTTGAGGGAGAACAGAGGGGAGGGGGTGGTAAGCAAAAATAAGACAGGTAACATACCATGAAAATAAATCAATAATCTGTGGCTCACTGAAAATAACTTTACTGCATTTTATTTACTGTAGCTTCCTCAGGTTCGCCCAGCACACTGACAGGTGTGTTCAACACACATGGTCAACTAACCAATCATCAAGTTATTCCGGGTCACAGTCTCAAATGAAAACTATAATGTGCAAATATTCAGTTTTCGTTTGAGGCTGTTTATTGAATCTCTAACAAATAAAACATCAAATAAAAGAAAAAGTGGAATCACAGGCGGGTCTCTCACCTGATTGAAATGGATTCTGTTGAATATCCAGCCGAACGTCTTCCTGAGTATTCAGGCTCACAGTTTGTTCAGTCAGTGTCGGGCACAGCCCTGAAACCCCCTGCAGGGATACTGCGGTGCTGAAATCCATTTAAATTCATTAAATGAATTCATTGAAATCACAAATATTCAATGTAAATGTCCATAAACTGTTCATAAGGATTAGTTGGTTTGAGGAAGAAATAACTCATGTGTACCTGATTGTTTGTGGTAAGTTTGTCGTTCAGATTTATGAACGACAAAACGATCTATCCGTTATTCATAGATTTTTTTCACGTTAAGATATACCACTCCCCTTGTTTACATGATTTAATAAAGTCATCAGTCGGTACACTTTTTTGAATTTCCCTCGGGATCAATAAAGTATCTATCTATCTATCATCTATCTATTTTATGCCCGATTCAGAGAAAGTCCTCAGCGATCCGGGAGAGCATCGTGCAGAGATACCAGGAGATCCATGCGGTCCTGGAGCAGGACCTGAGGCTCACCTTGGCCCACCTGGAGATGGAGGAGCGGGCGGTGGTCTCAGCTCTGGACACGCTGATGGAGAAAAACTGTTCTCTGATCCAGGAGATCGAGCAGGACCTCGCCAGACTCTCCGTGGTCCTGGACCAGACTGACACCGAGCCGGAGACTTTGGTGATTTAACTTAACGGAGCAGATCACGTCGTGAATTTGATAAAGGAGATCTTCTTCTTCTTCTTCTTCTTCTTCTTCTATCTTTTTATAAAATCATTTCCCCCATATGTTTTCGTTCATTAATCTTAGAAAGTCTGGATATGAGATTGTTGAGGTTCTGGATTCTGCTCATGTGCTGCAGAGTGAAAAGGTCTGCCATACTACAAATATTATCACCTTAAACTTTTTTCTGTCTTAATCTTGTTTTTTGTTGCTGTTTTCAGTCTTTCTTTTCATACCCTGAGCCGCATGACGTGGACACAGCAGACAGGTATGGATTTAACTCGTAAAGAATGATTGAAATATGGAGCAGCGTATCAGCAGCTGATGTCTCGGTGCTCTCCGTCCTGCAGGGTGCTGGATCTGTTGAACAGGACCGACCCATGCAGCGTGAGTCTGGATGATGTCAAAGCCGAACAAATCCTGAACCTGACCAACAACCTGCTGCTGCTCGTCCGCTCACAGACGCCGATCATCAAGAAACTCATCAGGAGCTGTCAGAGCACGCCTCATTTCTGCAGGTTTTATATCCAAAGATTCATGTTAGCATGTTTCTGATTCAACTTTTGTCTCCAGATTCCAGCGAGGTGAGTCTGGATCCAGAGACGGCACACCCAAAGCTCATCATCTCCCCGCGAGGTGACAGCGCCACCTACAGTGACACCTGGCAGCAGCTTCCTGACCCCCCTGTTCGCTTCGACACCACCCTCAACGTCCTCAGCGTGCAGGGCTTCAGCTTCGGTCGCCATTACTGGGAGATCGATGTGACTGGGAAGACCTACTGGGAGCTGGGGGTCACCTACCCCTCCATCCCCCGTAAAGGCCCCTCCGAGGCCTGCTGGCTGGGACGTGGGTGGGAGTCTTGGTGTGTGGAGTTCTTCGATGGGGAGTACACGGCCTGGCACGGGGGGGTGCCCCATCAGCTGCCTTTTACAAACCGCCTCTGCAGAGTCGGCATTCTGTGCAGCTTCCCAGCAGGACTGGTGACATTTGTCGAGGCAGAAAACATGACGCAGCTGTTCTCCTTCTGTGCTGGAACCTTCTCAGACCGCCTCCACCTGGCCCTGTGTCCGGGTCACGACCACAACGGCACCAACGCCAATCCCATTGTTATCTGTAACGCTGCTTCACCTACCAGTGACCTCGGGTTAGAGTCTCTACAGAAAAGCTTTTAGTGTATCCATGCTGAGAAGCTACTCAGCACTTCCACGATCTGGGAGTATCCTCGATTCTGATTGGTTGCTGGGTTTGCATTAATTCCTCATAATGGACATTTTCGAATTGAACTGTCTGTTCACTGTTCTTAATTAATGCTCGTTAAGCCCGGCATACATTACGATTGTATAAAAGTCGTGTCGGAATGTCAGCTCTCACTGTTCGACTGAATCGTTTACGATGCACCACCAAAGGTCACGATTGTGCTCACCCTGTACGACCTGACTGTCGGGCACGAACTGAGAGCTCACACTGTACGAGTTAGATCAATGGGAGCATTCACAAAGTCAATAAAGTTTCCTTTTAAAACTCCAACAGACAGAGGTTGAAGTCAGGTCTATGCGTTTAAGTTCTCACCCAAAAACCCACCTGTTGGTAGCCTAGTGGTTGGTGTGCACGCCCTGTGTACAGGGGCTAGGCCTCTAAGCGGGCCTTCTGAGTCTGACCTGTGGCCCCTTTCCTACATAGGGGTCTCTGCCTGATTTCTGATTCTGTCCACTGTCCTTACTCTAAGTAAAGGAATAAACAGCCCTAAAATATAACTTAAAACACACACACACACACACACACACACACACACACACACACTCAGCATCACCAATTACAACAAGCTAACAAGCAGCTAAATCATAAAAAAAAGAAGACACATTGAGGCATGCTGATGCCATGATGGAACACTGTCAGTTTTTTGGCTCTGCTCTCACTGTGTGAGTGTGTGCAGTCGTACGACCAAAATATCAAACATGCAAGAAAATAATCCGACCTGACAGGAGCAGCTGACCGGGCCGTGACCGACTAATGACGAGTGATCAGGCGGAAATTCTGTCCTGTTTTTAAATTAGTTGTACGGCTCAGAAGATGGGACTTAATCTGGCTGATATCATACAGTGGACGCCCGGCTTAACAAGACATGGGCTCACAGAAAACTTTCCTGTGCTCATGAGAAGGTATTACAGTTCATGCAGACAAGATGGTTTTTGGTCTTCACAAGAAAGTTTCTCATTAAGAATTGCACCAAAGAGGATCTGCCATTCTGTCTCAGGACGAGCGTGAAGGAGCGAGCCGGAGATGTCTGTAATAATTTCACATCCCACACAAAACTTTCATGACATCATGAAAAATGTTCATAAGACATTTTCTTGTGAGCATGGGTAAACTTCTGAACCACCACAGAAACGTATTTATTTTTCAGTCCATGTCCCTTAAGGGGCTCCGTACTCGTATCACTCTGAATCTAAACCCAGATCACTGAGGCTGCAGTCAAAGCCTCCTTATGCAATTTAAACAAACTAAAATCTAATCACAACAAAGAGTGAGTTGAGCCTTTCCAAAGAGAGCGAGACTGAGAGACAAAAGATGAATGTTAGCTCTTCAGAGCGGCGAGTTCACAAAGAATGGGCCTCTGATAGAGTGGCCACCGCGACCTTCCCCGTATAAAGGTCAAATTCAAAAGTGTATTGTGCTGAATGATATTTATGTACAATCACGTCCGTGAAGTTGTCCTGCTCTGTGAATTCACTTTTGATTTTCTGTAGAGAAAAATGTCCGCCCCTCCACTCTCTGCTGCTCGGAGATTCATGTGAAGTCGAGTCTCGACTGATGTGTCGAGAAGTTTCAGCCTAGTTTCCTTTCTGAAGCGAGAGCAGCTCGTCCACATGAACAGCTCTCTCATGCACGCTGTGAGAGCCAACATTCAATGATTGTACTGCACAATGTGACTCATCAGACTAGAGAAGGGACCACACATGTTGTTTTCATACTTATTAAAGGTCTTTGCACATGAGTCAGTTTTTTACCCTGCCTCAAACACACTGCCAACCGCTGTTCAGGATCAGGAGCTAAGGAGAAAACGAAGAAGTGTATACGAGTATATCATCCGCATCAAAATGAAACTTTGCATGAGCAACATCAATAATAAATGAAATAGGACTCGATATTGACCCTTGTGGGACGCCATTATGTTTATTTCATAGCTGATATTATTCCAACATGCTTTGGCCCTTGGCTGATGTGTAGAAAGAGACCCAAAGAGCACACAGAGATGTATCCTCATGTGTACCCCCTCTGTGTGGATCCAAAGTCTACATCCAAACAAACATGCTGCTTTGCAAACATGCTCTCTGAGCTGTTGTGCTGCTTCTCTTTTTTAACCAAACTTCTTTGAATAATTCATTTATTTATCGTTTTTTTTGCACAGACAGTGATCTTGATTTTGTGACTTTTATCTGCCCAATGTAAGTCTTGCAGGCTGATCTGTGTTCTGCATGTTAGTCGTGGATAAAAAGAAGCTTTCTAAGAGTTCAGTTAGAGTCAATAAATCTGAGTCAGCAGCAGGGACGGATGCCAGACACCCACGGTGAACCAAAGGTTGGTGTCCTTACACAAATGTTTAGAAGAGTGTGAGTGATCTGACAGACGGCACACTCTCACTGTACTCTGCTGGACGTCTTCTGATCGGCTGCCGTCATGAAGCTGAGGTTCTGCTTCTTGTTCCTCCTCTTTGCGGTTCTCCTCATACCCGCTGAGGTATGTATTCACTGTGGATGTCATGCAATAAGCTTAAATATGAATTCTTTATAGCAATGTTGAAAAGTAAGTAAACTGCAGACTAGCTGGTTGTCCATGTTTCTGATTCACCATGATTTTCTGTGATTTGATGAAATGCAACCACACATTATGACTCTAACACCCTGGGGTCAAATTATCATTCAGCTGAAACCTAAAAAGCACAAGAAATTTCGTCATGACAATGGTCACGACCACCACGATCACGAGCATCATGGTCCTGGGCATCATAGACACGGCAAAAAGAAAGACACTTTTAAGGACATAATTGACGGTGAGTGCATCTTGGTTTGACCTTTAAGCATTTAAAAACATTTAATATCCTTTAAGTACAAACACCCGAGAGTGTAAACCTGAAGTATGTCGAGGTTTTATGAGATAGGAAGACAACAGAGCTTCATCAATAACAAAGGATGAAAATGTTTCAGACATCTTCTTTGTGGTCGTTGATGGAGCTGCCAATGAAGATGAGGAGGAGGATGATGACGACCCAAGTGACTGGCTTTATGAACTTCAGGAGCCAGAAGGTGAGAGAGGCAATACCCACGTACTCTGTCGAAGTGTTCAGACCACATCTGTGTGACGCCGCGTGTTTCTTAGAGGCTTTTAACTCTTCTTGTTTTCCATCTTGGGGTCTTCTTTTCTTCTTTCTCAGGCGTGTGCAATCCGAACCCGTGTCACCATGACGGAGTGTGTGAAGAGAAAGGAAAGAGAAAGTTCAAATGCGATTGCCCGAAACCTTTCAAGGGAAAGAGATGCCAGAGAGGTGTGAAAAGAATCCATTTACAATAAAGCTGATGGGCTGGAGACTCAAAATATAAATGTAATCTTCTCTGTTGTCATCTCAGGTCCAAAAATTTGCAGGAGAGGGAGGTGTGGGCGTGGAGAGTGTGTGCTGACCTCGACCCCTCCTTATCATGAGTGCAAATGCAAAGCGCCTTTTCAGCCTCCGAACTGCAGAACATGTAAGGACGATATCTTTCTCCAAATAAGACGCACTCACTCTTTCCTTCATGTGTCCTTCTTGACCTGATTATTGTGTCTGTCCACAGATTCCCTGTGTGAGCCCAATCCGTGCAGGAATGGAGGGACATGCGTCGCAGAAGGAAAGGACTTTGACTGCCAGTGTCCGCAAGGATTCAGAGGAAAATTCTGCCACGTCGGTAAGTTCTGCACCAGACATTTTTAGTTTACCTTGTAAGTCCATTATTATTGAATCAATCCAAGTCTGGTTCAGGATCAGCAGCTGAACAAAGTGATGCACAAAGGAAACCAAACAGAAAAGCCAAAATAACGTTGTTAAACATTTCAAAAATGTGATACTTTCCGATTCCACATGCTTTAAAACGATACAATCTCTTTTATTTTAATGATCTACATTATCAAAAAGTTCCACTACTACCTGCTAGAGTCGGTTGTGTCTCAACAGGAAGCTCGGGGGTTCGATCCCCAGCTCCTGCAGCCACATATCAGATGTGACCTTAGCCAAGACACTTAACCCCAAGTTTCTCCCACTGCTTCGTCTGCTGAGTGTGAATGTGTATGAATGGATGAGTTAATACTGATGGACTCTTTACTCAGCAGCCTCTACCATCAGTGAGTGAATGTGTATGAATGGATGAGTTAATACTGATGGTCTCTTTACTCAGCAGCCTCTACCATCAGTGAGTGAATGTGTATGAATGGATGAGTTAATACTGATGGACTCTTTACTCAGCAGCCTCTACCATCAGTGAGTGAATGTGTATGAATGGATGAGTTAATACTGATGGTCTCTTTACTCAGCAGCCTCTACCATCAGTGTGTGAATGTGTATGAATGGATGAGTTAATACTGATGGTCTCTTTACTCAGCAGCCTCTACCATCAGTGAGTGAATGTGTATGAATGGATGAGTTAATACTGATGGTCTCTTTACTCAGCAGCCTCTACCATCAGTGAGTGAATGTGTATGAATGGATGAGTTAATACTGATGGACTCTTTACTCAGCAGCCTCTACCATCAGTGAGTGAATGTGTATGAATGGATGAGTTAATACTGATGGACTCTTTACTCAGCAGCCTCTACCATCAGTGAGTGAATGTGTATGAATGGATGAGTTAATACTGATGGACTCTTTACTCAGCAGCCTCTACCATCAGTGTGTGAATGTGTATGAATGGATGAGTTAATACTGATGGACTCTTTACTCAGCAGCCTCTACCATCAGTGAGTGAATGTGTAGGTGTGACCTGCGGTGTGAAAGCGCTTTGCGACTTTGCGGGTCGTCAGAAGACTAGAAAAGAACGATACAAGCTGAAGTCCTTTTATCGTTTACATCTATTTTAAAATTAAAAATTGAAGTCAAAGTCCTGAAAGTTTAAACTTAGCAGAAACAGGGTTTTGACTTTTGTTGACATAAAAATACTGAACGCTATATATTTAATACCACGGTGTCTGTAAAGATGGGACCAAGGACAAGAGTCACACTGACATGTTTCTACATGAAGCCGTGATCAGAGAGGGAGAAAAGTCATGCCTCGAACATATCGGCATTCAATAGTTTCCTTTAGAGGGGGATGTGTTCTGATTTGATGTGCGTCAGAGTCTGGGTGTCTTCCTCGACATCACACTTATTATTCCAAGCTCATATCAATAATGTCCCCCGGCCCCGTATTTCCATCTACGCAACATTAATCTCCTCCGTCCGTCCCTCACACCCAACAGTACCACCATTCTAGTTCACACCCTGGTTACGTCTCGCACTCCCTCCTCTTTGGTCCATCCACAAACTTCAACTGGTCCAGAACCCTGCCGCTGGCCCTTAGCTCCAGAACACCCTCCATTGACCGCATCAATTTGTTGACTCTGCTTTGTAAGGTGACCTTGAGTGTTTTGGTAGGCACCTTTAAATCAAATATATTATCGTCATAATGTCTGAGTGTGTGGTGTGCGTCTCAGGTCCTGACGACTGCTATGTGGACGACGGAGAGTCTTATCGGGGGAATGTGAGCGAGACAGACGACGGAGACGAATGTCTCTACTGGAACTCTCACTTCATCCTCGCCAACGGGGTCGACCCCTTCAGCTCCTTCGAGGACAAAGACGGACTCGGCCCTCACAACTTCTGCAGGTCAGGAGATTAACCTAAAAAAGTGCATTCAGATAACACGGGAAATCGACAACATGGTTCTCAATTAGACGGGTTCTCTGATACAGGAACCCGGACGGCGAGAGGATGCCCTGGTGCTTCTTCAGACGGGGACGCAGACTGCTGTGGGACTACTGTGATGTCGTCGAGTGTCCTGATCCAACAGGTGAGCAGTGAGATGTTTTTAGAACGACCACAAAGCCAGAAAAGTGCGTACAGTGCATCTTTTAATTCTTTACTTATTGTGTAATTCAAACTGCAATATGGTTCAGATTTTTCTCCACTTTTTAAAAAACTGTTTCTCTGAATGTTTCGTCTCTTTGGAAATCTAACCAGCTGTGTTATTCCAACACCTGCAAAAACTCAGATCTCAACAAAACGTATCATTTGTAGTCACATCTCTTTACGGGCGCGCTGATGGCGAAGTGTATGGTTCGTGTGCCCAATGTGCGGAGGCCCTGCTCCTCCAGGCAGACAGCCCGGGTTCAGGTCCGAACTGTGGCTGCTTTCCTGCATGTCAACCCCCCCCCCCCCCCCCCCCCCCCCTTCCTCTCACTACCTGGTTTCAAACCCTTTCACTTCCTGTCTCCACAATAAAGGCACCAAAATGTCTTTACACTTTTTATAATCCACATTCACCCGACAAATCCAGAGAAACTTCTGATGTCAAGACTTCTAGTTCAACAGCTGAATCTTGCTTTGATAAGTATGACGACATATTCGTGACGAGAAGTTTGACGAACAAACTTGCTGAGATCTGAGATGTTTGTGCAGAGACTTTGTTTGTTGCTTTCACTTTAATTTGAAAGAAAACTTTATCTCGGTTAGTGTGGTCTTCACTCTGTCTCGATTCATAAATGTCTTGGTCTTGTTCTCGGTCTTGTCTTGGTCTTGTCCTGGTCTCGGTCTTGTCTTGATCTCGGTTAGTGTGGTCTTCACTCGGTCTCGATTCATAAATGTCTTGGACTTGTCTGGGTCTGGTCTCGGACTGGGTCTTGTCAGTTAATCTTGATCAGGTTCACATCTTCTCATTCTCCAGCATCACTCTCATTTTCTTCTTCTGTCTTTTCTTTGTTTTCAGGTGTAACACCCACTGACGTCCCCCCTACCTTCGCTGGACCCACAGATCCACAGCCACAACCAACAGAACCTCAACCCACAAGCGCCGCCAAACCTACAACCACCAGACCGCCGACTACCCAGGACCCTAGCAAGGCTCCGTCCACTTCTCCTGCACCCACCACTCCTCTGATCATCGGCACCCCCGCATCCCCTCAGCAGTTCTCCACCTGTGGGAAACCTCAGCCGAAGAAAGCCATCACTAAGATCTTTGGGGGTCTGAAGGTGGCTCCAGGTGCGATCCCCTGGCAGGTGTCCTTGCAGGTGAGACCCAAGAACACCAACCAGGCGTTCAAACACATATGTGGAGGAATTCTCATCGAGAGCTGCTGGGTGCTGACGGCCGGGCACTGCATGTAAGTACAATCAGCAGGAATATAAATCTAAGGATAAAAGATAACGCGCTGATTATGGAGAAGAGTTTGTCTGACCACGCCCCTCTCTGGAAGGGCTTGGGTGGCTCGGGCTTTCTCGCTCCATGTCCTATTGTTTACGGTGAGAAGGCAGACTCAGAGGGCAGAACAAACACCTAGCTGTGGGAGTGTCACCCACCTGGGGGAGGGGTTACTGCCCTTTGTGATGTCATGAAGGGAAAATCTCCAAACGGCCTGTTTGAGCACACATTTTCTGAAAAGTGGAGCAGGCAAAAGACGGAGAGGATGGACTTTTCTCATCATTGGGGGGGTTTGTAGACAGACTAGAGACACATGTTAGAGTTAGAGAAACATGGGGAAGTGGATTTTACAGAATATGTGACTTTTAAAGCTCAGATTACTTCTGCTAAGTGGTAGGAGACGAGCAGTGAAGAAGGAGAGGTTTTGTGTTCATGAATTCTTCAGGGTAAGACGGGATGTGGGAGAGTTTAGGCTCATCCAGGAGCTGCAGCTCTATAACTTGGTAGGCCCCAACTGTTGGACATGTCTTTACAAACTAGAGCTGTTTCTCCGACGTTCCAGTAGATCCCTAAACGAGAGCTCACAAAAGCAAGACACCGTTTGTTGTGACTTGATCTTCCCTCCTATTGGACGCTCCGAGGTCTCGTCACTGAGCTAAAAATGTTGAAATTACAAAAACATTTTTTACTTCAGCTGACGTGCACAGACGGCAAGCGAGACATTGTGATCAGACCAACACAGACAATGAAGGGGTTTGAGAGCGGTGTGCAGCACCAACCACATCCTATCTGAAAGACCCTTTAAACGTTTAAATAAGGAATGACAAAGGACATGAAAACATCGGTAGCAGAACCTGTAGTTGGGTAAATTATTATTTTTAAATATCGTATTTGCCACAGATCGGTGCATCTACACTAAAAAAAACGACTTTAGGGACGCTAGCCTAGCAGTTATGTCACGCCACCCATATTTTTTTAATTTAATTTAAAAAATGTTTTTATTTTATATACTTTATTAATCCCCGAGGGGAAATTCGGATTTTACACTCTGTTATTGAGAGACATGCTTCTCACACACACAGGCCTGAATCACACACATGCACAAACACGACCTGTGGACATGCATTAATGGAGAGATGTCAGAGTGCGGTGGCAGCCCAAAGGAGGCGCCCCCTGAGCTGGTGGGGGTTGGTGCCTTGCTCAAGGGCACCTCGGCAGTGCTCGAGAGGTTGTCTGAAACCTCTCCAGCTACCAGACCAACTTCCATATTTTGGTCCACATCGGGACTTGAAGCGGCGACCCTCCGGCGGTTCCCAACCCAAGTCATTACAGACTGAGCTACTGCCGCCCCCAGACAGAAGCTATAGTCCTCATCGCGGTGGGCATAGGTTTCAATCCAACCTCTGCCCTTTGCTTCATATCACCCCCCCCCCCCCACCCCCTCTCATTTCCTGTCTCTCTTCAGCTGTCCTATCTAATAAAAGCCAAAAGTCCCAGAAAGTCTCATTAAGTGATGAAGGTTTGTGCCCCTCAGATTCCTGTGAGGGCTGAATCAGACGTTTTAACTTTGATATCAAATATTTAATCCTCTAACAATAGTCATTTTTCCAGTGGCGTAAATGTTGCATGTTGCTTGTGTTTGCACAGAGAGCAGAGGAAGGACATGCAGGTGTTGATGGGGACTCTGTCTCTGGACACTGAGGAACCTTCAGAACAAACTGTGAACGTCGAGGAGGTGATCGTTCACGAGAACTACAGAGAGACTACCTCAGCTGTTTACAACGACATCGGTGACACATCTCACTCATTCTCTCTCTTCACTCTCTTTTCATATTGAATTAACATGTTTAGTCCCAACCTCTATCTAAATCTCAGGACGGGGTTGCACGGGGAAGCAGTGGTTAACGCTGTTGTGGTTCCTGGTTTGAATCCCCGTCTGACAGGAGCCTCTCTGTGTAGAGTTTGCATGTTCTCCCGTGCATGCGTGGGTTCTCTCCGGGTACTCCGGCTTCCTCCCACAGTCCAAAGACATGCTCGTTAGGTTAACTGGTGACTCTAAATTGTCCGTATGTGTGAATGTGAGTGTGGCTGGTTGGTCTTTGGACTGTTAGAGGAAAACGGAGTACCCGGAGAGAACCCACGCATGCACGAGGAGAACATGACACTCCACACAGAGAGGCTCCTGACGGAGATTTGAACGATGAACCCCCTCGCTGTGAGGCGACAGCGCCAACCCTCCTCATGCAAATCTGTCCAATAAAAAAGATGTGTTTTTAAGTTTCGGTGTCTTTTGTTATTATCGATCATAATTGAGCTTGTGTCATTTTTAAAAAGGGATGTCGATGACGTATCGAACATTTTGACAACCTCAGAACTAAATGTGTAAACATGAAGAAATGAACGTTTTGAGTGTGTTGTGACTTTTTTTTTGTAACTGTTGTTCAAAGCGTTGTTGAGGCTGAGTGGTGCTAACGGAGTTTGTGCCAATGAGACTCAGTTTGTGAAGACGGCGTGTCTTCCTGACGCCCCGCTGCCTGATGGGACGGAGTGTACCATTTCTGGATGGGGGGCCACAGAGACATGTAAGACCACTTCTAAAGTACTCTCTCCAAAACATTAAAGCCATCATTTCATTCACATATCTTAGCTGGGTCTCTGTAATAATTCATCTAATTTGTCTTGCAGCTAATTATGGATCCAACCATCTGTTAGAGGCCAACGTGCTGCTGATAAACCAGGAGAAATGCTCTGAACCTGCTGTTTACGGCAGAGTTCTGGATAATTCTATGTTCTGTGCCGGTCACCTGCAGGGAGGGGTGGATTCCTGCCAGGTGAGTCCAGGAAATGTGCCCATTAAAACAACATAATGTAGTAATTCAGTTTGGTGCTCCTTGGCGCCCACTGAAGGTCTCTGAGTGCAATTACACCGTCATAAAACAAACATAGTGAATAAACATAACCAGCTCTGCGTTGGACTTGCAGTCTTCTGTTTCTTGAAGCTCTCTCCAACGTTTAAAAGTCTGTCTCCAATATTTCCTGTAGATCGGCTTCTCACTCGCTCACTCTTTCTCTTCTCATCTTCATCCGTCTCCGTCCTCTTCCTCTCAGCCTCAGCCGTCGTATCAAACAGCACAGAGACGGGCTAACTGGCTGCTTTGTAGCTGAAGGCTGCTGTGTGAACTAGTGCAGTAAAGGCGTACGCACTTCTCACCAGATGACCTTGGCCCGCTGCCAAAGTGACATAGTGCTGAAAGCAGGCGAGCGGGCCGCTCTGTGGACATGAGAGAGACGCCATTCTCCCTGTTGGAGGTTATTGTTCTATTAGACTGACTTTGAAACGACTGTTTGAAGGAGGAGAAGTTCCAGACTGTTGCTCTAAGTTTAGGTTATCACTCCAAATATCTGCATGTCTGACTTACCTGAGGTCCGTTTTTAAAGTGTGTTTGCAGCAGCAGCAGCAGCAGCAGCAGCAGCAGCGTGTTTGCAGTGTGATCAGCTGTCTCGTGTGTTTCAGGGTGACTCCGGAGGACCTCTGACCTGCAATCAGAACAACACTCACTCTGTTTACGGTATTGTGAGTTGGGGGGATCAATGTGGACGGAAGAACAAACCCGGGGTCTACACACGAGTCACCAACTTCCTGGACTGGATCAGGTCGAAGACTCAAGCAGCACCTGCATAAAAACAAACTTTGTAACTCACAGCATGCTAAAGATTGTGAAGCCAAAGATTCGGTCTGTGTGGTCACATCATGATTATCTGTGAAGTTTTACAAGCTTCAGAAAAATGAAGCGTTTGATCAAATTGTGTTGCTGAATGTGTAGTTTGATCTTCACCTGTTACACACTGATAACCTGAAATCTTCTGTGAATCTTAATGTCAGAATGAGCTTTCCTTTTATCAAGACTGTCAAAAGTTTCATTAAAAACATACGACTGCTCCGAGCGCATAAAGGGGAAAAGGCCTTCTGTTCTTATTTATTGCACCAATATGTCCCAGAATAGGTTAAATAACTTGTTTAAGGATGGGGGGTGAAGATCTAGAACATTTAACAAAAAGCAGATATTTGTTCAGTCTTTGGAGAAATGCAGCCGTGCATCAGTGTTCGAGAAGCTGGAACAGTCCAAAAGTTGTGACAGGATATCTACAGCGTGCAGCGTCCAATCCTGAGCTTCTCTTTATTGATTTTTTCCCCAAATCTTCTTAGTCTTTCTTTGCAGACGGTTCAGAAAGGTGTGTCAAATATCGTCCTCCCAGGTTCCCTCCCTGGTCGTGGCCATAATAACCGACCTTTACCTTTGTCTTAACATATAGACATTATAGAAATATGATCACAGTTATAAATACATATAAACAAGGAGGTTCCTGGTTTGAATCCCCGTGACCGTCTGACAGGAGCCTCTCTGTGTGGAGTTTGCATGTTCTCCCGGTGCATGAGTGACTTTGCCCAATGATAGCTGGGATCGGCCCCCTGTGACCCCCTATGGGAAAAAGCGGTATAGATAATGGATGGAATGGTCTCTCTCAATCAGTTAAGCTGTGGCCCCTAGCATCATCAGAGATGCAGTAAGCTTGATGCTAATTAGGGCTAGCAGGAAGGATGTCAGAAATCCCCACAGTGAGAACCTTAACTTCTCCAGTTGTAGACATTGTAAAACGTCCCGTACCCACCTGTTGTGAGTAGGAGGAGATGCTGTTCGAGCATATTGAATATATCGGACCTGGTGACCCTCAGGCATGTCCAGAACGTGAGTAAATGTTCGGCTGGAGACTGTTTACAGCGGTTAGCATCGCTATGATTGGGATACATTTGAGCCGCCTTAGTTTATAATTTGTAAAGTGGACTTCATGTAGCACCTTGCACTGCAGCAGGCCGTGTCAGACACATATAGATGATGAATAAATCTCTCTCCTCTCAGAGGTGGATTACCTCACGGGCCTACCGGGCTCAGGCCCAGGGGCCCAAGGGCTCAGCGGGCCCCTAAGCCAGAGCTTCTGTGTGAAGCCGCTGTTACTTTTAATGTTGCATAGTCGTAGGGCTCAGTAATTGATGTTAGTAGCAGGGTCCAAAAAGTCCTACCAAAAACACTAAAGGAACAAACTGAACATAAACCTATTTATCATCATGGACCCCTCAACTATAAGAGGAGCAATAAAGAAAAGCAAGCGCCAAACAACAGCAATAGTAGCCCATCTCTGTGTAGACTAGAGAACATCATAAGGGGCCGCTCATCAAACACCCGATATTGGCCATAAAAAAATTAAACTATTGCAGATCGTCCCTTTAAATAGCTGAATACGATCAGACGATTCCATCCCAACCCTAATGTCATCCTGCTTTGTTTAGATACAGATTAATGTATTTGTAATTAATGTGATGTTGCCTTCCAATATTCCTGTGCTGTAAATCATGCGTGTATCTGCGGGGGGGTCCGAGCTTCTCTTTGTGCTGCTCTGTCTCGTGGATGTAGCACAGTTTTAAACTTCCAAACGATCACAGTAAAAATCAAATGAAAGTGATACTTGTTTCAGTACCACAGCTCTTTTTCCAATCAGCTGTCCTCCTCCATTAGTTCTCCTCAAGGATGTTGTCTCTCCCCTTTAATATTTGTCTTGTACACAGATGACTGTCGTACTAATTACATTAGGAGGCATGTAGTTTGTGGACGACACTGTCATTTGAAGTCTTCTTGAAGGGGAGGAGCATCACCATGGGCCTGTGGGTGATGAATTCACATCCTGGTGTGATGAGTCTTTCCTTCAGCTAAACGCTTTGAAAACAAAAGACATGATTATTGATTTTAGGAAGACTCAATCTAGTCCTGTGCCAACCATATGAGAGGGTGCTGGTACTGAGATAGTGAACAGCTACAACATACTGTCTGCTACGACATGAAAAGGTCCTACAGCGTTTGTATTTCTGCAGAAAAATGTGTTTTACTGGATCCTCTGAGATGATGACCCTCTTTTATAAAAGTTTTACTGAATCTGTTTGAGTGTTTTGTATTATTGCCTGCTATGATAATCTGGCTCTAGCCAATATAAACAGACGTGGTCGCCTGGTTAAAGTGGCGAGCAAGATTGCAGGGAGGAGTCAAGTCCAGCTGAGCGACCTCTACAGCAGGCGAGTGGTCAGAGAGGTGACTTCTCTCCTGCAGAGCCCAGATCAGCCTGTCTATGCAGAGTTGAGTCTTCTGCCCTCAGGCAGACGACCTGAGGTGAAGACTAAAAGGCATCGGGTCTCATTTGTACCAGCTGCTATTTGTTTGTTAAATAGCAGCTGACTTTGAATGTCTTGCTCATTGCACACTGCACTCTCACTTCTATCTGGATGCTGGAGCATCTCATGCTGGCTTCATGTTTCATGAATTATTCACTTAATGTTAGTTGGATTGTTTATTAGTGTTGTTTATGGATTTGTATTTTTCCGGCTGCAAACAAATTTCCCTGTGGGGACAATAAAGACCTTTGACCTTTGACATGTAGGTAGGCAATATTGAGTAATTTATTGTTGTTGTTGTTTTTTATCCTGCACACACATTAGACGGTGCTCTCTCTCTCGCTCTCTCTCTCTCTCTCTTAGTGAAGAATATGACTGAAGGTCTGAAGTTTAAGAAAACAAACTCATAAGACCTTTAGACCTTTGTGTGAATAAAGAGAAGGAATGCGACTAAATGGATTTCGTAAATGGAGTTCCTGGAACTAAAACTCTGCGATGCTTTCAGTGGAAACTACTTTAGGTTTACTTTACATTTGTAGTTGCTTCCTGTGATCCTAGATCTAAAGAATATACCATAAAAATGAAATACACAAACACAATATGAGTACTCAGTCCTGTCCTGGTTGATGTTGGATGGTTTGTGGCTGGTTCCTTCGAGGGAGATGCTCAAAGCAGCGGACACGTGGACACGGGATTTTAAAAAGCATGTTTTTAAGACACAGAGGAAAACCTTCATGTAGAAACATAACTTGAAGATAATACAGTATCCTCTGTCTCTTGT
Source organism: Tautogolabrus adspersus (assembly GCA_020745685.1). NCBI lineage: Eukaryota > Metazoa > Chordata > Actinopteri > Labriformes > Labridae > Tautogolabrus > Tautogolabrus adspersus. Next base: position 1,218,394 of record CM036541.1, on the reverse strand, counting down.
GCGATGTTGTCACCTCTCACGTTATTCGACCTTCCTCTGTATTTTCATGGCTGCAGGGCAGGAGCTCAGCACGCCGCTGACACGTGATGGAGTCACGCGTGTCCTCTGTGGTGTGCTGAGCTGAGGGGACTCTCACTTACACTCGGGTCATTGACTCTGTGAACCACATCCAGTCAGACAGGAGAGCTGCTGCGAGAAAAGATCGACTTCCCCGCAGAACAAAACGCTCTCTGTGGATGGAACTGATACCACTTACTATAATTAAATATTTAATAACTGCACTCACTGAAAAGATCATTGGAAACCACGATGAGCCAACGTAATGGGCTGTGGTGTCTGTGTCGTCTATCCCCTCCCTCTCTTTTCTTCTGGGCTCTTCAGATTGGTGCTCCGCCCATATCTCCAGCAGAGGACGGTTCTTTGGGCTCACCTGGCTGTGAGCCTGCTGTTGCCATGGTGATTACAGACGTTGTCTTTCAGTTTGTGAAGACACAATCAGGGGAAAAAAGTCCTGAAGTCAGAGAATCAGCACGTGGCTCTGCTCTCACTCTACGAGTGTGTGCAGTCGTACGACCAAAACATCAAACATGCCAGAAAACCATCCGACAGCTGATTGGGCCGTGATCCGCCGTCGTGCCTCAGTGTACACTGCACGACTGACGACGCACGATCTGGTTTAATTTCGCCCCAACATCAAAATTAGGCGTGTGACTAAAAAATGGAGGCTTGAACAGACAAGACTCTTTGTGACATGATTGATAATTTCTGTGAAGCTGTTTTCATGTCTTTGTCACCCGGTCGGTTTCATGCGAGGAGATTATCTCCACGCTGCAGAAACAGACTTTTTTTCATTCTTTTAGAGCAAAGATTCACAGCAAGTGACACGCTTGAGTCTTTAGGAAACCACATCGTCATACCGACCCCTTGGAGAGTCAGTGACCCCCTGTCAGAAAGTCTGGACCCGCCCCTGCTCTCACAGACAGAAGATCAACGTGTTTATTGGACTGATGATTGGGCAGAGGATTGTAGAATTTGTCAGCCATACATGTTTTAAAAGCATGCAACCTTTGAAACATTTGTCACTCGAGTCAGCTGTGGTTTGTCTTTAAGTTTGATCTCAGAGGTCTTTGATGTAAAACAAAGTGAGCGGCTGCTGGTTCAGTCCTTTCACGTCGATGCAGGGGTTCAACATGGGGAACAGAGGCTCTGTGCACTGCACACAGAAAGTATGAAGCAGGCTCATAGAATCAGCATCAAAGAACGACAGCTCCCCCTTCTGGAGGTTTGCGAGAATGCCCAGCTTCCTGACCCTCCTCCCCACTGACAGCTGCTTCTCCTGGGTGTCGTGACAGGCCAGGTACTGTCCATCTCCGTGGTAGATGCACCAGGATGTGCTGTTCAAATTCACGCTGGAAGAACTCTGACTCTGATGATCTGTTTTATCACCTGTTCCTGTGGTGACGCCGATAAGCCAGTACGGTTTCTCCTGAACGATGACCTCCCAGTAATGTCGACCAGCAGTGAAACTGTCCTGAGCCAGGACGCTGTACTGGGAGTCGTACGGCCGAAGGCTCAGAGCTTCAGTGACAGGCTGCCTCCTCCAGAACACCTGCCTCCTGTCACTGGTTATCTCCAGTTTGGGATGGGCTGTGCTGCAGTCCAGAGCAGGAGAACTTAGATCTGCAAATATAAACCCACATTCAGCACACAAACTCAGAGATAGAGGGAGTTTATTTTGGACTGACAAATGTCGGGTTCTTCACTGACATGACCACATTCGAGGAAAGTGTTGGGACAGAGCCACGGAGAGGTCATCCACCAGCTTCTCCACTGTCCTCATCTTCTCGGGTTCACACAGGGCTCGGTCTACTTCCTGGATCGGTGCTAAATCCAATGGGTCGCTGCAGAATCACAATCAGAGTCAGAAAGCCTTTCTCTTCATGTTCAGCTCTGCACACGACACAAATACAACAAAATCCCAGGACAGACTATGACTATAACTAACTATAATGTGATAACAGCTGAAATCAAAAAGTGACATCGACTCACCAAAGACTCTGTGCTGTGATTTGCTGTTTGAAACAAACAGGTCATGCATTACTGTAAACACTGCAACCACAGTAAACAATTAAACAGCATCTATAAGAAAAACTTAGATAATCACAAGAACACACGGATCAGGAGTTTGTCTTTGTGTGTATATTATATCAAATATGTAGATTTCTATATTTGTGATCGAACTACCCCTTTTTATTTTAAACTTTTTATTTGAGCACCTTTTAAAAACAGAATAAAACATGAACTACCTGCAGGAATCTGAGATGGTTTGTTTCCTGGAGGAGAGATTTACTGGAGGCTCTCAGTCTGTCGATCTCTTTAATGTGAGCCTCCATGTTTCCCCTCTGAGCCTCCAACCACTCCGTCATGTACATCTCCTCTGCGTCTAAAATCTGCATCATCAGACGCTCGTCTCCATCCAGGACCACACGGATCCTGCTGTACTTATCCGACACTCTCTCCCTGATTTCTGCTGCAGACTTCTAGGAAATAAAACATCACGTTAAGGCGCATAGACAGCAGCATTTTTATGAAGAAACGTTTATATTTTCCACACAGACTGTACCACTGTTTCTGTGTACAGCGACTCCAGGTCTTTGATGGTGTGTTCTGCTTCCCCTCTCCTCTTCAGCAGCTGACTCATGGTGTTCTCCAACATGCTCTAAACATAGAAATACAACAGACCTATAGGAGTGACGAAGAGTACAGTGATAACTCACAAGAAAATAAAACACACATGCCACAAAATGATTCATATTCACCTTGTAGTCTGCACAGGCCTCATGCAGCTGCAGCGCTCGGTGGTTCTTGTGCGCGCCCAACAGCACACACAGACAGCACACAGGGACGCTCTCTTCTGTGCAGAAGAGTTTGAGCTCATCGCGGTGCTCCCTGCACTTCAGAGACAGAAGATCCCCCGTCACCTCCACCACTGTGTGCTCCCTCAGAGCAGACCTCTGCTGGTGCTGCAGGGCGTGGGCCTGACACAGCGAGGCGTCACAGGTGAGACAGGTCTTGATGGCTACAGAGGGAGTCTCTATGCAGTGATCGCAGAGGATCGGTGAAGAAGATTTGGTCCCCCTGCTCTCTCTTTCTGCTGCTGACGTCCTGTTAGAGGTGAAGTCCTTCACTCTGGTCTGAAGGCTGCTGTCCACCTGCAGACAATGTTGTCAACATGTTTGATCATTCTTTTACTACCACGTGTTTTAAAACGATACAATCGCTGCTATGTTAATGATTGACAGTATCACAAAGTACTCGAACTAGATCTTTTTCATAAGACAGGTGCATAGAAGAGGAATGAAGCAAGAAAACTCCTGCACAATGTCTCAGTTTATAAACTCAAAGCTGTATAAATGCTAACTTCTAGTCAAAAATATCTCATTACAAGTCCTCATAAACATTTAATGTCAAGATATAAAAAAGCAAAAAAAGGCCCAAATTGCTTCAAAGTAAAAATATCTCTCAGTGCAGAATAATTATTTTTTAGACAAGTTTGTTGAAATAAGACATAACTACTACTTTAGATACTGACATCTCATTTCAAGACACTCAAGCAGTTCAGATCTTAAAGGTCCAATCAGTAAGAGCCGTTTTGGACGCCCCTCGGTTTGCCAGATATGAGAGCAGTTATCAGGTCAAACCAACAGGTGTTGCAGCGATGGAAGCGGGCAAGAGAACTGGTTCAGATAGAAGTGATTGTACCCGACCTAAAAAGCCTCTGCATGTTTCTAATAAGCTCCACGAGCAGAAACGTGCTCAAACTAGGATCAATATTGGAGATGCTTTTGGTGTCAGGTGTGAAATGGAAACAGTCTGCAGGAGTTTGCTTGTAATTTTGATCATTTAAAGCAATAAAAGTTCCCAACATTGAGTTTTCTTTTACTTCAATTTTGGTTTACTGCTATCAAAACAGGTATCTCTATCTTTTGATTTCTACTATATCACAGTTGAACATTGTGGCACCATGACAACCCTACCTGCAGAGTGAGGTCAGAGGGGAGGAAGATCTGACACTCTGGACAGAAGCAGGGACCCTGGGCAGACTCGTCTGTCTCCCACACAGCCTGGATGCAGGTGAGACAGAAGTCATGTCCACATGGCAGCGTCACAGGATCTGTGAAGAAGTCCTGGCAGACGGGACATTTTAAAGATTCCTCCACAGTCCCCATGGTTTGGCTCTCACCTGTCGCAGCAGCTCAGGGAGCTCTGAGCCTCTGGACTGCGGCTCATGAATGTTTCACCGCCGCTCATGTGCCTCAGAGTCGGATTACTAAAGAGGAGCTGATGTATTCCAGCAGCGTTTCGGGCCATTGACTCTCAACAGAACACACACAATGAAAGGAACGTTTCCAAAACATTGGATTATATTTTATAAAAAAACGGCTAAATGTAAAAATCACGAGAAATTCAAACAAACATAGAACATGTATACGAGTTGTATATCTAACCTCACCTATATCATCATATTTATCATGTCTCTATCTTCACAGTGGTTATTTTTCCTTTTATATTTATTACAAATGAATCATGATACATATTTTTATAATCAAAAGGAATTAGTCATCAAAACATTCACAGTGTGTGCTGATCGAGACATGAGCTAATCAGACCTGTTTGGTTTTTTGAACCAGGCTGTAAACATGTTAATGTCTGCTGTAAAAACAGGCTTTTTAGAATGGGTGTGTATGTGACTTCCTGTGTTTCTGCAGCCAGCCTCTAGTGGACACTCCAGGTACTGCAGGATTTTACTCTTCAGCATCTGCTTCACTTTTCCACACCGGAGGATGCTGCTCGCTTTATTCTCAACATTTCTACTTTTTCTCGAGGTGCATAATGAAAATAAATCTTATTCCTCTTATTATTTATTAATTCATTGTTCATGTCTGATGGTCTAATTAACAGTCTTTGGATTATTTACGGTCTTTTTGGACCTAATCCTCCTCCGTAGTTTCTCTTACTGTTATACTTAAACACCGTTTCGACCAAAGGCCCCCAGAACTAAAAGGTTCAGGGACTTCTCTTCAAGGAACTAAAAGGTTCCTGTGGCCAATGGTTGTCAGCGTTTCCACTGCTGCCTGAAGTTCTGGGCAGTTTATGCAAATCAGGCTGTGCTGCTTTGTAAATGAGTTCATTGATTAACAATGAAAGAAGATGAGTGCTGTGTTTAATGTGTTATTACAGGAAAGAAGAATGAACACTGGATACCTCACTCACCTCATTTCACCAAGACAAACCTCTTAGGAAGAGAAATGATTTTAACCCCTGCAATGAATCTCTTAAAGTTAATATTGGGGTACCACCACCACCGCCCCCCGGTGGTGGAATGACCTACCAAACTCCATTCGATCTGCAGAGTCCCTCTGTACCTTTAAGAAAAAGCTAAAGACCCAGCTCTTTCAGGAATACCTACTAACTTAACTTAATGATGATGATCTCGATAGTATTGATGTAATGATGGTAATGATGATGGTTTTTGTTTTTGTTTGAAAACACCGACGTATAAGATGGTTTATATACTGATTAGAGTCTCAGACTGGCAGTTCATGTTGTGCCTTGCCTCTGGGCAATGCCTCTCAGCACCTGTTTGTCCAATCGGACTCAAAGCTGATCGTTCGTCCTTACTGACATTGTTCCTTTATTTTTCCTTGATCCTTGCGTGTGTTGTTCTTACTCTCTGATGTACGTCGCTTTGGATAAAAGCGTCTGCTAAGTGAATTGTAGAATTGTAGAAAGTATTTTTTGTGATTTTGACATTTAAACTTTAGAACATCTGAATTTTTTATTGTGAAAACAGAAGATCTGTGTAGGATCATTTTAAATTGTGTTTCTGAAAAAGATTTGTAGTCACCAAAGTCAGAATGTATTTGATTTAAAGATGTTTTTTTAATGGAGAATAAAGAAAGTCATTATTTTATACAAACATGAAGTTAGATTATTTGTGTAGAAGTCAAACTGAGAAGTTTTATCTCCATGAACGAGTGAATCACTTCAAATACACTTCAATAAAAACTAAACAAGTTTAAGAGATTAAAAAATCTATAAAGGTTTTAAATCCAGATCAAACCTCTGACTCTTCTGTTGTTTGCTTTTCTATTTAGTTTTAGTTTAGTGAATGTGTTCTTAAAGTCATACTTAGTCTAATCTAATGTGTTTGTAGCTTTTTATAATTGTAACAGTCAAACTTTGATTTAAATAAAGGTAGGGTAAAAACAATGGGCTCTCAGCTGCAGTCTTTCAAACACAGTGGGTGATCTAACACCCTGCTGTGACTGACCAATCAGAGCCATTCAGCTCTGCAGGGGCTGCATGCCCTGTTGTCAAAAGTCCCTGGACCTTCAGAAAGTACATAACCCCTAGCAGGGTCTTTTTTAGGGGTAAACTTCCACCCCAGAACTACATTTGTACCCTGGTAGATCTGGTGGAAACACACGTAGTTCCTCAAAAAGACCAGAGTTCTGGGGATAGTTCCTCCGGCTTTATTTTTGGTCTTATTTACAGAATCTGGATTAATATTTCAGTCTTTTTGGCCCTTATCCTCATCCGTAGTTGCTCTTTACAGCCTTCAGTCTTGTTTGTTTATCTTGTCAGAAACTCTTCAACAAGATTTTTCTGCATATGAGTGCAGGGCGAGTGTCCTCTACTTTCCCTGCGTACGTAAACACTGAACGTAAACATGTACGTATCCTGATAAGTTACGTAAACGACGTTCGTGACGTAGACTGACTTGCGGCTCTTCCCACCCAACGTGGGCTGTGGATGTGGCAACGATAGTCCGGCTGAATCAATACGTGTCTCCTCTCGGCTCTCTCAGGTGTAGCTCACGTGGTTTCTACATTTTCACTCCATCAGGTAAGAAGAACTTTTGATACTGAATATGTTTGTCGTAAATAACAGCGTTGCTAGGCAGCGAGTTAGCTCATAGTAGCTGATGCTAAGCTAATCCCGGGTACGTTTTGACAGCAGCTACATGTAGCTACAGCCTGTTAGCTTTATTGACTAGCCTGCAGACTTCACAGATGTTACAGTATGTTTGTGTAAACTGCACAAAACAGCTGCATTGTGGCTAATGCTAAGCTAATCAGCATTGACCCAGACATCCTGTTTACTGGGTCAGTGTGTCAACTTAAAGAAAGATACCAAACAAAGCTGACAACCTCATGAAGATGATGCAAGGCTTCACAGGAAGTCACGTGTGTCTGTTTTATGAATAATAGTTGTAGTTTTTGGTATAACATTTAATGATTGATGCATGTCAGTATAAATCAGTCTTATCACACTTTATCAGAGCGGAGGTCATTGACCTGTCAGAGTAACCTGACCCTGCTGTGTGTTTCTTCTTCACAGGTATCCTCAGGTGTCACTGCCATGTTTGCCAGACTGGCCCTCTGCTCGCACCTGCCCCCCAGAAACAGGCTGTCAAACATCCATCCAGCCTCCATCAGAACGTTTTCTCAGAACAAATGTATGTATCAACATCTTTGTCATAAATCAAACCCGTACTCTCTTTGATTTTTCATTTCTGTCTTTAAAGTTGGAGTCAGTAAAAATGTTCGTAAACACAACATTCAAACTGGGCCCCTTCTCCTGAGTTCATCGACCCCAGAAGCTCACATTCACTGCAGCACGTAGTGTGTACGCTGACTGCTTGTACCTACACTGCAAGCTAACGCACGATAGCACAAGCTAACCTCCGGTGTTTGTCACCTGCCTGTCCAACAGGAAGCAGACCAACTCCACGTCCACGGGTAAAAGACAACACAAGGTTCACCCTCGTTTTAGAACGTGCTTTATCGCGTCCAATCGCTGAATTGTATCCAATACCCAAATTCACCTGCACGCAGTCATTGGCTGGAGGAAAAAACACCGACTCCACACCCAGAAATGTCCCGAGTCCACCACATAAACCAGAACAGTAAAATCCAGTCAGAGGACAGGGTCTCTGCAGACCCAGTCACCAGCACACATGTACGGAGGCCCAGAGGGGATGATGGAGCAGCTTTACTTCAGGATGAGTCTGTGCTTTATTTTGAAGGAGAAAACTACCGACTCTTTAAAAAGTGTTACATTTGATTTTTCAAGATGTTTCTTGTTTCTCCGGTGTTAAAAGTACAACCGTGATTGGCTGGCAACCAGTGCAGGGTGTAACCCCTCCTCATGCTTAATGACAGCTGGGATCAGCTCCAGCACCCCCGCGACCCCGAACGGGAAAAGTGGTATAGATAATGGATGGATGTTTTAGTAAATACCGATGATTTGTAATAAATGCACCTTTTGTTTTTCTTTGCAGTCTCTCTCCCACGGCCTCATGGGAAATCTTTTGTCCACCGCAGTGAGTTAAAACAGGCCAAACGTATCGTGGTGAAGTTGGGGAGTGCTGTGGTGACCCGGGGCGATGAGTGCGGGCTGGCACTGGGACGTCTGGCCTCCATAGTGGAGCAGGTAAGGCCACATTAATGCTGAGGATGTAGACAACAGAGGGTTTGTGATTAGATGGACTGAAGGAGCCAGGCTGAGGATGCAGAAGAAACACTTGAATGTTACATCCTGTCTGTGTGTTCTCAGGTGGCCGTGCTGCAGAATCAGGGCAGAGAGATGATGATTGTGACGAGCGGAGCCGTGGCGTTCGGGAGGCAGAGACTGAGACATGAGATCCTTCTGTCTCAGAGCGTCAGACAGGCCCTGCATTCTGGACAGAACCAGCTCAAAGAAATGGTGAAAAATGATCTCTGCAGTTTTTAGAATTTATTAGAATTATTGAGACGGTTTTCAACTTGAATGAAATCTGCGTTTCAGTCAGTGCCAGTTTTGGAGGCGAGGGCGTGTGCAGCTGCAGGACAGAGCGGTCTGATGGCGTTGTATGAAGCCATGTTCACTCAGTACAGCACCTGCACTGCTCAGGTATACACTCCTCTTTCCCACTCTATAAAAACGCAGAGCAAACGTTTAAAATGTGATTTAATTTAGTTATTTTCTGTCTCTAGATTCTGGTCACAAACCTGGACTTCCACGATGAGCAGAAGCGTCGTAACTTGAACAGCACGCTGCATGAGCTGCTGAGGATGAACATCGTCCCGATCATCAACACCAACGATGCCGTCGTCCCTCCCCCTGTTCCCAACAGTGACCTGCAGGGGGTAAATGTGCGTACTGTGTGAAGTGCATGCTGGGAATGCGCAATGTGATGGTGGTGTGTATGAATGAAACACCGTGCCTTTATTAGATCAGACCATTGGGAGGAGAGAGAGAGGGGGGACGGCATGCAGGAAAGGGCCGAGGTCGAGGCCGCTGCATCAAGGACTACAGCCTCTGTGGGGCGGTGACATAACCACTTCCCTATCCGGGCGCCCGTTTCATTTAATTTATAACTTTACATATTCCCTTCTTACTCATTGATCATCGAGTTCAGTCTCCTATATTTGTAGTCCAATGTTTTGTACAGATCGGCTTGTGTTGTTTCTGTTTTAGAAACTTGATCACACGTTGTTGGTCACTGAAAATGACTCGCTAGTTTTGGTTGCATGATACCAATACTGATCAGCTGTTCTTGAACAGAATTGTATGACAGTATAGGCCTTTGTACATAGAGTCAGTTTCTTTCTGATACGTCACACACACCTTGCACACTGAGTCCGCTACACGCACACACACCTTGCACACTGAGTCCGCTACACGCACACACACCTTGCACACTGAGTCTGTTACACGCACACACACCTTGCACACTGAGTCCGCTACACGCACACACACCTTGCACACTGAGTCCGCTACACGCACACACACCTTGCACACTGAGTCTGTTACACGCACACACACCTTGCACACTGAGTCCGCTACACGCACACACACCTTGCACACTGAGTCTGTTACACGCACACACACCTTGCACACTGAATCTGTTACACGCACACACACCTTGCACACTGAGTCCGCTACACGCACACACACCTTGCACACTGAATCTGTTACACGCACACACACCTTGCACACTGAATCTGTTACACGCACACACACCTTGCACACTGAGTCTGTTACACGCACACACACCTTGCACACCGAGTCCGCTACACGCACACATACCTTGCACACTGAGTCTGTTACACGCACACACACCTTGCACACTGAGTCTGTTACACGCACACACACCTTGCACACTGAGTCTGTTACACGCACACACACCTTGCACACTGAGTCTGTTACACGCACACACACCTTGCACACCGAGTCCGCTACACGCACACACACCTTGCACACTGAGTCCGCTATAATAATGACAACAAAAGTTTCGGAGTCAATAATAATAATAATGACTTTATTTATATAGCACCTTTAAAAACAGAAGTTTACAAAGTGCTTTGACAGATTGACATAACATGAGATCGTATTTCTTTTTTAACGTGCATCAATTTCAGACGGAAAAAACGGACTCGGTGTGCAGCGGCCTTACTTCATTTAACTTGTAGCCTGATAAATGTTGCGTGTGTTTCAGGTGATAAGCATCAAAGATAACGACAGCCTGGCTGCTCGGCTCTCTGTGGAGATGAAAGCAGATCTCCTCATCGCCCTCTCTGACGTGGAAGGTAAAACACGAACAATTCATCAGATGATTAAAAGCTTTGTAATCTTCATTATTATGCATCAGGATTCATTTGTGCCATGCCATGAAGTCCGCTGAAGTTGAAGCTCTTTCTTATACTTCGTATATGACAGTTGTGTGTCTCCACTTCTCCTGAGGTGACTAAAGGAAAAAGCTAATTCGTGAAAATATGCTTCACCTGTACGACATTCATTCTTTAACTTCTCACTTTATGGCTAATCTGTTTCTGTGAACTGCCTGGCCTGTTGCTCATGACTTGGTTCAAAAGATTTAAGAATGTGTGTGACTGCTTTGCGTCTACAGGTTTATACGACAGTCCCCCGGGAACAGACGACGCTAAGCTCATTGACATATTTTATCCCGGAGACCAGCAGTCGGTCAAGTATGGCTCAAAGTCCAGAGTCGGCATCGGAGGCATGGAAGCCAAGGTCAGCCTGACGGATTGCGTGAACCCTCAGGGTGTTAACAGGACGCCGTCTGTTTGATGATGAGAAACATCAATTAAACTCTACGTTGTTGTGTGACTCAGGTGAAAGCAGCGCTGTGGGCTCTGCAGGGCGGGACGTCGGTGGTCATCGCTAGCGGCACACATCCTAAAGTCACGGGTCACGTCATCACGGACATCATGGAGGGGAAGAAAGTGGGCACCTTCTTCTCTGAAGTGAAACCTGCAGGTACACCGTGATACTCCCATCTGAGGTGAACCTTTTAAACACTTTATGTTGTTTTTTTTACGTTAGATTTGTATATTTTTGACTCCACCAGGTCCGACTGTGGAGCAGCAGACGGAGATGGCTCGACATGCAGGCAGGACTCTGGCCTCCCTGCATCCTGAACAGGTGAGCTTCCTGCTCTCTCTTTGCATCCTGACACCTGTATTTACTCATGGGCTCAAAATGTCATGATAAGACTTGATTCACCTTATTGACCTCGCTTTCTAAATGTATTTAGAATATAAAGTCTGGGCTCAGTCTTAGAGATAGGGTGAGGAGCTCAGACATACAGGGGGAGCTCGGAGTAGAGCCGCTACTCCTTCACATCAAAAGGAGCCAGCTGAGGTGGTTCAGGCATCTAATTAAGAAGCCTCATGGTCACCTACCTTTGGAGGTTTTCCGGGCACGTCCAACGTGGAGGACACCCCTGGGGTAGACCCAGAGTTCGCTGGGAGATTTTATATCCCGTCTGAACTCAGAAAAGCGGAAGAAAATGGATGACTGGACAGACTATCTTTCAAACATGAAACCATTGGATTATTTTGAAATCCAGAGTAAGGGGTAGCCGTACTGTTAGTTACTTTTATGACTCCTCAGTCAGTCATGTTTTTTTTAATCAGAACAGGGATCTCTGTGTGTGTTTCCTCCAGAGAGGCGAGATCATCTGCTGTCTTGCTGAGCTGCTAACAGAGAAGAAAGAAGAGATCCTCAGTGCCAACAAGAGAGACCTGGAGCTAGCTGCAGCCTCAGGTACAGACACAGAAAAGACTCTGGCACATTTAGGAGTCTCCAACCATCTGTGTGTCAGGTTTGCATGAACTGGGCGCTGCCCTGCATCAAATGTGCTGTCAGTAAGTTAGAAACCTCAGTAAAAAGATAAGATTAGCTTTATTCTCCCTGTGAGGACATTTGTTCTCAACCCCTCCTGCAGTCACATACAGAACTTTAAATTATACCTTACATCGTGAACGCATTTTTCATGTAGATACGTAGAAGTCACTCTGTTGTTGTGCAGAAAAGCTTTGAGCTTAGAGAGAAAGCACTTTGTTGTGTTTCTAAAACATTTGCACAAGATGCCTTTTCCAAAACGGCTCCAATGTGCAGAAAAACACCTGAACAGGCTGAAAACTCAACCAAAACCTTCAATATATGTGTGACAGAGTGTCGAACCGAGCTGGTCACATGTTTAGATATTTAGTGAAAACAACGGTGAACTCCGTGGAAGAGTGTTTCTTCTCCTGTACCAAATTGTTTTTGTCTGAAGCGAGCAGACGGCTGTTTTATTTCATTTCAGTGAACCTGTAACCCTGTGACTATCTACCTCGGATCAGGAACATTATACCAAATTAATCACACCTGTGGGTGCGACGTCACCCGCTGCACATTATATGTATGACGCGCACCCACACACTCTCCCTCTTCTATTCTCCTGGTCAGTCAGAGTTGATACCAGCTTATATTGTTTTACCCTGTTAATCCTCACGTTCTTGACGGCCGACTGACGGGCTGCCGTGTGCGGGCACCCCCTTGGCGGATCGTGAGTTTGTCCGGCGGATTGTAATCGCGAGCGGGGTGTACGCTCGTGCTTCCGGGTGCGCTATTGAGAAGCGGGAGCAGCTCCTGGGCTTCTGCTGTGCATTAAAGGAGTTGAGTAAGCGAAACCTGAATTGAGGTTTGTACTGTATGATTTCATTGGTTTATGCCACCACAAAAACAAAAACAGTTTTTGTATGAAAGGTAAAATGTTTCATGCTTTCAAAGCTAATGGAGGTTGTTTCTCCGTTTGAAATGGAGAGACCAAAAAGCGTGATTGCATGGGGGTTTTTCTGTACATGTTCACTTGCTGCATTTGTGCTTTCCTTCGCAGACCCTCTAGTTCTGTGAGGGGAGACAGAAGAGAAGTGCTGCCATAATTAGGGAATGGCGTCGCCGGGTAGTGGCGAGAGGGACAGTGGTCCGGAGACCAGTGTGCCCCCTGGCCAGGACCCACCCCCTCCATCTTCACAGGCTTCAGCTGGAGGGAAGCGGGCCAAAAAGCGGAGGTGGACTGAGCAGAGCTCGCGTTGTGACCCACGGGTTGACCTCATGCAGAGGCAATTGGAGGATATGCGTAAGACCATCGAATGCATGGCTGCCAATCAGCAACACCTTTTTGATCTGCCCCGGCAGATTCCTCCATGTGGGCCTCCGCATCCTGATGCTGTGTCCCTTGCTGCTTCAGACAATCTGGATAAGACCAACAGCTCTGACTGTGGCTCCTCTGGGCAGGTAGAGGTTTACGCAGGGGAGGACGACGTTGGGGCTGACTCCCAGGGTGGTATGGACGGTCCTGGGTCCTGTGATCTTTCGGTGGAGGCTCTGCTCGCACGGGCGGCCGCTGCTGCCGGGCTTCCTCCCCCGTGTTCTCCACCGAGGGCCTCTGCTCTGGACAGGGACCCTAGGAGCCAGAGACAGGCTCCCCTGCCAGTGTACAAGGATTTTGTGCAACATCTGCAGAGGTCATGGGCTCACCCCAGGGAGGCTACCGCACCCCGCTCTGCCCTGAGCTTCCTGAACCAGGCTGCAGAGCACGGCCTGGATGGTGTGTCCAAGGTGGGGCCAACCTTTGCGCTGTTGGCTGGGGCTCCAACCACAGGTAGCAGGGTGGCCCGTCACCCGAATATGAAGTGCCGCACAACAGATGGGCTGGTGCTGAAGGCTTTCCAGTCCGTCGCCATGGCGGCTAGACTAGCAAACACTAATGCCCTTCTGCTAGTGTATCTGGAGGGCCTGATAAAGGACCTGGAGTCCAAGAGCCCAGAGAACCTCCTGCCAGAGATGGACAGGGTGGTGGATACGGTGATCCAGGGTGCTAGCTCGCAGGCCAGGGTGCTTGGTAACTCCTTGGCACAGCTGACCATGGCTCGACGTCACATCTGGATGAGCCAAGCAGGGTTAGCAGATGCAGACCGGGGGGGCTGTGTTGGAGGCCGCCATAGCCCCTGGGGAAGTGTTTGGGCCAGCAGCTGAGGCTGCGTTGGATGAGGCACAGAAAGTCAGACTGCGCACGCAGTCCATCCAGCGCCCAGGGCAGTCAGGGTCTGTGGTGCGAGGAGCCATGGACAGGCGTGGGGGTTTTTCCCGCCCTCGTTTTGCAGAACAGAGCTCTTCCCGGGGTTCTGGGAGGGAGAGGCAGGGTCCTCCCCTTAAGCCGGGGCAGGGCCGCCCACGTGTTCAACCTCGTTTTCGGGGCCGCACGGACAGGGGGCCAGCCAAGCCCCGCCAGCGCCCCTGACGGTGTGCCTTCACTGACGCCGGGCTTCACCGTCGCCCAGCTCCGGGCTTGGCGTCAGTGTACCACTTGTCCGTGGGTTATCAGGACTCTGCAGTTTGGGTACCGCCTGCAGTTCAGGGTCCGCCCACCTCGCTTTCGAGGGGTGTTGGAGACGGTGGTAAAAGACAGGGCTCGTTCCATCATTCTGGCCGGCGAGATTTCTGCCTTAATAAAGAAAGGCGCAATCCGACCTCTTTCTCCGGAAGAGAGTCTGAAGGGGTTCTATTCGGGCTATTTTCTCGTCCCCAAAAGGACAGGGGGATTCCGCCCCATTTTAGATTTGAGGCGGCTCAACGAGTACCTCAAGGTGCTGCCCTTTCAGATGCTCAGGTTGAAGGCTTTGTTTCAAGCCATCAGGGCAGGCGACTGGTTCACGACGGTGGACCTTTGCGACGCCTATTTTCATGTCCCCATCGATCCAGCCCACAGGCAGTTCCTCCGGTTTGCCTTCCACGGGAAGGCTTACGAGTACAATGTGCTCCCCTTTGGTCTGTCCCTGTCCCCGCGCACATTCACGAAATGTATGGATGCTGCTCTCATTCCTCTGCGAGAGAGGGGCATCCGGGTGTTCAACTACCTGGACGACTGGCTGGTTTGCGCCCCGTCAGAGTTGCTGGCACGGGGCCACACAGCAGAGGTGTTGGCTCATTTGGCTTCTCTGGGGCTCCATCTCAATACCGGAAAGAGCAACCTGGCCCCAGCCAGGTCAGTCGAATATCTGGGTCTTGTCTTGGATTCGGTCGCCATGAGGGCGTGCCTGACTACGAAAAGAAGGAGCGCAATCAGAGAGTGCATTGCGAGCTGCATCTCACGCAGGTCGGCCTCGGTGAGGCAGTGGCAGAGACTGTTGGGCCTTTTTGCAGCAGCTGCCCAGGTTGTGCCCTTGGGCCTTTTGCACATGCGCCCCCTGCAGCTTTGGTTTGGACTCCAGAAGGTCTGCCTGCCCAGATACAGGTCAAAGATACTTACCCTGACCCGGGGAGGCCTCAAGGTCCTCACATGGTGGAACCACTCCCGCGCTGTCCTCGACGGCGTTCCCCTGGGGCAGGAGGGTTGCAGGGTGACTATAACTACCGACGCCTCCCAATCAGGCTGGGGCGCTGTCTGGGAGGGCAGGGCGGTTTGGGGGCACTGGGGCCCTGCACAACAGGGGTTGCACGTGAACCTCCTCGAGATGGAGGCAGTTTACATGGCTCTGCGACGTTTTCTCCCTATTATACAGGGGAGGCATGTCATGGTGAGAACAGACAGCATTGCAGTGGTGTGTTACATCAACCATCAGGGCGGGCTGAAGTCTCTATCCCTTCATGCGCGGGCTCGTCGGCTGCTCTTGTGGGCACACTCCAAGGGGGTGGTCCTGAGGGCTTTCTATCTGCCAGGACCCCAGAATGCTGCAGCGGATCTGTTGTCACGGGGGGGTCCCCACCCCGGCGAGTGGCGGTTGCACCCACAGATAGTGAACCAGATATGGCTTCGCTTTGGGCAGCTCAAGGTGGACCTCTTTGCCACAGCAGACAACACTCACTGCCCTCTGTGGTCATCGATGTACGGCCCTCCAGGGCCGCTGGGGACAGACGCCCTGGGCCTCTCGTGGCCTCGGGTGCGGATGTATGCCTTTCCTCCACTCCCTCTTCTGCCAGTTTTCCTCAGGAGAGTGAGGTTACTGGGTGCTCCAGTGCTCTTAGTGGCACCGCATTGGCCACAGAGGCCGTGGATGGCCGAGGTCTACGAGATGCTGGAGGACTGTCCGTGGTGTCTGCCAGTCAGACGGGATATGCTGTCCCAGATGCAAGGCAGGATATGGCACCCGGAGCCGCAAACACTGAGGCTTCATGTGTGGCCCTTGAACGGCAGCGTTTGCTCTCCCTAGGCCTAGAGAGGCAGGTGGTGGGCACATTGCTGGCCTCCCGAGCGCCCTCCACGCAGCTTCTGTATGGTGGTAAGTGGAGGGTGTTTCGGGACTGGTGTTGTGTTAAGGGGGCGAACCCTTTAACGTGTGGCATGCCTGTCATTCTGTCCTTCCTCCAACACCTCTTTGCCCTGGGCCGGGCAGAATCTACTATCAGGGGATACCTTGCAGCGATTGCTACGGTTCATGAGAGGTGTGATGGCTGGTCTTTGGGTTCGCACCCCCTAGCTACACAGTTTTTAAGAGGAGCAAGGAGGAGTCGCCCATCGGGGAGACTTCTGCTGCCCTCTTGGGACCTCCAGGTTGTCCTCAGTGCTCTATGTCAGCCTCCCTTTGAACCGCTGTCTGGTCTTGACCTTCGCCATCTTAGTTTGAAGACTGCGTTTCTCTTGGCCATTGTTTCAGCCAAGAGAGTGAGCGAGTTGAGTGCGCTGTCAGTGGATGGGGCGTGTCTTCGATTTGGGGAGGGGGACGGGTCGGTCCGCCTTCTCCCAAACCCTGCTTTTCAGCCTAAAGTTATGGCTAGGACCTTTGTTGTCAAGCCCCTGGTCCTGGAGGCTTTCAGTCCTCCTCCACACCACTCGGCGGAGGAGGCGCGGCTTCACAACCTTTGCCCGGTGAGGGTCCTCCGGTACTATGTTGACCGCACGAAGCCTTTTCGTGAATCTGATTTACTTTTTGTGTCATATGGGGATGCTACGTTGGGCAGGCCAGTCTCTAAGCAACGGCTGGCCCATTGGATTGTTGATTTAATCGCCATGGCATATGTGCAGGCTGGCGTGGGCCCCCCCTCCAGGCTCTCAGCACACTCCACAAGGGGGATGGCCACTTCCTGGGCGGTTTTCCGGGGTGCGCCTTTAGAGGAGGTGTGCACGGCTGCTGGCTGGGCATCCTCCTCAACCTTTGCCAGGTTCTACAGATTGAACCTGGCTTCGTCCATTGTCCCCTCATCTGTCCTTGGAGTGGCAGCAGAGGGTTGATTTTCTGTTTCCATGCCCGGGCCATCTTTTTGTTAACGGTCCTGGTTGCGATAGGGGCAGTGACGATACATGCCCTGGAGTGGCATGTTCACTTTGGCCCTTTCCCCCAAGGGGATTTTGTGTTTGCAAATGTTTTTTCATTTGTTGAAAATAAATTGTTTTATTTCAACTGCAGAAGGGTGTCTGTCATTTTCTTACAATATGTGGGCTCCGCCTCTGTATGGCCGTTGACCTATGGGTGGTGCCAACTCACTCTCCTCGTGACTTATTTGGTATATTGTTGTCACAGGGTTACAGGTTCACTGAAATGAAATAAAACGTATGTTTACGTAGGTAAACACGGTTTTATGAATGGAAGTGAACCTGTAACCATCCCCTGTCACTCGATGCTGGGAGTTGGCATTGTCCTTGCTTCCCAGTCGATAGAAGAGGGAGAGTGTGTGGGTGCGCGTCATACATATAATGTGCAGCGGGTGACGTCGCACCCACAGGTGTGATTAATTTGGTATAATGCTCCTGATCCGAGGTAGATAGTCACAGGGTTACAGGTTCACTTCCATTCATAAAACCGTGTTTACCTACGTAAACATACGTTTTTTTTTTTTATCAAAACTCTTCCGATGATTTCAGGAGTCCTCGTTTGCACGAAAACATCGATTGTCATGTTATATGATGAACAGCGTGTTTCGCATATTATAGTTTGAGTCCTTATTGGTCAAACTACACTGCAGAAAAAATGTAAACATTTCCAAACTATGCAGAGATCAAAAACGTAATAATCACTGAACATCCAGTTTCTGCTGTGGTTAGAAACAGAAACACGTTTTCTACGGACACATTTCATCTTCAGTGTTTTAAAGTATTTATTCTGTCTCCTCTCAGGTCGTATGTCCCAGCCAATGATAAACCGCCTCAGTCTGTCCACCGCTAAGCTGAACAGCCTCGCCATCGGCCTGCGTCAGCTCGCCGTGTCCTCCAGAGACAGCGTGGGTCGAGTTCTTAGAAGGACCAGGGTGGCCAACAATCTGGAGCTGGAACAGATCACCGTCCCCATCGGAGTCCTGCTCGTCATCTTTGAGTCCCGCCCGGACTGTCTCCCACAGGTGAGTCCATCCAGACAACAGCTTAAGAATCATAAAAAGTTGTCCCGATTCTTCATTTATTATCTTTCTGACACCTGGGGCCTGAAATGTAACTAAAAAGACGGTGAGAGGGTTTTAACAGCGTATCCTAGCAACGCTGCTAAGTGATAGCCATGGTAACGTGTCGTCTGTTTACATGACACAAGTAAAGACGGGCAAGTCTCGAGTCGAGTCCCAAGTAAAGACGGGCAAGTCTCGAGTCGAGTCACAAATAAAGACGGGCAAGTCTCGAGTCGAGTCACAAATAAAGACGGGCAAGTCTCGAGTAGAGTCACAAGTAAAGACGGGCAAGTCTCGAGTCGAGTCACAAGTAAAGACGGGCAAGTCTCGAGTCGAGTCACAAGTAAAGACGGGCAAGTCTCGAGTCGAGTCACAAGTAAAGACGGGCAAGTCTCGAGTCGAGTCACAAGTAAAGACGGGCAAGTCTCGAGTCGAGTCACAAGTAAAGACGGGCAAGTCTCGAGTTGAGTCACAAGTAAAGACGGGCAAGTCTCGAGTCGAGTCACAAGTAAAGATGGGCAAGTCTCGAGTCGAGTCACAAGTAAAGACGGGCAAGTCTCGAGTCGAGTCACAAGTAAAGACGGGCAAGTCTCGAGTCGAGTCACAAGTAAAGACGGGCAAGTCTCGAGTTGAGTCACAAGTAAAGACGGGCAAGTCTCGAGTCGAGCCACAAGTAAAGACGGGCAAGTCTCGAGTCGAGCCACAAGTAAAGACGGGCAAGTCTCGAGTCGAGTCCCAAGTAAAGACGGGCAAGTCTCGAGTCGAGTCACAAGTAAAGACGGACAAGTCTCAATTCGAGTCCCAAGTAAAGACGGGCAAGTCTCGAGTCGAGTCACAAGTAAAGACGGGCAAGTCTCGAGTTGAGTCACAAGTAAAGACGGGCAAGTCTCGAGTCGAGTCACAAGTAAAGACGGGCAAGTCTCGAGTCGAGTCCCAAGTAAAGACGGACAAGTCTCAATTCGAGTCCCAAGTAAAGACGGGCAAGTCTCGAGTCGAGTCACAAATAAAGACGGGCAAGTCTCGAGTCGAGTCACAATTAAAGACGGGCAAGTCTCGAGTCGAGGCACAAGTAAAGATGGGCAAGTCTCGAGTCGAGTCACAAGTAAAGACGGGCAAGTCTCGAGTCGAGTCACAAATAAAGACGGGCAAGTCTCGAGTTGAGTCGCAAGTAAAGACGGGCAAGTCTTGAGTCGAGTCACAAGTAAAGACGGGCAAGTCTCGAGTCGAGTCACAAGTAAAGACGGGCAAGTCTTGAGTCGAGTCACAAATAAAGACGGGCAAGTCTCGAGTCGAGTCACAATTAAAGACGGGCAAGTCTCGAGTCGAGTCACAAATAAAGACGGGCAAGTCTCGAGTCGAGTCACAAGTAAAGACGGGCAAGTCTCGAGTCGAGGCACAAGTAAAGACGGGCAAGTCTCGAGTCGAGTCACAATTAAAGACGGGCAAGTCTCGAGTCGAGTCACAAGTAAAGACGGGCAAGTCTCGAGTCGAGTCACAAGTAAAGACGGGCAAGTCTCGAGTCGAGTCACAAATAAAGACGGGCAAGTCTCGAGTCGAGTCACAATTAAAGACGGGCAAGTCTCGAGTCGAATCACAAGTCACCACCTTTGAATTTCGAGTCCTCAGCAAGTCATTAGCTCTCTTCACCAAATGAAATGCTATTTTAACAGAGTAATAATCTGTTACAGTTACACGGACCGTGTTGCGCTTAAAGTAAATACGTAGGTGCGCGTGATGGCTGGCGCTCTGGTGTGTGTGCGTGCGTCAGCTCGCGCCTAAAACATGCAGACAGCAGAGGAGCAGCAGCGAGAAGCTGCAGGTTCACCAAACGCGCGTAAAACATAAAAACATTTGGTATAAAAAACGTTGGGTTTTTTAATAAATCACACCCATGTTTAGACAAATCCCACGATATTCTGAGCACCGTTGATTATATTTTGTCAAACTCCGTGATTCCATCAGTGTTTTACGCATCGCAGAAATCATAGGGACCTAAAATAACACATTAAAACCTCAAGTATTTTCGAGTCATTAGACTCAAGTCCAAGTGAAGTCACGAGTCACTGGTGTTAAAGTCCATGTCGAGTTGCAAGTCTTTCATGATTTTGTCAAGTCGAGTCCAAAGTCATCAAATCTGTGACTCGAGTCCGACTCGAGTCCAAGTCATGTGACTCCAGTCCACACCTCTGACGAGGTAACCGTGCTCAGTCCTTAGACCAGCCTTAGTTAAGACCAGTTGGTGCAACCGGCTCCTGACGCTTAGCTCCTCGGTGGATCCTTTTCTGGATTGATTATGTGAACTTCAAACACTTAATGTAAGAAAGGAGGATTTATTTTCTATGTTCCTTCTCCTGGGAATGATTCATAGAAGACGGACACTCATGTCTTTATTCCTCTGTTCCAGGTGTCGGCTCTGGCTATAGCCAGTGGAAACGCGTTGCTGCTGAAGGGGGGAAGTGAAGCTTCAAACACCAATAAAATCCTCCACCAGCTCACTCAGGAAGCTCTCTCCATTCATGGAGTCACGGACGCCATTCAGCTGGTAATACTGACGGGGTTAAGGATGTTGTGAGCGGGTTGTTATCGCAGAATGGAAACCTTCCTCCGTGATAACAACCGGCTCACTGTACATTATCCCAACTATCACACAGCTTCTTACTGAGGAAATCTATCATTTGAAAACGATTCCTTTGGATTGTAAAAAAGTTCTTTAAATGAAGGTTGTTGTTAATAACGTTTAGCTGACCAGTTAAAAATGTCTCTCGTAGGTGAGCACACGTGAGGAAGTGGAGGATCTGTGCAGGCTGGACAAGCTGATCGACCTGATCATTCCACGCGGCTCGTCCCAGCTGGTCCGAAACATTCAGCGAGCGGCGAAGGGCATTCCTGTGCTCGGTCACAGCGAGGGCGTCTGCCACGTCTACATCGACCAAGACGCCAGCATAGACAAAGCCATCGATGTTGGTATGTGTTCATATGACGTGTTTCTGCTGTGCTTTGGTCGGTACTTTCCAACTTAAAGAAAAGAAATAATGTTTTTATTATTTGTATTGTTCGAGCACTCGCTGTCAAAGTGTCGTGGTTCTGAACTGTTCACGGTGACGTTAAACGTTAAAGCACAGGATGAATTTACGTCTAAGAGCATCCTGTGTCTTCTTTCAGTCAGAGACTCCAAGTGTGACTACCCCGCAGCCTGCAACGCCATGGAGACGCTGCTCATCCACAGAGATCTACTGAGAACTCCCATCTTTGACCAGCTCATCGACATGCTGAGAACAGAACATGTAAGAAACGCACCGTCACGTTACGCCACGCTGTCTCATGTGAAATAACAGCGTTTGGTTCAATAGGTGAAGCTAAAACCTTGGAGATACAATCTTCTGTTTTCTCTCTCAGGTGAAGATCCATGCAGGCCCAAAGTTTGCGTCCTATTTGACCTTCAGCCCGTCCGAGGTGATGTCTCTGAGGACCGAGTATGGAGACCTGGAGTGCTGCATCGAGGTGGTGGACAGCATGCAGGACGCCGTGGACCACATCCACAAATATGGCAGCTCCCACACTGACGTCATCGTCACGGAGAGTGAGGAGACGGCTGAGCAGTTCCTGCAGCAGGTGGACAGCGCCTGTGTTTTCTGGAACTCCAGCTCTCGCTTTGCAGATGGATACCGCTTCGGATTAGGTATGCACGGTGTCAGGCATTGCTGCTAATATACATCAGGAATCAGTCATTTTGCAACTCAGTCTTAAAAATTCAAATGGATCTACGGACCACTGTCTCGAGAAATGTGCCTTTGATTAATTTATTCTTTTGCAGGAGCTGAGGTTGGAATCAGCACGGCGAGAATACACGCCAGAGGTCCGGTGGGCTTGGAGGGGCTTCTGACCACCAAATGGGTCCTTCGAGGGGAGGGGCACACTGTGGCCGACTTCTCCGAGCAGGGCAGCATGAAATACCTTCATGAAAACATCCCCGTGCCTCAGGGGAGCTTCAGTTAAGACCCTAGCCCGAGAAACCCCATCAGGTGGGGAAATAACTGAGAACTACAGAGTTTGTTTTACGGTTTTTACGTGACAGTAGCACTTCAACGTCACAGCTGCTGCTACATTCATCACCTGTAAGAATCCACCTACCTGCATGGAGGACAGACGCTTCTGTTACCAGACGAGAAGTTCATGTCTCTGTGAACATGTGCGTAAACCTG
The DNA here is from genome assembly GCA_020745685.1 of Tautogolabrus adspersus. Classification (NCBI taxonomy): domain Eukaryota; kingdom Metazoa; phylum Chordata; class Actinopteri; order Labriformes; family Labridae; genus Tautogolabrus; species Tautogolabrus adspersus. Next base: position 1,195,481 of record CM036541.1, on the reverse strand, counting down.
GAACTCCGTTTTTTAAAGATTCATGCTAATTTGTGAGACAACGAGTGTGTGGTTGTTACAGGACTGAGTGAGGACAGAATTATGGAAACTAAAGACGATAAGTGTGTTCCATTATGTGTGTGTGAAAGTGTGACGTACAAAACATGAAGCGCTTTCTTCCCTAAGGTCATTTTTTATGGCAGCAGAAACCAGAACTGCCCGGCTGCGGTTTTCTAACTTATTTTTCTACATATAAAAAGTCTCCCTCCGTCTTTTTCTCATATACCGTAACGGTTGTTTGCAGGATCTTGGTTCAGTTACTTTTTTTGTTCCCTCTAATAAATAAATATACTGTACAGTTCTTTACCCACATGCTTTTTGTTTTCTGTCTGAGGTCACGGTGTACAATGTTTTTTTAGAGTAGAGGCACTTATATATCTAATAAAAATATATAAAATAAAATATGTCCTACCGTAAAGACTACGGCGCCCCTGAAGTGAACTGTCCCTGGAGGTGGTTAACATATAACGCAGCGCACATCCATTATTTTTAATGGTTTTAATTTTTAATTGCACTACTTTTTGTATATTTTTACAATAATGGGTAAAATATATAAAATGTAAATTAATTTAAATTTGTATTTTTGTTTTTTGGAAGGCATCTGGCGACCGACCTGTTGCAGGCTGGCACAAGTTAACATCTTGTGCTCATATCTGAATGTTTACAACATTGTATAAATGAGTTAGAGATTTTATTTCTTTACATGAAAAATATAAAGTTTTTGAATTTGTAAGACTTTCAAATCTCCCACTCGTCCTAAACGCAGCACGTGTGACGTAGTGCCGGTGGGCGGGGCTTGGCAGGAAGCTTCGTTAGCCCCGGACACCGGGCGAGCTGAGCTGTCAGGTCTGACTCCTCAGTGAAGATGGCAGGGAACAAGTCTTACACTATCGTGGAATATTTCGGAGGAGATGACGGTTATCGCTGCGGTTACTGTAAGAACCAGACCGGGAACTTTTCCCACGGTGAGTGTCTTCGTGTAGGTCCGCAGAAAACTAGCTAATCAGCGCTGCTTGGTCAGCTAGCGCATGCTAACGAGTTAGCTCCGCCTGCAAACTGAAAAGTGAGCAGTTTGTTTTAAAAAGAGCTTCCGCTAATGTTGACGCTATAAAATAATTATGTGAGTGAATTAAACTAAGATTAATCTGCCTTAACTTCACCGGAGAGACATTAATTCCACTTGATGTCACGTTAGCGTTAGCTTAGGTTAGGTTACCTAAGGCTATTATTAACTCTGCTGTTAGCCTTTAGCATCCTTTAGCTAGGACTCATCATTAGACACACACCGATAGTAAAATGATTCAGGACCATTCAACATGATTCATTTCTATTAATCATTCATACTGTTTTATATTGAAGCAAGGCTTATTAGCAGCTTAGCTCTACACTTTTACACCCTGTGTTAGCATGAAGCTAAGTCAGACAGAAAGCAGATCAGTGAACTCATCGCTCCTGTTTTGTTTTGTTGCTTTGGGACAGATTTGAGCAACTTTGGTTGCCAAGAGAGCCACACACATTTTAATCCCACTCCTTTAAAGTGTAAGACTCTCTCAATTAGACATTTAAAATAAGTTATATTTTAAAAAACAGCTTTCATCAGAATGAATTAATCCAACATTTAGATTTGTATACTCATATCTCCAATAAAACATGTTTAATAAGGCTTCTTAAAAGTACATTAGTCTTTTAGAAATAGATGTTTTTGTGTTTTAAAGTTCCAATCCGCAAGATATGAAGTGAATTTAATGATAACATGTGGCCCCCCGTTGCCAAGCCCTGATTTAGGAGCTGCTGAACTTAATACAGGTGTCATTGTTCAAAGTTTAAAGACAGAAATGCACAAACCTGTTTGTTCAGTCGGTTGGACTACAAATACCATAAATACTGTGAAAGGGGCTCAGTATGTTTTTGTTTGCTCGACAGCTGACTGAACACTTGATCTGGTTAGATGAACAGGTGTATCTTTGGGGACATATTCGCAGGTCAATCTCACAAATAGCAATCAAACTGACTTGTGATCCAATCTTTTCAAATATTTTGATACTTTTTTGATGCAATCTTTTAATGATCAGTACACAAAAGTACCAAAACAATAAAATACTACATCAGTTTCATACGACAGGTGGGCAGGAGACGAAGGAGTCCTTCTACAAATTGCAGGCAGACCTTGGGCTGAACAATAAGGAACAAAAATCATGTGTTGATATAAATCTTTATATTAAATTCTGCAAAGAAATAATAGAAACCAAACTGGCTTATAAGTCAAATCATCATGAGCCAAACGTCAAATGTCCCACATGCAGTTTCATTAACAGCCTGCTGCATGATGTCAACATGTCAACAAGTTCCTGCATAACAAAATACACACAGCGTGTGAGACTTCACTTTGGGCGGCTGTGGCTCAGTGGTAGAGTCGGTCGTCTCCTAACCGGAAGGTCGGGTCCCCAGCTCCTGCAGCCACATGCCCAACACCTAACCCAGCAGCGTGTGAATGTGTATGAATGGATGAGTTAATACTGATGGACTCTTTACTCAGCAGCCTCTACCATCAGTGAGTGAATGTGTATGAATGGATGAGTTAATACTGATGGACTCTTTACTCAGCAGCCTCTACCATCAGTGTGTGAATGTGTATGAATGGATGAGTTAATACTGATGGTCTCTTTACTCAGCAGCCTCTACCATCAGTGAGTGAATGTGTATGAATGGATGAGTTAATACTGATGGTCTCTTTACTCAGCAGCCTCTACCATCAGTGTGTGAATGTGTATGAATGGATGAGTTAATACTGATGGACTCTTTACTCAGCAGTCTCTACCATCAGTGAGTGAATGTGTATGAATGGATGAGTTAATACTGATGGTCTCTTTACTCAGCAGCCTCTACCATCAGTGAGTGAATGTGTATGAATGGATGAGTTAATACTGATGGACTCTTTACTCAGCAGCCTCTACCATCAGTGAGTGAATGTGTATGAATGGATGAGTTAATACTGATGGTCTCTTTACTCAGCAGCCTCTACCATCAGTGAGTGAATGTGTATGAATGGATGAGTTAATACTGATGGTCTCTTTACTCAGCAGCCTCTACCATCAGTGTGTGAATGTGTATGAATGGATGAGTTAATACTGATGGACTCTTTACTCAGCAGCCTCTACCATCAGTGAGTGAATGTGTATGAATGGATGAGTTAATACTGATGGTCTCTTTACTCAGCAGCCTCTACCATCAGTGTGTGAATGTGTATGAATGGATGAGTTAATACTGATGGACTCTTTACTCAGCAGCCTCTACCATCAGTGTGTGAATGTGTATGAATGGATGAGTTAATACTGATGGACTCTTTACTCAGCAGCCTCTACCATCAGTGTGTGAATGTGTATGAATGGATGAGTTAATACTGATGGACTCTTTACTCAGCAGCCTCTACCATCAGTGAGTGAATGTGTATGAATGGATGAGTTAATACTGATGGTCTCTTTACTCAGCAGTCTCTACCATCAGGGTGAGTAGGGACACTGGACCGGTATCCTAGTGGTTTTACAAGAATCATATCAAAAGCTCTTTTCAGAATGCTTTTTTCACAAAGTGTTGTAACTAAGCTCAGCCGTCATCACGTCTTTGTACGTTCATATTGATTCTGTGACGCGTAATATTGTCTGTGAATTTACCTTACGCTTCATCGTTGTTGATGTTTGTCGTTGCTGTTACTACCTCTGAAGACGGTACAGAGGGAGGGTCACTTCGCCCCCCCATTACACCTCCACGACATTCAGACTGAAGGAGAAACGTCACAGGAGCGTAAATATTACGGCTTGAGACGGCGGTCTGAACAGGTCAAGTTTAAACTTCTGGTATCGTGACATTTAAGTATAAAGACAGTAGGGTGCATCTCTTGATCCCCTGATGATTCTGAGTGTTGTTCTACAGCGACATAAACATGAGACTGAATCTAACACAGAAGTCACGACAACATGCTCTAAGAGGCCGAGTGTTTACTGTGTACTCTGTGATCTTTACTTTAATGAGACGAGAAACCACTCTGCACACCTGCACGGGGCTGTCAGGAAACCAGAAGTTTAAACTTTGATCTGACTCTAGTAAAAACCTAAAGATGCTGCTGCCTGATGTGACAGAAATAGAAGTCCTACATAAACACTATCGAGGTCATTTCTTGTTTATGATGACCAAAGTGTCAATCCCAAAACGTTGCCGATGTTTGTGTGCACTTTAGACGATGTGCAGGAGTCTGTCTGCAGTCTTTGATGGATTCATTCCTCTCCTTCACACCTGTCTAATGAAACAGATGTAGTTTTATAACTGCAGGACTTTTTGATCCTGTCGATGTTTAAAATCACAGAGATGAGGTCGTTTAAAAAACACCAGGTATCTAAACGTTTGACAATCCTTTCTCTCCTTCTTGAACTGTGATGGCGGCCTAAACAAACGTCATAATGAACCTTGAATTAGTTTGTGCATCGAAATCGATAATGTAAAAAAAACAAGGACACAAAAGCGATCCTGGATCACTCATTTTCTTCTGCTCGTTTGTGTATTTCTCCTGATTCAGGGTCAGTACGAGTCTGTCATTTAAAGTCAATGAAGGTCATGTGACTGCCGTAAGAAGTTCTGTTTTGATGCTGAGTTATAAAAAAATCTGTGTAGGACGATCGGCAGGGATTTTCTGTGTGAGACAGATTGGTGTCATTAAGAGGAGGTGAGCAGGGGCCAGACAGGTTGACTATAATTAGGGTTTACGGCACTTCCTAAAGCGCAGCCAGCGAGTGATTGGGCTCAGAGTCTGCAGACGAGAGCCGTCCACTACACTAAGTTAGGAGAGGTAATCTGTTACATCATGTGGGCATGCTGGATTCTATCGAGGGAGGACGACGTTGTTATTCTTGTTGGTGTAAAAAAGGACTACGTCTTAAAAAGAGCAGCAGATTTACAAATATAGAAATGAACCCAATGATCGCTGCATTCAGAACCAGCTAGAAACTTCAGACTGCAGCCCGTGTAGAAGAAGAAACATAAACAGCCAACAGATAAAATCATCCTCTCTCCCCCCGGGTCTCTGTCACACCTGAGTGAGGCTGACAGGTGGATCAGGTGTGAGCGATGTAAAGGCTTCCTGTACACTGATGGCAGCAGCTGTTGCTTCATGTGTACTTCTACATGACTCTGTCTCGATCTTTTTTTTTAAATATTTTTTTTTTTATATACTAATCCCCCCTGAGGGGAAATTCTGGTTCGCACTCTGTTATTTTTAGAGACATGCTTCTCACACACACAGGCCTGAATCACACACATGCACAACGAGACCTGTGGACATGCATTAATGGAGAGATGTCAGAGTGCGGTGGCAGCCCACAGGAGGCGCCCCCTGAGCTTGTGGGGGTTCGGTGCCTTGCTCAAGGGCACCTCGGCACCTCTCCAGCTACCAGACCAACTTCCATATTTTTGGTCCGCATCGGGACTTGAACCGGCGACCCTCCGGTTCCCAACCCAAGTCCCTACGGACTGAGCTACTGCCGCCCTGTAGCTGAGATTCAACTTTATTGTCATTACACATATACAAGTATAGGAGCAACGAAATGAGGTTTGGCATCTCACCAGAAGTGCAATAAGCAGATAGTGCTGTGCTATGTACAAAAGTAATTACAGAATTTACGGGGGGGGGGGGGTCAGCGGGGTGCAGAGTTCGGAAGGGAGACAGAGTTCAGGGTTGGGAGGCAGAGTTCAGTAGAGAGACAGCTCTGGGGAAAAAGCTGTTCTTCAGTCTGCTGGTTCTGGTCCGGAGGCTTCTGAAGCGCCTACCGGAGGGCAAGAGGACAAACAGTCTGTGGGCAGGGTGGGAGGAGTCAGACCGATATGTTTAAAATAATCATTTAGCTGATTGCAGATGTTTTTCTTCAATGTTATTTATTTATTTTTTATTTATTTTTATTTTACAGGGACAGTGCATATTAATAAACATTTCTTTAAATATTCCAGAGTTAGCCAAAAGGCTAATTTTCATCCGTTGTCCCTGACCAGATTTTATAAAAGGCTCCCTTAGCCAGCTCTGCATCGGTCTGTAAACCTTTCTGCGTTCTAACCTCTCTCCATTTTTCAAAAGCATCTCCAATATTGATCCTAGTTTGAGCACGTTTCTGCTCGTGGAGCTTATTAGAAACATGCAGAGGCTTTTTAGGTCGGGTACAATCACTTCTATCTGAACCAGTTCTCTTGCCCGCTTCCATCGCTGCAACACCTGTTGGTTTGACCTGATAACTGCTCTCATATCTGGCAAACCGAGGGGCGTCCAAAACGGCCGTGTGGGGGTGTCTTAAAACCGCCTACCTTCTCTGGTCCAAACAAATCCAGACCATTCAGGACCAGAATCTAAAGTTAGAAGGAGGACATACTGGCTGCTGCATTGTTGTCAGAGAAGCCAGCACTTCAACATAGCATGTTTCCTTAATGTCTGATCATAGAGGAAGCTCACTTTATCATCTCACTCTCTACACATCTCACTGATTGGACCTTTAAAGCATTTTTAATTTTCCAACCTAACTGCATGAAGAACCAATCAGAGAAAAGATCATCCCCTGCCTGTCTGTTATAAAATGTTAAGTTAGAATGATTTCAGTTTCTTTAAATATTATCCAAACTTCAGTTAGCTTCGGTCAGCTTCAGTTAGCTTCGGTTAGCTTCAGTTAGCTTCATGTTAGCTTCGGTTAGCTTCAGTTAGCTTCGGTTAGCTTCGGTTAGCTTCTGTTAGCTTCGGTTAGCTTCAGTTAGCTTCGGTTAGCTTCGGTTAACAATAATAATAATAATAATACATTTTATTTAAAGGCGCCTTTCAAAACACTCAAGGTCACCTAACCTTGAGTGACGGTTAGCTTCAGTTAGCTTCGGTTAGCTTCAGTTAGCTTCAGTTAGCTTCGGTTAGCTTCATTTAGCTTCGGTTAGCTTCAGTTAGCTCTGCCACACAAACAGCATCTTTAAGGTTGTGTATTTACAGGAACAGTTCAAAAGAACTGAGCAGCTCATTAAGATCACAAGAAGAAGAAACCAGGGAGTCGACAGAGTTTATTTTCTCATACTGTGGAGGGATTTGAATGACTCTGTCTCGATCTTTTTATGCAGCCTGTTCATATTTGTCTGACATAAGAACCATGGTTAGACGCCGTTGATGTTTTCTGCTGGAGTGAGGAAAGTTTGCCCCAAAGCTGACAGCTGTATGTCCACTGTCCACCTTAAAGAGAAGTGATGTATTCAGCGCTGGCTGTGAGTACAAACTGAGATGTTACTGGAGAGGGTTCAGTTTGAGAGAGGCGTGCGTGTTTCCTCGTCGCTCTCTTGGACTGCTCAGTGTGTCTCTGCAGACTCTGACTAAACACGGATGCTCTCCTGGGACACACTGATTCATTCTCTGGTGCAAACTTGTGAACCAGTGTGCCGAGAATTCCCTTGGTTGGTCTGGATGTAAACTGATACTGGCCATGCTGGAGAGGTTGAGTTTGTGTGTGTGTTTGTGTTTAAACTGTATGTGGCTGCAGAGCAGAAGGTCAGGAGTTGAACGTTGCAGCTCAGATCTCAGTTCTGGGAAGGAGGATCGTAGTTGATGTGGAGACAAATAATGAATGTGTATGTTGTTGTTGGGGGTTTAAAGAACTGTGGGAACGGACTTCAAGGGTCAAAACTGAAACTGAGACGAGACACTGAGAGCAGCTTCTTCACACAAACCTCCAGATACACAACACATCCCATTTCTTTATTTATTTATTCTTATTGAGTTTTACATTTCAAAAAGACAAAAACAATGAAAACAACACAAAACACTGAAACAAAAAACCCAAACTATCACATGCTGATAAGAATGTGTGCATAGACATTCTGAATAGGTATTACAAAGAAAAAGGTCTATTATTAAGTTTCTATCATTGAGTTTGGAAAGGCTTGAGGTTCATGTCTTTGTGTTTCTGATAAAGTTTCCTTCACAGACGATGCTCTGGTGGTGTTTGAATGATGTTTATGTTTATAAAGTCAAACGTAAAATGATCTGAAATGGAAAAGGAAGAATGTGCGACATGTTCCACATCAAAATCTCAGACATCAAGTCTCTCCTGTGTAAATGTGTCTCTGAGTCATGACTGTCTACAATGAGTGAGAAGCTCGAGTCCCGCTGGCTGTGTTGTTGTCAGAGCCGTGTTTACATGGACGGGACGGCCGGCTCCTCCCCTTGTGTATAAAAGCTGTTTTAGTCAAGAACTAGAGAGAAGAAGAAGAACATACTCACTGATTATTTGGATGTCACGTAAGAGTTTTTAGATCACGCTCATTCTGTGTCAGTTTACATGCAATGTGAAGCTACAAGCTAACTAAAGAGCGCTAACATTAGCATGCTAACACAACAATGCAGGACACAGGTGATTGCAGCTCGAGTCGAGGACAAGTTTGTCAGCCGCTTGTGCTTAATGGTGCTTAATTATGGTGCGTTCTAATCTATTACTCCTTCGTGGGAACGGCGTTGGAGGTGTGTCTCTGGAGGAGAGCGGAGCTTCAGGATGGAGGAGGTGTGGCCGAACAGAAGTTTGTTTTGGTTTCATGCTGGAGCTTAAGAGTAACATCTACTGGATCTTAACGTCGAACATTCTTCCTTCAGTGTTTGACAGTTTGGATGTTCCGTCTGTTTTCAGGGATGTGGACTCACACCATGACTGTGCAGGATTACCAAGACCTGATCGACCGAGGATGGAGGAGGTGAGAAGCGTCCTTAAACTCCCTCATACAGAATCACACTATGAATAAAGAACCATAAATAATGTTTTCAATACTTCAGATCTTTGGTTTAATGTGTTCTTGTGAAGGTTATGAATGTTTGTATTTGCTTTGCAGAAGTGGGAAATACGTCTACAAGCCCATCATGAACAAAACGTGCTGCCCACAGTACACCATCAGGTAATCCACCAATCACAAGTCTAGCTCAGAGAACTGATGAGACCACAACACACAAAGGAGGGTGCACGATGGATTTATGGAAGTGTTAGAATTACGCCTAAATATTTATGAAGCAGCAGAAATCTGTACAAAGATACTTCATGTTTTCTCTGTTCAGATGTCACGTGCTGAAGTTTCAGCCTTCCAAATCCCACAAGAAAGTCCTGAAGAAAATGAGCAAATTCATCTCTAAAGGAGAGTTACCCAAAGGACAGGAAGATGGTGAGTGTATTTATTTCCCTGTTAATAAAGTTATGAAGGCATGTGTGTCGTCTATGTTATCTGTCTACGGGGATCGATAGAGGAAAAAACAGACAGCAGCTTGTTGTACTATCAGGAAACATTACAGATGATGTATTGATGTTTCTTTGTCTGCCTGTATTTACATTTATTCAAAAACACAAAACAGCTTTGACAGTTTCAAACAGATATGATGATTTCAGTCGTTGATGTTTTAACCTCATCGCAGGTTTCAGCATCGTTAGAGGCCGTGACATGTAACTTGTAACATCTGTTTCTTCAGTGTTGGTGCTGTGCAGCAGATTGTGTGGTGAAACTAACGCTGAGGTTTGTGCCTCGCAGGTGAGCCGATGGACTCTGTGTGTGAAGACGCCGGTCCACGGAAGCCCGTTAAAATCTGTCACTCGGAGCTGAAGTGTGCCGCCGTCACAGACCTTCAGAAGGAAGCCGCAGAGTGTCCGACGATCACAGACGCTCAGAAGAAGGATGAGGCTGACGCTGCACCGACCGGCTCAGAGACATCCAGAAAGGATCCGGTGTGTGTACCTGATGGACGAACGACAGCTGCAGCTCCTAAACCAGGTGAGACGTCTGAGAAGCTGTTCAAACGTCTGCTTCACGCATCAAAATAAGTCTGGCTGTCTTTGATGGCTCTTGCTGTGTTTGGAATATGTTTTAGGGCTAATTTCCACATAGTCAGTGCGCGCTGCGTTCTGTCTGACTGTGCACGCCCTGATCTGGGTCTGTTTCTGTAGCGTGAGCGCAGCCATGAGCAGCTGTACACACATCACAGAAGAACTACAAGATCACGCAGGAATAAAGAGAACAACGTGTAAACGACATGTTGCTTTGTCTTTCTGAGGATGATTTGTTGTTCATTCTGCGCCTGTTTGAAACTGAGCGGAGCGAAGTGGTGCTGGCACGCTCTGGACAAGGACCACAGCGTATGCATAGACCAGAGAAAGAGCGGACAGTGCCTTAGTGAGCGGCGTTGATGGACCGCGGCTGCAGAAACATCTGGATGTAGACGTTTAAAAGTGTTTCTTGTTATCGTAATCTCTAATATGTTCGTTGGTTCATTGGCGGCTTTAGTGTATGAAGCTGCTGCCTCTCTTAGCCGTGACTGTCCTTTCTACAAGTCTTTTATTAAAAACAGCTGCAGGTGAGGCAGCTTTAAAGTAGTGAATGTAGCTTTAAGGACAGTTAACGACATCAATCTATTGAACCACTGATTCTTTGGTGTTGTGGAGAATATTAAAGCAGCGTTGCTGACCACAGTGTGTCAGTGTTTACTGTGTGCAGCAGCTTCTCTCTGGATGAGGCTGTTTCTGTTCTCTGGAGCGTGTCTGCTCTGAGCTCATCCGTCTTCTTCTCCCCTTCAGTGTGCAGAGCAGGAAATCCTCACAGTAATGAAGAAACAACACTCACAGGGAAGAGATAATAAACTCCTGTTAGACACAGGAAGCAGCACTTTAACGACTTATCAAGTTTGAGAGCTCCACTAATATTTAACGAGAACAGGATCCACAGAACTAACCGCTCCAGAGACGAGCACGACAGCTTGGTTTCAGCCTTTCTCCTCATCCCGACGAACAGCGAGGGAGAGAACTACGGTTTGGTGTTGATGCAGCATGATACAAACAAACTTAAAGAGAGAGGTAACAGAGGCGAGCGAAGAGGAAGCACCGAGGATTTACAGTTTACTGGTTCTCCACTCCCCCCTCGTTCACCTCCAACAGAAAACACCTGGACAGATCTTTTCCATCACAAACACCTGGACAGATCTTTTCCATCACAAACACCTGGACAGATCTTTTCTAACACAAACACCTGGACAGATCTTTTCTAACACAAACACCTGGACAGATCTTTTCCATCACAAACACCTGGACAGATCTTTTCCATCACAAACACCTGGACAGATCTTTTCTAACACAAACACCTGGACAGATCTTTTCCATCACAAACACCTGGACAGATCTTTTCTAACACAAACACCTGGACAGATCTTTTCTAACACAAACACCTGGACAGATCTTTTCCATCACAAACACCTGGACAGATCTTTTCCATTACAAACACCTGGACAGATCTTTTCTAACACAAACACCTGGACAGATCTTTTCCATCACAAACACCTGGACAGATCTTTTCCATCACAAACACCTGGACAGATCTTTTCCATCACAAACACCTGGACAGATCTTTTCTAACAGAAGTCTGTACTATTCGGCTCAATCATTTGTAGTGAATGTGTTCGGACTCTTAACGCATGTTTTGATAGATTTTTGCAAAATGAGTGACAGGATATAATCTTAGAATATACATATCCTACACTCATACCTGTGCCCTTCTTTTTTGAAAACAATGGAGTCGCCCCCTGGTGGCCTTTAGAAGGAATGCAGATTTAAAACACTTCACTTGGCTTTACTTTTGAGACCAGGAGGCTATGACCTCTCCTTTTATAGAGTTGCTAGGATAAACACCGTTTCCTGGAAAGTATCCTGTAGCAGCTGATGGTGTTCATTAAAGTTGTTGCATGATGGCAGAGAGCCCAGATGTGTGAGTAGTAAAAAGTAGGAGGCAGTAAAGTCAGAGTGTGTTTAAAGTCTCAGTGAAGAGAAAGAGACACACACAGTCTGCTTATCACTATGATTTAATAACAGCTTCCTCTGTCCACACAATACACCTCGTGTCCCTACAGGTTTACATGCAGGACAGCAGCACACTTCTGCAGGTTGTGTGTTTGTGTGTGTGTGTGTTTTAAAAAACAGGAAAGGAGAGTGTCGTAGTTTTTATGAAGTGTTAACTGCAGGAGTGGAAACATATGTTGTCCACAGGAACCAATCACCAATCTGTCAGACTTTATCTTCACTGAGGCTCCATGTGCTGTCCTCAAGAGTACCTGTGTGTGTGTGTGTGTGTGTGTGTGTGTGTGTGTGTGTGTGTGTGTGTGTGCGAGTGTGCGAGAGAGAGACACAGTGTGTGTGTGAGAAAGTGTGTGTGTGAGAGAGAGAGAGAGAGAGAGAGAAAGTGTGTGTGTGTGTGTGAGAGAGAAAGTGTCTGTGTGTGTGTGAGAGAGAAAGTGTGTGTGAGAGAGAGAGAAAGTGTGTGTGAGAGAGAGAAAGTGTCTGTGTGTGTGTGAGAGAGAAAGTGTGTGTGAGAGAGAGAGAAAGTGTGTGTGTGAGAGAGAAAGTGTGTGTGTGAGAGAAAGTGTGTGTGAGAGAGAGAGAGAGAAAGTGTGTGTGTGTGAGAGAGAGAGAGAGAAAGTGTCTGTGTGAGAGAGAGAGAGAGAAAGTGTGTGTGTGAGAGAGAGAGAGAAAGTGTGTGTGTGTGTGTGAGAGAGAGAGAAAGTGTGTGTGTGAGATAGAGAGAGAAAGTGTGTGTGTGTGTGTGTGTGAGAGAGAGAGAGAGAGAGACGTCGGGTTTTCTTTTTGGGCCTTTTTGCCTTTTATTGGATCAGACAACAGAAGAGAGACAGGAAGTGTTGGTAGGAGAGAGAGGGAGAATGATGTGCAGCAAAGGGCAGAGGTCGGATTCGAACCCACAGCCGCTGCCTTGAGCACTATAGCATTCCACGTCTAATCTGCCTCTGATACATTTTCTTTGTGGATTAACTTGAATAAATTCAAATGTTTAGCCGACATAGTGATTTAAAAGACACTTGATGGTCACTATCGAGGAAGGCGGAAGTGCCAGTGAAAGGTTGTGGGCGCTGCCAACTCAGATTCTAAAAACAAAATGTATCTCAAAGGACAATTTATTTATTTATTGTTTTAAGGTTTATTTTGGGGCTTTTTATGCCTTCATTGTTGAGATAGGACAGTGAGAGAGAAAGTGGGGAATGCCCGCCCCCCTAATATAATGGTATGGGAAACACTGAACTGATATCCAAGTCTCAAAAACACCATCATGGTCAGGGTCTACTTTAAGTCCCGCCTCCGCATTATCCCCGTTATCAGTTTAATACAAATCACTGAATAACCTAAAATGTCCTGCTTTGGTCAGATTGGCTCCTCACAGGATGAACGCTGCCTCTTCTGGTAGAAAAAGGATCTTAAATCCTTCAGCTGCGGCTCGACGCTGCCAGTGAACCTCCCCCTCTCATCCTCCTCCTCCTCCCACTGTAGGACCCCCCCTCTTCTGACGTAGACTCAGGGAAAGTAAAGAAAGTGAGCTGATGGTGGCGGCTGGCAATAGGACGAGCAGGAAATGGTTCTCGTTTCCTTATTGCTCCAAACAGGATGTGGGCGTGTAAACTGTTGACATGGGATGCCCGGAGAGCTGCAGGGCTTGGCAGGAGCTGAGGAGGGGGAGGAGGAGGGGGACAGAGAGAGGGAAACAGGGATTCAGGAGAGATTCAGTTGCTTCAGAGATTGTTCTCATTCGTCTCCTTTTAGAGAAAAAAAGAGGAAGTACGAGTTTGCTCTGTGAGGAATAAACGTGACGTGCAGAGCTGCTCACAAAGAAGACATCGACAGTTTTACTTTCAAAGCTTTTAAAAGTCCTGAACTCGTTAAAACTCTCCATGTTATTCAGGTAAAGTCAGTGGATTTAGTTTAGTGCATTATAAGCTACAGTAAAACAGCAGAACAGTTTTCTGAAGCTCTGATGTTTGACTGTGTTCATGACCTTACGATTCTCGATTTCAAATGACTTAGAACCAATTTTTTGCTTACCTGACTGTTGGCGTGGTCTGTGCAGCGCAGTGTGCAGCGGTCCAACAGCTGATAGATTAATAGATACTATGCATGTAACAGGCTGCCGCTCCGCTGGCGCCATCATGAAGGCACCTGCTTTGAAATGGTCCGACAAGCTTAAAACTTTGGTCTTACGACTTCACACCCTCAGGTGTGCTGCGCACATGGGGCACAGTGTGAGCTCTCAGGCCACTTTCAGGTTCGGGTCCTACAGTGTAAGCACATAGATAGTGGGCTGTGGTTGTAAACATTTCGGTTGTACAGTATGAGCCGACATTCAACAACAACTTATACAATTATTCAGAGTATGCACGACTTCTTTTACATTTCTCTCCCGGTGTTATCTTGAAATGTGGTGAAAATGTTCCGCCATGTCATTAGCATGAGAAAGGTTCAGGAAGAATCTGAAAGTAACCAGTTTCTCACTTCTCTGTGGTGCAGGAACGGGCGCTGACACCAGCAGGCCGCCGTGTCGGAAGGCCAAAGACCTGCGGAAGGAGCGCCGTCTTCAGAAAGAGCAGACGAGACAACACGCGGATGGAGCCTCAACCACACCCACCACCCCCACCGGCCCCACCCAGACCAACCAACCCAAACCTCTGGAAGATTTCATGAACGAGTCGTTGCCTGAGAACTCCTCTCATGGCCTCGAGGTAAGCAGAAATACAGACGAGGGTCTTTTGTCTCTCTCTCTGTTTGTGTGACTTGGACGACCGTTAGCCTGTTGTGATGATTCCAGACATCATTTAGAGTCTTTGTTTTTGGTGGAGTTTCTGTCTCCGCAATGTTTGGATTCAGTCAGCTTAAAAAAGAGATTTCACGGGGCCCTCTTCCAGTGACTTCACCGTGTGTTTACGTGTGCGGGGAGCCGATATGTGGCCACAGCAGAGTGGAAAAACCATCGCTTCCCAGTTTGAGTTCAACCAAACGACAGGCACACCGCACAAACCGGGTCATGTTACCCCGCTGATGACATGAAAACCACAGCTCCCAGCTCTGCCGGGATGAGACAACATGGAAATGAAGCTTTTGGCGGGAGGAGGAGGAGTGGCGAGGGGGGGGGGGATTATGAAGAAAGATTTCTGAGGTTTAGCTGAGGTTGGTCGAGTGACGTCATCGTTGGTCTTTACCAAGATTTGAGCCAGATGCAGCGATGAACCTCGGCCGTGTTTGTCACTTATCTACAAACCCCTCAAGACCAGAACAGCAAGACCCCCCCCACCCCACCCCCCACCCCCCTCAGTCTGCTTTTACAATTGGATTCATTAGTGTCCCTGCAATTATCGACCAATTTCACTAAGTGGGCATGAACGCAAGGGTGTCCTCTGCAAAGGAAGGTTAATCATATCTTTACAAGGCGAATAATCGAAGCTGTTTATCACGTGTTGCAGTTTGGATGATAAAAAACAGTTCAGTGATTTCATCCTGACTCTCTCTCTCTCGCTGTGACCGACTGAGCTGCAGACTTTAAGAGTTTCTCACAGAAGAAGAAGAAGAAGATGGCGATGTTTTACACTGCAGCATCTAAATTGAGTCCATCTGTAAAAGATGACACGCTTCTTCTGTGCAGGTCACGTAGGATATTATTCAAAATAAACATTAACAGGAAATGGAAACAGAGACATTTACATCCTCTGAACCTGCTCTGCAGCAGGAGATCTTTGACCTCTTAAAGAACTCAAATGCATTTTGCAGAGATTAATAACACCGACAGATGAAACTAGTGTCAGTGTAAAGTCTGTTAATTAGCTCCGTTTGCTATTTGGGCCTTAGATTCCTCTGTGGTGCCAACATCCACCACCAGGGGTCAGTGTGAGACCGTGACTCGGAGCCCCTCAGGAGAGTGTGGAGCTGTTTTATTTCCAGCTTTCCCTCTCTGTCTTCACACGTTTCATACTTTTCAGAGTGTGTTTCTCTTTTTGTGAACATGAAACGATCCAGCAGCGAGTCGTCTCAGCTCTTATATATCTTTTTTATAACGCTCTACTGTAAAGTCTGAGAGGTCCAGGTTTAGATCAACACATCAAGCCTCTGCAGACTTTTTAATTAAGAAGAACAAAAGCCATCATGAGGCTCTATTCTAACAGGGGTCACGGAGAGGTCACGTGTCAGACTGCGGGGGTTAAATTTCAGGACTGTGATGAGGATTTTTAAAACTTCATTTCCATGCTGTCTTCATCTGCTGCACTGTTGGTTCACCAAAATGATTCCAGCCTATGAAAATATATCTTCAGATTGAAAATGAAAAAGAGTGGCCCTTTATAAAAAGAGGCCCAGCATGTCTGTTTGAATAAAGGATTCAGATGCCAAGTGGTCATATGAGAGAAAGCCACCGAGGTCCAACTCAAACAAACCGCGGGTTCAGCTCCTCGGTCCTGTTCGTGCGTCCGTCCAGAGGATTCTTCTGGCTCCGCCTTTGCAGCCAACAAAAGCTTCACAACGTACGGACGGTTAATTAAAAGAGGCCCGGGGATGAGGAGGTCGGAGTCTTCTTTTAGTTTGTGTGAAATCAGCAACAAGCAGACTCCGACATCTTCTGTCCTCAGCCTCTCCGTCACAGTTTGATTTAAAGCTCTGCAAACATTCCCCGCGAAGTTTGCAGCTTAAACATCTGCATATGGATTGATTGATCTATAATGGACACGGCAGGTCATCATGACGCAGTAAGAACATTAAAGTTGGAGTCAGTAGAAATGTTCGTGTACACAACATTCAAACGTGGCCCCTCCTCCTGGGCTCATCGCCCCCAGAAGCTCTCACTCACTGCAGGACGTAGTGTGTTCGTTTAGTGCTGTAGCTACACTGCAAGCTAACGCACGCTAGCACAAGCTAACCACCGGTTTTTGTCACCTGCCTGTCCAACAGGAAGCAGACCAACTCCACGTCCACGGGTAAAAGACAACACAAGGTTCACCCTCGTTTTAGAACGAGCTTTATCCGCTTGTTGTTTCACCTCACTGTGATTATATTTTCTCTTCTTTGCCGCTACGTCCACGTCCGTCATATTCACCGGTTTGAATCTTATCAAATCACTGAATTGTATCCACTCCTAAACTCACCTGCTGCGCTGTCATTGGCTGGAGGAAACACACCAGCTCCGCCCAGAAACGTCCCAAGTCAACCAGAACAAACCAGAACAGTAAGATCCAGTCAGAGGACAGGGTCTCTGCAGACACAGTCACCAGCACACATGTACGGAGGCCCAGAAGGGACGATGGAGCAGCTTGCTTTAGGAGAAGTCTGTATTTTATTTTGTAGGAAGAAGCTGCTGACTCCATCTTTAAGAAACTATTAAAGAGCAAATAAAAGAGAAAGAAAGCCTGATTTCTTTATCTCATTCAGACATGAAAATAATCTCTGCTCTGTGTTTGAAAGAAAAACCTTTAAATGTGACGTGACGTGGTGAAGCGCTGGAAGTGGGCTCCTGTATGTTCATTACATCATAGTAAAGAGGTCAAAGGTCGGCTCATGCTGTACAACTGAAATGTTTATGAATTCTGTCTGATGTCTGTAACATTTTCCATTCTTTGTAACACCTCCCTTTTGAGAGTGACAAACACACCCTCTTTGTTTCGGGGAGATCCGGATGATTCTGAGTTCAGCTCAGACCTTTACTGACCCTGGACGGAACTTTGATTTACAGCAGTCGGTAAAAACACAACAAATAAAAAGTCTGAGTGCAACGGTCCTATGTCTTTGTATTTGTTGTGTTTTAAGTAGGAAGAAAAATAAGAAACATTTCAAATCAGAACAGTCAAACCGCGATTAATCCCATTTTTAATCGTGTTTGAAATTCCTTCATCTATCATTTGAAACTGCCCGTGTCCACCTGGCTCTTTTTTCTGAGCGCCAGCTTTTTTCTATTGTTGTCAACGAGCAGAGAGCGTTCCCAGCAGAAAGCGGCCGCCGAGAAAAAGCACAGCGCACAGCGTCTTTTTTTTCTGGGCGCTCAAGTTGAAAATCGTTCAACTTTTCAGAAAGGCGCTGTTGACTCGCTCTTTTCCAAATGTATGATATTCCCCGTAGTTTTGCCTCCTACAGATCGTGTCTTGTACCCACATCGTCCTCGCTCCGCGTCTGACCAAGAAATAAACGATCTCAAATATAAAACATGCAGTAAAAAGTAACGGAGCAGTGTCCGTCATACAGCGGCCGTTGTCAACAGACTGTTGTCATAGAGACAGGACGGACGTGCAGCGCTTTTCTTCTCAGCGCTTCATGCAAGATCTCCAGAGCGCACAGCCAGAACTTTTCTGCTCGTAAAAAACGCTAGGTGGAGACGGGGCCTTCAGCCACTGGTACTTTACTTCCAGTTTAGATTTTTATTTAAAAGACAGCTTTTATTTTGAAAGAAAATGGAGAAACTTGCGGTAGATCACATGTCAAAGCGACCTCTAAGCGAAGCATTCAAAGACGCAGTAGTGTCGTTTTTCCTATCACTCCCGTTTGTTTATCTGATACAGCAGGAAGACTACGGTGGGCTAAAAGGGACAAGTTAGAACTCTATTCATGCAATAAGAATGAATGTCCTGGTTATCCCGCTTACGCTGACGCTCACGTGTGTGAGCCGACAGGAGAGGGTGTGTTTGTCCTCGCTCCTCTCACTCCTCTCACCTTTCTTCTCTCTTTGATTTGTGAGAGTTTCTCTTTTAAAGGATTTTAACCATCACTTATTTTATACTCTTTGATCCGTTTGTTGATGTTAACCTTTTTTCTGCACGTTATTCTTTTTGAAGGTGAGGCTAGTGCGCTCCAATCCCCCTAGCCCGCAGTTCAAAGCCTCTTTCGACGCCTCCTACCAGGTGTACAAAGTCTACCAGATGGCCATTCACAAGGACCCTCCTGACAAACCCTCCGAGAGCCAGGTCAGAGGGTGGGGGGCTTTAGGTCAACCTGCTCACGGGTACCCGGGCAGGGAGGGAGGGGGGAGTGGTGGACAGGTCCGGGTACCTACAGAGGCATCAAAGGGAACTCATCCTGCTGCTCTTAGGAATGGATCTTTTATTTAAAGAATTCCTGTCTCTGTTTCTTAGTTTTAATCTTAAATTTACTCATAAAAACACTTTCTGGAAATCCAACGCAGCAGGAGGGAAAAATCCAAAATGTCTGCATGAATGGAAAGAAGTGAATGAAGGTGTGTGTCTTAAAGAGAGAGAGAGGGAGAGAGAGGGAGAGAGAGGGAGAGAGAGGAAGAGAGGGGGAGGAAAGGGAGGGGGAGATGTTTCCATCCGCCGTGGTTGAGAGCAGTGTTTCTCCAGGTGTCTGACTTGGCCCTCAGTCGGGTCGTTAGTCTTGAGTTGTGTCAGTTTTGTTTGCGGTGCAGCTCAACCTTCACACATTCACCCTGTGTGCCCCCCCCCCCCCCAAACCACCTTGCAGCCTGTTTGTTAAGAGGCGTCTGTTAGAAAAGTCTCGCTGGGAGGCAAAGTTTTGAATTCTAAGCGCTGATTAAGGTTGTCCTTTAAAAAACGACTTCTCCTGCTCACTGTCTAGATTTCACAAAAACATTAGAAACTTTTTGGTACCCAAACGTTTGGACCTCGTGCAGGCGTTTGTGTGCAGCTGTTGATGATTGAAAACAAGGACTTCCCCGATATTGATGCCTCAGACTTCTATTTTTGTTACCTGTCTCCAAACAGGTACCGATTTTAGTTTAAGTTTAAAATTCTGACACCGTGAAGACCCTGTTGCTGATACTTCTTAGAAGATCTTTAAATCCCCCCCCGCGATCCGTGGTCGAAGCTTGGCAGTGCACTAGCCTCATCCTCAAGTTGCTCGCCATCTTTTTATTCTGAAAGCACGACTTCAGTCGCCTATAATCCCAGTGTCTTGCATTCACGTGTGCAGCCATCTGATAAAAGCAGTGAATCAGTGTGTAAACTGGAAGCAGCCGTGCTGTGTTAGCATGTTGCCCCGAGGACTGTAGGAGACTGAAGTGAACCCTGACATGCAGAGCTCTTGTATAACTCTGTTTACAACCTCTGTTGTTGGATCCTGCGCTCTGCGTTCCTGCACAGCTTCTTTTTTCAAACCTTTTCTGACTCCTCCACCTCCTTGTTTTAATGTCATCCTTTTAAAATCCCCCTCCCCACCTTATCGCCCCCCCTCCCTCCCTCCACACCCTCTGTTGTTGAAGGTGAGGCTAGTGCCGGTCAGCTTTGAGGACCCTCAGTTCACGGCGTCCTATGAGCAGTCGGCGGCGCTGTACGCCTGCTACCAGATGTCGATTCATGGCGATGATCCCAGCGAGTGTAGTGAGAGCGAGGTACTGCATGATTCTTCTACTGCACCTTCTCTGGGGGGGGCACACTGCACATGCTCAGTGTGACTTTAACTCAGATTTTTAATTCTATTGTTATCGAGACAACATTTCCCAACATGCCGTTATTTATTGATTTCTTGTTTTGTTCTCTCTCTTGTAAACAAACACTGTGAAAGTCAAACAGGTAAAACATTATGAGATGCTGTTGATACTCCTAAAGGCCCTGACACACCAAGCAGACGGCAAAGAACTAGTGGTGACGAAGGCCGCCTGTGGCCCTCACACCGCAAAGACCACAGCTGACAGCCAACCACCACGTACGTTCTGCACATGCGTGAGAGGAACTCTCCATGCCAGCAGGTGGCGGTAGTCTGTTGTTATGATACGAGAAGACCATTTTCACGTCACGCACCACTCGTATTATAGGTAGCCTACTAATCGAGAATAATGTCTGATAAAAAGTTGAAAGTGGCGCTGGCGTTGTCAGCCCTTGGTCTTTTAGTGGAAAAAGAAAAGAAGAGGCGGAGGCGACAAAGAAACCGCACTGATGGGTGAAAGCATGGATACTACAGCGGCAGGCTCAAGGGGCTTTCCTGAACCTGTGTCGAGAGCTGGAGATAAATGAAACCTCCGAACAGCCAATCAGAGAGATTCCTCTCGCCGATGCCGATTCAACATGTCGAATCAGCCAATAAAAGGCAGACGGGGGCCAACGGGTAGCGACTGAGCTGGACACACCGCAAAAACTAGGACGACGACCTCCTTGGTGTGCCAGGGCCTTAAAGAAGACCCTGAAGGTGTCGGTCCTTACACTCTACGTCCCTCGTTTTAAGGGAAGAAGGTTCCAGTTCCTTAATGGCTCTTTGGTAGAACCCGTTGAGGAATGGGTTGGTGCTGGTCAGACTGGTCCAGGGTGGGATGTGTCAGTCGTTCTATTCAGACTGCTTTTCCCCAAAAGTGCCGTCACTAAGCTCAGCTGTCCTCTCGTCTTTGTACGTTCTTAATGATTCTGTGACGGCGTGATATTGGCGTCCCAGTCTGTTTGGGGGTTTGGAAGCACGGCACAAGTGCTCGTCCTTGGATATCTAACACACAGCGATTAAAATGTTTCTCTGACGTTCAATCTATAAAACACTGAGAACGTTTGTGCAGTGAAGACAGGAAACAAGAAGCAGGAAACAGCGACCACGTGTAGATTCATAACGTTTGAATGATTTTTAAAACATAACCTCTGTCCTCCGTCTGAAGTTTTTTTATAATAAATAATAATAAAAGAGGAAATAAGTCGAGTCAGGATTCAGAGCTGCTGGATTTTCACTCTGAGAGACTCCTTTGTCCCTCAGGGCTGGAAAAACAACCTCCTCCTCCCTCTTCATCCTCCTACTCACTCCTCCTCCAACTCCTCCTCATTCCACTTCCTCCTCTACCTCCCACCACCTTCTCCTCCCTTTTCCTCCTTCACCTCCGTCCTCCTTCGCCCTCCTACTCCTTTCAACTTCCTGCTCCTCCTCCCTCCTCCTTTAGCACCACCTCCTCCTCCACATCCCTTCTCCTCCACCTTTCTCCTCATTCCACTTATTCCTCTACCTCCCACCATCTCCTCCTCCCCTTTCCTCCTCCACCTCCATCCTCCTTTGTCCTCCTCCAATCTCCAACTTCCTGCTCCTCTTCCCTCCTCCTTTACCACCACCTCCTCCTCCCTCCTCTTTCTCCCTTCACATCCCATCTCCTCCTCCACCTCAGTCCTCCTCCTCTACCTCCCTCCTCCACCACCTACTCCTCCTCCCTTGTCTGTCTCAGTCCTTCTCCTCCTCCCTCCCTCCTTCTCCTTCCTCCTCCTTCCTTCTCCCTCCTCCTCCTTCCTTCTTCCACCTCCTCCTCCTTCCTCTTGCCAGCAGCCTCAGTAAATTACTAAATTCTCCAGCTTGTAAAAGAAGCTAATTAATAAATAATAAAAGCTGTCCGTTTGGGCGACTGTGGCAGATTCTTTCCTAGTGCCATAACACTCTGTTAGTGTTTGTGTGTGTGTTTGTGTGTGTGTGTCTGCATGTGTGTGTTTGTGTGTGTGTGTGTGAGTGTGTCTGCATGTGCGTGTGTGTTTGTTTGTGCGTGTGTGTGTTTGTGTGTGTGTGTGTTTGTGTGTCTGCATGTGTGCGTGCGTGCGTGTGTGAGTGTTTGTGTGTGTGCGTGTGTGTTTGTGTGTCTGCATGTGTGCGTGCGTGTGTGTGTGTTTGTGTGTCTGCATGTGTGCGTTGGTGTGTGCGTGTGTGTGTGTGTGTGTGTTTGTGTGTCTGCATGTGTGTGTGCGTGTGTGTATGTGTGTGTTTGTGTGTGTGCGTGTGTGTTTGTGTGTCTGCATGTGTGCGTTGGTGTGTGCGTGTGTGTGTGCGTGTGTGTTTGTGTGTCTGCATGTGTGTGTGCGTGTGTGTATGTGTGTGTTTGTGTGTGTGCGTGTGTGTTTGTGTGTCTGCATGTGTGTGTGCGTGAGTGTTTGTGTGTCTGCATGTGTGTGTGTGTGCGTGTGTGTTTGTGTGTGTGTGTGTAAGTGTGTCTGCATGTGTGTCTGTGTGCGTGTGTGTGTTTGTGCGTGTGTGTGTTTGTGCAAGCGTGTGTGTGTTTGTGTGTGTGTATGTGTGTGTGTGTTTGTGTGTGTGTATGTGTGTGTGTGCGTGTGTGTGTGTGTTTGTGTGTACATGTGCGTGTGTTTGTGTGTGTGTATGTGTGTGTGTGTGTGTGCGTGTGTGTGTGTGTTTGTGTGTACGTGTGCGTGTGTGTGTGTTTGTTTGTGTGCGTGTGTGTGTGTGTTTGTGTGCGTGTGTGTGTGTGTTTGTGTGCGTGTTTGTGTGTGTGTGCGTGTGTGTGTGTGTGTTTGTGTGCGTGTTTGTGTGTGTTTGTGTGCGTGTTTGTGTGTGTGTGTTTGTCTGCGTGTTTGTGTGTGTGTGCGTGTGTGCGTGTTTATGTGCGTGTTTGTGTGTGTGTGTGTGTTTGTGTGTGTGTTTGTGTGTGTGTGTGTTTGTGTGTGCACAGTTTCAGCTGGGCTGTATGGCTGCTCTGGGTTGGATGGGTTCAGGAGCCGGAGGAATAACATGTAAATAAAAAGAATAAATGTGAAGCTGTGTCGAAGCGGCTCTTCTGTCTGTTATAAATAAAGTTCTGTTCCAGGTTGGATTTAGACTGAACGGCGTGCAGTTTAACGGCACACAGTCATTTTGTTAATGTGAGCCCATTTATTGTAATTCCCCCTGACGTTTCTACCTCATGAGAGGTAACAAGACTTTACCTCTCCTCATTGTTAGTGCGGTATGTTTTCATTTTAACAGGGTCTGATTTACGATGATAAATATACCACTGTGTGTGTTCACATGGACCTGAGTATCCCGGTTAAGAGTCTGATCCTGGTTCTGATCATATTCAGGATCTGGTGTTTAGCTGCACTTAGGGCGCGATCACACTGGTAATCCGTACCGCGTCGTGCTTACGCACGATTGGCCCCTTCCCCATTCACCCGCTCGCCGGCATGGCCTGCGGTCACACTGCTCCAGGACAAACCTGGCCTAAGCACGTTAACCTCTTGTACATAACGTCGTATTACAGCAGATGTATGCTTTATGTTATTATGAAGCGTGTTCAGTTTACAAGATAGGCGGACTCGAGAAAAATATTTAAAAAAGGGACGCGCAGTCGAGTCTGCGTCTGCACATCGGAGAACAACACGGAGAACATGACATCTACTTTGTGGCTTATTTTGAGTCATGTTAGTCAGATACAGCCAGAACACTCTGGATTTCTCCTGAATGAAGGCTGTCAGCTTTGTGTACCCGTGCTTGTGCATGAACTGTACCGTGCTGAAGCACACCTCTTCCAAGCGTGCCAGAGCCAAGGAAGTGTACCGTGCTTGAGCACAGT